>CM052445.1:4025440-4215726 GCA_028533085.1 Varecia variegata
CACGCTTGAAGTTCTGACTTGGGGGGGACGGGGGTGGGGGCGGGGATGGGTGTATACCTACAGGAGGAGTGCGATGTGCACTGTCTGGGGAATGGACACGCTTGAGGCTCGGACTCGGGGGATTGGGAGGGACATGGGCAATATATCTATGCAGAACTTTTGTACCCCCATAATAAGCTGAAATAAAAAAAAAAATGAAGATATTATAGTACTAGCTTAAGGCCAGATATATATTGAGAGTCCAGAAAAAAAAAAAAAATCCACATTTATGGCCAACTAATTTGTAGCAAGAGTGCCCAGATAATTCAAAGATGGTGGGACAGCTGGATATCCATTAGCAAAAGAATGAAGTTGGACCCTTAACTCACACAATACTCAAAACGGATTAGAGACCCAAATCTAGGAGTTAAAACTATAAAACTCTTAGGAAAAAAACAAAGAAGTCTTCGTGATCCTTAGGCAATGGTTTTTTAGATACAACACCAAAAAACACAGCCACAAAAGGAAAAATCGATACCCCAGAGTACATCAAAATTAAAAACTTTTGTGCTACAAACAATACCAACAAGAAAGTAAAAATACAACTCACGGCCAGACATGGTGGTTCATGCCTGTAATCCCAGCACATCACAGCCTTGGACCAGCCTGGGCAACACAGCAAGACCCCATCTCTACAAAAATTTAAAAAACTAGCTGGGCATGGTGATGCACACATGTAGTCCTAGATACTCAGGAGACTGAGGCAGGAGGATGGCTTGACCCCAGGACTTTGAGGCTGCAGTGAGCTATGATGATGCCACTGCACCCTAGCCCACGCAACAGAGTGAGACCCTGTCTCAAAAACAAACAAAACAAACAATCCAAATATAGTCTTGTACTGCACAACAACATTTCAGTCAATGACAGACCACATTTACCACTGACAGTGGTCCAATAAGTAAAAAAGTTACAGTAAACTGAGGTTTATTTATTATTGAAGAAAGAAAAAAAATTCTTATAAACTTGGTATAGCCTAAGTGTACAATCTTTATAAAGTCTACAATAATGTACATTTATATCCTAGGCCTTCACATTCACTCACCACGTACTCACCACTCACCGAGCAATTTCCAATCCTGCATGCTCCATTCATAGTAAGTGCCCTTTACAGGTGTACCATATTTTTATCTTTTATGCTGTATTTTCACTGTACTTTTTCTATGTTTAGATGAACTTACATACAAAAACACTTAAACATTGTTTTACAGTTGCCTGTAGTATTCAGTACAATAACATGTTGTGTGGGTTTGTAGCCTAAGAGCAATGGGCCACGACATATAGCTGAGGTGGGTAGTAGGCTATCTCATCTAGGTTTGTATAAGTACACTTCATGATGTTCAAAAAACAAAGAAGTTACCTAAGTACGCATTTCTCAGAAGGTATTTTCATCATTAAGGGACACATGACTATATCTGCAAATCATATATCTGATAAGGGTGTAGTATCCAGAATACATAAAGAACTCCTACAACTCCAAATAACTCAATTTAAAAGTGAGCAAGGGATTTGAATATATTTTCCCAAGATACACAAATGGTAAATAAGCACATAAAAAGATGTTTAACATCATTAGTTATTACAGAAATGCAAATCAAAATCACAGTAAGACACCATTTAAACCTATAAAGATGTTCATTATCAAAAAAAAAAAAATAGAAAATAAGTGTTGAGAATGTGGAGAAACTGCAACCCTGGTACATTGCTGGTGGGAATGTAAAACAGTACAGCAGCTGTGGAAAACAGTTTGGTGGTTACTCAAAAATTAAACACAGAGTTACCACGTGATCCAACAATTCCACTTCCAGGTATACTGAATACCTAGGAATTGAAGGCAAGGACTCAGACAGTTATACGCCAATGTTCACAGCAGCATTATTCATTAACCGAAAAGTGGAAACAAACGAAATATTCATCAACTAACGAATGAACAAAATGCTACAACATGGATGAGCCTTGAAAATATTAGGTTAAGTAAAAGAAGACAGTTACAAAAGAGCACATATTGTATGATTTCATTTATATGAAATGTCCAGAATAGGCAAATCCAGAGAGAAAGCAGATTACTGGTTGTCTAGGGCTAAGGACTGGAGGAAATGGAGAGTGACTGCTAATGGTTAAGGGTTTCTTTTAGGGGGGACCAAAAATATTCTAAAGTCAGCTTATGGTAATAGCTATGTAACCCTGTGAATATACTAAAAAGCACTAACCTGTATACTGTAAATAGGTAAATTGTATGGTAGGTAAATTATATCTCAATAAAGCTATAAAATAGAAACTTTATGAACTACAAATTTATAACTTTTTGGAAGGAATTACTAATATTTTGTCCTTGAAGACCACTAGGATTTAATTTCTCTATTTTGTATACTGCAACTAAACTAAAATTACTTTTTAAACACTTAAACAACTAGTAGCAAATGTTGTTTTACATTCCAAAATGTTTCAAGGATAATTACAGCACAGAATTACACTAAGTAAAAATATAATTGTACTGCATTCTGATTTGAAAACTAGCAAGCATACTTAAATTCAGTGAGTCCAGTTACACAAAGTGCAACAGAAACAGAGCAAATATACTACATGATCAAAGTAAAAAAAAAAAAAAAGGTTAAAAAAGTGATAAACTTGGCTAGCATTTTTCACTTGCACTGAAAACTTCAAGTACTTAAGAACATCAGGCTGAATCACCTTTGAGAACAGAATAGTCCCTGCTCCCCCCCCCCCAAAAAAAAATCCTTAAGAGAAACAGATGAAGTATGAGAAATATGTGCTACTTTGATATATTTCCTTATGTTTTCCACTTACGCACTTCCGAGTCTAGCTCATGACACAAACTTAAAGGGGATCTGCAGAGGTCAGTTAGTCTTGGCTAAAACAAGACAATAGTGACTTTCAGCTCCAGGATATCTGGTTTAAATTCTCAAGCAGAGCTGGACTCGTTGGTACCAAAATAGATTTTCAGATATAAAGATAAAATATTTGTGTACTTCTTCAGCTTCCTGTCTATAAGGAATACTTTCCAAAGTCCTATTAAGCGGTCATTGTATCTATGGAGAAAGAATTATATGCAGTAGTACTTAAAACTGTTTTTAAAGTTCTTTCAAAATTAACAAAATACAACAGAGCTGTCTTATAGATAATTACCTGCCTGCTTACCTAACATGAATGATTACCTCTGAACACAAAAAGTCAAACAATTCCACTGGCAGGAGAAGGGGCTCCAGCTTCCTGTTCTACGGAGGCAAACCCAGAGGAGAACACAACTGAGAAAGGTGACAAGGAACAAGGCCAGAGCCAAAATCAGTATGAAACAGAAAAGCAAGCCAAAAAGAGGCAGACACGAAAAAATCAGGAGTAGAAGGTCAGTGCTGGGCAGGGAATGAGAGGATGACCAAGGCCAATCAACAAACATAAAATGGAAAGATGATCTAAGCAAGATTAAGAGTACTAAGGGTCAGTGTTAAGTAAAAGTGGATAGAGGCAGAATGCACAAAAACATCAATCATTCGTGATAGAAACAAATTATAGCAATAGTGTTAAGTTGGCATAGAGAAATTTGATGAAAGTAAATAAAAAGTAAGATGTAAAAATAATGAAATGACTATAATTTCAAATATCCATATGGCTCGTAAATGTTTTTACCCCAAGCAGTAATCTAAATTACGCCGGACTATGTGGCAGAAAAAAACCCAGAGCAAAATTTCTAAAAGAATAATCTAAACAATTTTGACCTTACAATGTATTTAACCCTATGACTCAAACACGCCATTACTTCTAATGTATTTATTTCCATTTCTTCTTTCCAGGTCAGTTTTGGTTTTGGAGTTTTGATGTGAATGTAATTGGTGCAACCTTTTTAGAGGACAAAGATTAAACCTCAAAGAGTCTGAAGCCCAGGGCTGTTAAGAGATATTCTGGGAAACTGACCTTCACTTCACCAGTCTTGCAGCAATGTGCTGTGGTTGTTACCAGTAACTTATACTTGGGCATGGTGATCTGTCTCTACAACCACTGAAAGAAGCCAGGAGGGATAAAATTCCTGTGGATATGGCAAAGGGAGCTTCTCTTAATTGATGGACACGTTGCTCCTTGCCACAGTAAATGTCTCCATGGGAAACTCTGGGGGCCTGGGAAGTTCTACCTCTATCTGAGAGCATGTTGTATGCGAAGACAGATGTAAAGTACATTTACTGCAGTACTGTTTTAATTGTGTAAAAAACTGAAAACAACCTAAATGTCTTTTGATTGGGCCAGTATATTATATCCATAAAACAGAATGATGAACTGATGAAAAGAATAGAGTTCCATGTGCTGATACAGATTTCCAAAACATATGAACTGAAAAAAGCAAGGCACAGAATGCTTATTTAAAATTTTTCCATATGCTTGTATTAGCTGCTCAAAAAGAATAAAGTGTTAAAGTAAATTTTAAAGTCTACTCATGTACGTATTTGCTGCTATATGCATATACACACACACACACAAGAAGCCACTAGCAATGATTACCCCTAAAGAGCAGAACTAAATCTGAGATAAAAGGAGGACTTAGATTTTCTTGGGTATCCTTATGTACTATTTGAATTTTTTCATCATGAGAATACATTTTTATAATCCAATCTTATTTTATAATAAAAATATACTTGTTGAAAGTACATAACCTTTGACTATGAAATTTCACTTCAAGGACTTCATACTACATTGGAGAAGCGCGGGCATATTTATTGATGTCCCTTGCTAATTGTAATGGCTAATATTTGGAGACTACTTAAATGTCTAACACTAGACAACTTGCTAACTACATATTTATATGCATATATACTATGTGATGTTCTGCAAAAATTAAAAATGGTGATTCAGAACTACATTTAATGACATGGAAAGATGCATATTTTTGAATGAAAAACACAAGATCATAGATTTCATTAATCTATACAAATATTCATAGAGTTATCTGAAAAGATGATATGGAAAATACTGTTTCCTAATAGTAGAGTTAGGGGTTTTAGTTTCCGAACACATTGCTGGACTATTTACATTTTTACAATGAGCATGTATGTGTATCATTTTTATAATCAGAAAAAAGCTATTTTCTTTCTTTCTTTATTTTTTATTTATTTTTATTTATTTATTTATTTATTTTTTGAGACAGAGTCTCGCTTTGTTGCCCAGGCTAGATGAGTGCCATGGCGTCAGCCTAGCTCACAGCAACCTCAAACTCCTGGGCTTAAGCAATCCTCCTGCCTCAGCCTCCGGGGTAGCTGGGACTACAGGCATGCACCACCATGCCTGGCTAATTTTTTCTATATATATTTTAGTTGGCCAGATAATTTCTTTCTATTTTTAGTAGAGACGGGGTCTGGCTCTTGCTCAGGCTGGTCTTGAACTCCTGACCTTGAGCAATCCACCCGCCTTGGCCTCCCAGAGTGCTAGGATTACAGGCGTGAGCCACCGCGCCCGGCCCAGAAAAAAGCTATTTTCATTTAAAAAAAATAAGGACTATCCTGAATAGCATACAATAAAAAAATAACTAAATGGCATCAACAGGTTTCGCTAAAGTAACAAAGCCAATGTAGAACCAAAGATGGAATGCTTTTCCTTGCTTGGGCTCTGAATGATAAGCACCAAAACATTTTGGATAAAACCTACAAAGTATGTTATCATTTAAGCTTTGATGTCCAAAAATCTTTAGCTGAATTTTTATTTTGTTTAAAATATTTGTGGCGCATGCCTGTAGTCCCAGCTACTCGGGAGGCTGAGGCAGTAGGATCGCTTAAGCCCAGGAGTTTGAGGTTGCTGTGAGCTAGGCTGACGCCACTGGGCAACAGAGTGAGACTCTGTCTCAAAAAAAAAAAAAAAAAAAAAAATATTTGGCTTAACCCAGACAGTTCATTATGTCCCTTGCCCTCTGAGGTGCATGTGGCACTCCCTATCTAACACTCCTCTGGAAACACTCTCCCTCTCACTATTATGATCCTACCTACAAGGTCCTGATATTTCTCTGAGCTGCTGTGTACAACCAATAAGCTGTATACTACACAATTACTGTTGCACAGACAGCAGCTTTGGGTTTTCTCCTTCTCTGGACTCAACTACTTAGCCTCCTAGGTAAATCTCTCTCTACTCTCTTTCCTAGGTCCTCTTCTTGCTCTATACACTCTCTCTAGGCCATTTGTTATCACTCAAACCTACTACCTTCAGGTACTTAGTAACTCCAAAGTCTCTCTCTATCCAGATACCTCTCTTGAGCACTAGATTCATGTATCTGCCTAACGGACATTTCTTCTTAGGTGTTTAATAGGACCCAAAATTCAATGTATCAAAACTCGACCATCATCTTACCCCTCAAACCTGCTTCTCTTCCTGGTTTGGCTCTCTGTGTGAATGGCAATACCCAGCTGCCCAGGCCAGAAACCTGGGCATTATCCTTGGTTCTTCTCACTCCTTCATTTCTTACACCCAATAAATCAACAAGTCCTATTGATTCTCTTCCTCATCCTCTCTCTCACTTCCCTAATTCAAGTCACAGCATTTCTCACCTGGATTACTATTACATTCTCCTACCCACGCAGTTCCCTATGGCCATTCTGATTGTGTTGCCAAGCAATCTTTTTAAATGAGAAATCTAAATTTATTGCTGGCCGGGCGCGGTGGCTCACGCCTATAATCCTAGCACTCTGGGAGGCCGAGGCGGGTGGATCGTTTGAGCTCAGGAGTTTGAGACCAGCGTGAGCAAGAGCCAGACCCCGTCTCTACTAAAAATAGAAGGAAATTATATGGACAACTAAAAATATATATAGAAAAAAAATTAGCCGGGCATGGTGGCGCATGCCTGTAGTCCCAGCTACTTGGGAGGCTGAGGCAGGAAGATCGCTTGAACCCAGGTGTTTGAGGTTGCTGTGAGCTAAGCTGACGCCAGGGCACTCTAGCCTGGGCAACAGAGTGACACTCTGTCTCAAAATAAATAAATAAATTAATTAGTTAATTTATTTATTGCTATCTGTTTAAAATCCTACAAATGGTTCCCACTACCTTCAGAAGAAAGTACAAAGTCTATAATATGATTTATGATAATCTACTTACTTCTCCAACTTTATTTTTTTATACTTCTCACTCCACCCCTCACTCCCTTCTACAATCTGGCACTAAAATTCTTTCCATTCTCTTACCATACCATCTTTCCTTCATATCTTTGAACATGCTACTCAGCGGTGCCTCCAAAGCGTACCTGGGGAGAGCTTTTGTCTTCCCTCCTACAACACGCAAGCTCCCAAAATTACCTCAAATAAACGATTTAAGTTACAACTGGCTTATTAAACATTACTATACTCCCTTTTCAGCCAGATAGCAACTCCCTCCTGTATAAAGTAATTCTGAAGCCACAACTGATATTACCTCTCCAGCCTGTACTACAGTGCCCCAATCCCCACTCACAACTTCTAATTATCTTTCAAGTCATACGTGAACTGTCCTTGAGCCCCCAAGAGCAGATTAGGTACCCTCATGGCAACCTATACCCTACTGCAGCCTTTATCCTACTATATTATAATTGCTTGTTTACTGGTCTGTGCCCCTCAAAAGTCTCTAAGTTCCCTAAAGAGTGAGACCATGGGTTGTTCACTGCTGAATCCCCTATGTCTGGCATAGAACCTAGCATATTTCAGACATTCTTTAAATAACTACCAAATAAATTATAAGCATACAAATTTACAAAAGAATTACAGCTAAAGAGAAACTATAATGGAATGACAAATATTTAAATAATTTAATCTTACACTTCAAAGAACCATCAATATTAAGTCAACACTAGAAAACAAATTATAAGTATTTCTTGCTTTGTGCTTGACATTTTCTTGGAAATTGTGTATAAACTCAATTTTTGCAAACTGAGTCACATAATAAAGCACTAGGCAAGCTCACTTAAAGGGATTCTTTCACAAAGTGAACAAAGCTCCAAACGAATTTTTCTATTCCATATGAACTTAAATTTTCACATTATTTATTGGTTTTCCTTAAAACAGAAGCCTTATAAAGTTAATTTTTCAATACCTGCTCCCTTCCCCCCCAAAAAATATGACCTGTTTAATATAAACCATAACACTGCTTGACAAGTTTTTTTTATTAAGTTCCTTTAGTTCTCTAGATAATCTATAAATTCAGATGTATAGAAACACCCAGAGTAGGTTTTGCATCATGATGTAAAGAATTCCTCTCTGTAGGATGATTATTTGTTTGAATTCACAGGCTGTAATAAAGTTATGGATTTTAAAGAGCTTGTCTAGTGTTATGAGTAACTGAGCTACCTTGAGTAGTAGTTACTCATAAAAAATAATTTTTTATTCACATAACAAAAGTAAACTTCATATACGAAACAATCATACTATATAAAACAAGGAGTTTGAACAAAATTAAATGCCAACTCTGGTTCAAAAACTAATTACATTTTCCTTAATTTTATAATATAGGTTTGATCCCCACTTAAATGAATTCACTTGTAAGGTATATTTCAAAAAAATACTTCCTTCTTTCTAGTGGCTCAATTTTCAAATACCTGGACCTTCCATTTGGATTCAGCCAATTAACGATGTTTGCCTTTGCCTTTGCCTTTTGGTTTTGTTCAGTTCTGTTCAGGGAATCAGTATAGCCAATCCATCAAACTTTGCTTCTCTTGGTATTTTTACAAGGCATTGCCTTTCTACTCTCTCATAATATACCTCAAATTTTTAATTTTAGCAACTCTAGAAGATTTTCAAATATAAATTTGAAGTATGCCAAAAAAAAAAAAATACATTAAATACCTGTCCACATTTGGCAATGTGCCAGGGACTGAGGGGAACACAATCATTACCCTAGAGAAAATCTATAATATCTAACCCATAAACATTCACCAGAAAGACCCAAAGGACATATAAACATTAACCACATATGCACTGAAGCAGCTACATAATATATCAATGAAGGACAACTATGTTTTACTGGGTGATGAGTGAAGAGGGAATTATTAGAGTTGTATGTTAAGATAAAGTAGTTAGGATTTCTGAGGCTAAATGTTAGAAATCTTTTTCAGCTAAAGGAAAAAAATATTCCAGCACAAGGTGCTGCCTGAGAAAAAGGTCACAGTGGTTGGATTTGATAGAGGAGGAACAGTTGTATGAAACTCCATTTCAGAATCACTGCAACAGATTATTGTGTGAGCATTGTCCTAGAATAAGGTAGGCTAGTCAGGTTTCACAGACAAAGGACAAAGAATTTGGTCCTAAACCAGAATCAATGCAAAACCACTCAGAATTGGTTCTCAGCTGCCTTGGATATAACTCAGAAATTCCACTCCCAGGTATACAGCCAAGAGAACTGAAAACATACATCCACATAACACACATATGAATGTTCACAGCAGCATTATTCATAATGGCCAAAAAGTGGAAACAACCCAAATGTCCAACTAATGAATATATAAACAATGTGGTATATCCACACAATGCAATATTATTCAGCCATAAACAGTACTGATACATGTACTACAAGTAACAGAACGCAGACACAAAAGTCCATGTATTACATGATTCCATTTATATGAAATGTCCAGAATAGGGAAATCCATAGAGACAGAAAGTAGATTAGCGGCTGTCAGTGGCTGGGGAGAGAGAGGAATGTAGAGTGACTGCTAATAGGTACAGGATTTCTTTATGGGGTGACAAGATGTTCTGGAATTACATAGTGATGATAGTTGCAAAGCCTTGTGAACATACTAAAACCCACATACTTTAAAAGGGTGAATTTTGTGGAATGTGACTTTTAAAATCTTGATTTTAAAAAGAGTGGCTCTGCATTTTTTCTGCCACAACACATCTGAAGGGCATGACATAATACCATCAGTAAAGGCAGCTTACTATAGCGAGGACTGATTTGGAAACTTTGACAATAACTATTAAAGAATATTGAGAAACACGATACCAAAGGGTCTTGAAGTAGTAAGGTCAAAATAACAGGTGAAAGCCATCTTTTAGTAACAATATCAAGAACTGCCTTGAGAGACAACAGATTCAAAAGACAAAAGATCTCATAATAATTTCTAAGTATTAATAACAAAGAGAGAACCAAGGCCTACCTAAGCTGGCATAAAGGAAAGAACTTAAAAATTGTTCTGAAGGAGGAAAGGACGGTAGGATTTTCATTCTCTAGCAGCAGCTAAGAACAAAAAAACTAAAGAGACAATGAGGATTGGATTCAGTACTGAAAGGCATGACAAGAAAGATGATACCAGACACAGGGAATAATATATATTTATCAACACTGATTTGGCACATACATTTCCCAACTAACAAATGTATCATATTTCAAATGTTTGTAAATCACAATTTGAATACATTTTCCCAGAGAAATAATTTTCAAAGTAGTGAAGTTTGCAAACGGCCTACAATAATGTATTAGAATTTTTCATTATTTCTATTTTCCTACCTGAAACTCAGTATGCCAGAAGCCCTGTCCCAATCTCCCATCTTGCCACACATCAGAGCCCCAACAAGAGAAATTCCATTACTTTCTAAACTCTAAGTGAACTTTACCCCTCCAATCTTTTGCCGCCACCATCTCAGCAGCACAGAAAAAATTCTGACTCCCTACTCCTCTTGGAGGTAAGGCCAAAACAGAATCATTTGCCACCCAGAGCCACTAGCAAAACGGAGTTTGGTGCTATTACATATGAGAGAGTCTTAAAGCAGACATTTGGATTTCAGAGGTTGTTTGTATTAAATGGCCAATGTTCTTTTGATGAAAAACTGCCACAGACACAATTAAGGTGTTTGGTGCATACAGATAAATTTATCCCCATTGTTAAATAACACAGACCTCATCACGTCCAGTGGCTGCAATAGAACATTGGTAGTACCTGCATAACACATACAACAAGAGCTCAAAAATGCTGGCAAAGGAAAATGAGGGAAGAGGAAAGGCATGGGAAGAAAAATTTCAAACCCACAAAATTTACTGGGGTCTGCAGAAAACAATAAAAAGCATCCCTCTTTGTCCTATTCCTCTTGGAATACCCTTCTGATGAGATTTTTCTCATCTTCTAAGATCTAAATCAAATGCTGCCATCTTTGAGAGGCTTTTCCTGAAAACCCTAGGCAGGTGGAGACTTCCTTCTCTGGGTTCCAATAACACCTTCTATTAATTACTATAGTGCTTATTAAATTGCAACAGTTTCTTTACATGTTTCTCCAATAGATATCTACTCAAATAATGGAATATTTTATTCATCTTCCCATTCCCAATACCTTAGATAATGCTTGGCACACAGAAGAATCCAATAAATATTTGTTGAATGAATGAATAAATGGATTTCCTCAAATGCTGAAAGACAACAACAGTAATAACTCACGAGAACAAATTGAAAATGAATTAATTTGCTAGTCTTGCTACTAAAAAATGGGATCCAAGCATGAAACCTCAAAGTGGCCTAAACAGTGGGTCTGAATGCCCTGAATACATATATATATAAAGAAGATACATTCAACAGCAAGTAGATAAGAAATGCACAGCATATACAGTTGTCCCTTGGTATCCACAGGGGGACTGGTTCCAGGGCCCCCCCATACTAAAATCCTCAGATGCTCAGGTCTCTTATATAATATGTGGTAGCATTTATAAATAACCTATGCACATCCTCTTGTACACTTTAAAATCATCTCTACATTATTTATAATAACCTAATACAATGTCAACAGCTGTTCTACTGTATTTTTTAGGGAATAATGATAAGGAAAAAAAAAGGCTGTACAAGTTCAATACAGATGCAACCATCCCTCCAAATATTTTCGATCTGCAGTTGTTTGGATCCATGGATGCAGAATCTGAAGATACAGAGGGCCAACTATATTCTGCTTGTTCCTTTCTGTTACATTTTTAGAAGGTTATAAGGAATATTCCTTATTGCACATATGAAATTTCCAGTGGTAGAAAATAACTAATTACATGTTGTATTTGACTTTTCTGACATCTAAAGAAATACTTAAATCAAAATAAACGTAGATGTAAGGTTCAGCAATATTCAGAGGGGAAAAAGGTGATGGGATGCTGACTTGTTCCTATTAGATTCCTTTGGGGAAATAAAGGATTCTAACCAGGTTCTGATCATAAAGAATTAAAACTGATTTAAAATTCCAATGCAGACTGAATCAGAAGAGTCCACTGTCAGCAAATGAATGAATAGTTCATGGGAGTGACAGCAGGCACCAGCCCATAAAACTCCAACATCTTAAGAGATAAATATGGAAGAATGCTAAGGTAGCATAAGACATGCTGGGTTAAGTAGCTGACGGTTCTTTGGGAGTTACCAAACTTCTTTTTGGCAGTGGATGAGAATCAATGTTAAAGCATGAGACTAAAAAATATGGACACATACCATTGTCTAGCAAAACTTTTGTTTCAGTGGTTGTTTGCCTAATCTAGCGAAAGTATTACATTTTATGTTCATAATTTTTACTTCTCAAATCATAATACTAGAAAAGACCCTAAAAATTATCTATTAAAACCCCCTACCCTTGCAAATAAAGAAACCAAGGTCTGTACAGGCAAGTAACTTGCCCAAGGTTATACTGCTAATCAGAGGCAGAGTCTGAACTCAAACTCAGGTCTCCAAGATCCTTCATTTAGACCTCCTTCCACTAGATGAAGAGCTTTTATATCCTAATGCCTTTCATTAAAGTTTGGTCCTATATACACATATGTGGATACATATGCAGATACACAAGTATGTGTGTGTATATACATACAGACACACCCATAAATATGCATACACACTTTTATAGCATGCATTTGAAAAAACTAGGGCCCTTCCGAATTGTATCCAAAAAGCACACCAGTTTATTGAAAAGAATAGTTCCACGATAAAGTCATTCATGATTCCTGAGTGATCCACTAGAAATCAAACTCCACATCTATGTTTATACTTATTTATTAATTATACAAAGCATAATGGTTAAGAGCATGGGCTCTAGAATAAAAAACCTGCACCTAATCCTCTAATCCTAGCTGACATTTAATTAGCCGTGTACCCTTCAGCAAATTTGCTTAACCTTCCTAAGCCTCAGTGTCCTCACCTATAAAACTGAAAAACAATAGAATCAACTTGATATAGTTCTTGTGAAGATTAAACAGATGATAAACATAAAGTGCTTTGCCCAGGACCTAGTACTTAATTCTCAATAATTTAGCCATTATTATCATTATCACTGCCTACTTATCTCTGGGTTTTCCACAAATGAACCCCAAAGAAAGTTTTCTGCATATTTAACACACACATGGTTTTAATTATACATTATCTGTTCTTTTGAACATAAATTATAAAAGATTAAAAACTTATACAAGAAAATTCCTTTTGCTTTTTTTTTTTTTTGGAGTAAAAAGTCTTATCCCAAATTGATATTTAAATTCTACAAATGTCTAGTGCCTACACTGAGAATCTAGAATTTAAAAACACAAATTGTTTTCTGCCTTCTTACACTTTTCCATTCTTTCAAACAAAATGAGTTTGATTGCCTAAATTCTGCAAAGAAGATATACAACTGACTCAGAAAGAAAATGATCCCCCTTGCTTCCCACTGAGACCCTTTTGGTGTTTGAACACAAAGGACACTCTTCATTTCATTTATGGTGACACAAGTGAGAACAAATTAATTCCAAAATGTATTATACATTTAAACTCTATTATAATCTGAAATTAACACAATTAAAAAAGGCCCTTATTCCCTATATGTAATCATGCCTCAAATAAAGTATTTCCTCTTTTCCTACATTCCTTAAAATACTGATTTCATCATAAGTGTGGTATGCTAGCAGGGTAGTATTACTAATTCATTTAAAGAAATGATCTTTCAAGCTTTTTTATTTTCTAAAACTTAATAATTTAAGAAGCTAACTCCCCTGGTCTAAATTCTTTTGCCAATTATTCATGTTCTGTGCTCATTGGACAACTGAAGGGATACAACATTTATATACATTCATTTTAATAGTAAAATATGTCTAAACAAAGCTCATCTATGTTATTTCATGTTATTGTAAATCTCAGGGTTTCCTTTTAAGGTGCTACTGTTTGAGTTCTCTGAAATTCCGGTTGCAAAATATATAATTTAATTTGAAAGTAAATCAATACTAGAAACAAATGATTTGATCATCATCGTATTATAAAAGATTAAACAGCCACAAATTTTATTTTAGAAGGACAAAAATGCATTAAATTACATTTCACTGACATAAGATCAAAAGAACCTCATAAATACTATGTGGTATTTTACCAGACTGAAGTTATAAAAAAGAAGCCAAACCAAAAAATCCCTGTTTCCCTCTGGAAAACAAAAACTGTTTTAAGTAATTTTAAAACTCTCTTGACATTTGATCCATTTAAAAAAAAAGTTCATCATATAAACAGAATCATTAAAGGTTGCTGGAAAACAAACCCAAAGGATTACAATAAAAAGTTCTTTTTTTCCAAAATACAATGTTACTTCTTAGCTGTCACCAATGACTAAGAAATGTTTATACACTATACCTTCACCTATTTTTAAAATGTATAATTCTCAAATTATTCGTAACAGCCTAAATTAAAACCTGACCAGAGATATAAAATGTGCTTAAAAGTACCTCCTGCCAATACACAATATTATAGTTTTTTAATAAAACATAAAATCAAATTAAAACAAATTTGCATATTTTATTAGCCTAAATTGGTAATTTATGAAAATAGAACTGGCTTCTCTCATACTGATTAAAAATAATTAAAAGGCATTAGAATTTTATATAACATGACAGATTGGTCAAAGGTACTACAATGTCTAATCTCATGGGGGATTGAGGATTTTATGAATATGTCCAAAATTACATAATATTGGGGGATGTGGGGATAGTTTAAGGCTTTTAAAAAATATTTTATCGCAAGTTAACAAGGATAATTTTTAAAATATATGTCATTACAGAGTAAAACATCAATGATAAATTTAATTAGACATGTCAGCAGTATCTCCAGACACCGATTTCTCAAATGTCATCAGACTATCCATTCTGCTAAAAAGTACTTTTAAATATATGTGGCACCCAGAGTATCAAGTTTTCAAATCTCTACCTTTTGCCAATATCTGTGCCGTTTTAATGTTGCATAAAAGCACTGAAATACACATTCCAAATTCATTAGAACTAGCTTTCTCTTGGAGTCCATTTTAAATTATTTTAGAAAGATATTTCAGTAATTCTAAGAAAAATGTTGAATAAACATACAATTCCTTTTCCAACATCCAGAATACTAAAGTATTTATAAATATGGCCACCCCACCCCCACCCCACAGCCTGGGAACTTCAGCTTTATGAATGGTTTCATTTTTTTTTTTTAGTGCTAATGTAGTTCTTAACATATCCACCTACCTAATTTTTTAAAAAATTATTTTATACATTAAATAGCAGCTATCCAAACTAACAGTGATGTTCAAGTAAAGCTACTTTGTTTCTAATAAAATCCAAAGATTATATAATAAGCTTTGGCATTATCATTCAAACAATTTCCTATCTTGTTAAAGGCAACTGAGACAACATTCATTTTTACGAGAGGAAAATAAGGAGTTAATAAAATATATTTTCTCCCCAACTAAGAATTGCCTTCTCTTTTATCAATGTTACAAGACATTCATCTACTGACAAAGAAAAAAAAGAACACTTCACTTGCCTATTAAGAAACTAAATTGGGAGCATTACCAGTCATAAGATTTAATTAAGTTGTTACTAGGCAAGAATATTTAAAGCAAAGAGATTATTTAAAGTTCATTGCCAGCTGCTAAATTTGGGGAAAACAGCCTGAACAAGATAGCCCCTATTTGTCACTTGCCTTTTTTCCCCACCACCCACCCTGCACCAAACCCCCATTGTTCTATGTAAAAACTCACAGCTAATGATATCTAAATAGCAACTGCAACATTTACGTTGCAGATGATCGCTGTGAGGAACTCTCTAGAACCACACTTACTTGCTGCTTTCTTTCCCCCAAATAAAATCCAAATTTGATAACAAATGGATCACAAACTGGTGGGGGAAAGGATCACAGCTTCCCTTCCAGACTGATGGATGACACTCCAGAGGCGGTTGAGGAAATCCCCAGAAGGTTACCATAATAAATCGACCAAAGGGAAAAAAATCGCTTAAACTAGCGTTTTATAATGATTTTTTTTAAATCCAGTACTAAAATCCTCGAAAAGTATACAGCCCATGGGGGTAGAGGCTCCTTCTCCCTCTTAACCACCACAGTACAACACAGATGCGGCACGCAGGATTTCTTGCGGGTTTGACTCCCTCGTACACCACTTCCTCCCCAAACCAGGCTGGCGGGGACAGATGCGGGCTTCGAGGAAGTCAGAGCCCGGCACCCCAGCGGCCCGCTCTCCGTCCGGGCTACCTGCCTCGGCCTGCGGGAGCGCCGCCCAGCGTGGACACCGGCACAGACACAAACACTCACCCATCTTTCCTCTTGGCTTTGTAGACGTGACCATAAGTGCCTCGGCCAACTTTGCAGCCCTCGTATTCAAACAGGTCCTCGACCCGCTCCCGCTCGCTGCTCAGCTTCACTTTAAAGTCATAGTCCATTGTCACAGCCTCCGAGGCCGGGGAGCTGGGTTGGGGGGCCGGGGGACAGGGGTGGGGACCGGGGAAGCACGGGCAGCCGCAGCCCCCGGGAACCCGCCCGCTCTATGCCCGCCGGCCGCAGCACCAGCCCGACTGATGCGGCAAGAGCAGGAGGAGGCCCCGCGAGAGCGCCGGGGACATCCAGGGGGGCAGCGGGGCAGAGGCCGGCCAGGGGGGACAGGGAGGTTCCCCCGGGCGAAGGAGAGCCGAGGGACGAGGGCTGGGGGTGGGGAGCGGGTGTCTCTGCCCTTGTCCCCGCGGGCTCCCTGGGCGCCGGCTCTCCGGCTCTCCGGCCGCGCGTTCTGCTCCCGCTGCGGGGGGAGCAGCGGGGCGGCCACGGCGGGCTCTCCTCGTCTCACACGCACACTCACGCCTCACCCTCTCTCACACGCACGCTCACACTCACTCACTCACTCTCCCATACACTCAAACAGAAAGGCAGCGCCGCACAACAGCCGGTACCTCCTCAGAGCGAGGAGGAGGGCACTCGCGGAACACGGCCGTGGCTGTCGCAAAAACGTCGCGAAGCCTCGGGCTGCCTACGGCCCACTCTCCAGCCCGCTCCCGCAGCGGCTGGCCGCTTCTGCTGGCGCCCGCACCCCGGGGACCGTGTGGAGAGAGCCACGGAGCCACTGCCCAAAGCTGCCGCCAAGTGCACCACGTGGACCAGCCCCAGCAGTGGCTGGGCCCCAGACTACAATGCCCAGAATGCTTCAGCCGCCGCTGCCGCGGTGCCGCCCCTTCTGCGGCTCCACCCCACACGGTGGGCATGTGGACCCGATGCATGATGGGATTAGTAGTCCCAGGTGAGACTCGCTTCAAGCACTTGGGGTAATTTTTTTTTTTTTTTTAAACAGCAATGTAGCAAGACTCCGATTTGCGCCATAAACCTGACCAAACAAATTCACGTGTGTGGGAGGCTAGTTTGTAATTAGAATTAGAATCACATTTTGTGCCACTTTCCAACTCCAGGTTTTAAAGGACACTATCATTGAAAAAAGCCTGTATGATATTTGTAAACAGCTCATGAGCCAGCAGATGGGGTACTCTTGGAGTTCTCAATCTGATAAGGGCTGCATAATATCAACATACTGACGCACATTATAGACATCAGTAAAAAGTGAATCAATGACGAATGTCCATGCTACTTCTGTACATTGTTACTCTTGTGACAGGAATATGGGACCATCCAAATGCTTCTCATCCATTGAGAGGGAACACTGAGTACAGTACAGCCTTCCGCACTATTGCCCATAAGAACACCAATTTTTAGCTATGATTATACCACAGATCTAAATCTATGGCAGCTAGTTTGTTAATAATTTTAAGGTGGGCAAGATAACTGCTGGAGGAGTCCTGATACCGTAATAATAATGCCTCATTTTGTCTCATCCCTCTTATTTGCACATCTGTTTTTAATTTTTGGTTCCCAATTGTTATCATTACCACTAAAGCTCCACATTCCCCAAAGGGAATATGATCTTTCCCACTTTTAAACCCACATAACACTTTTTTTCCCACCTTTCCTGTGGTACTCATCAAATTCTGTTTTATTTTTATATCTTCTCCCTTGCTAGATTATAAAATCCTATAGGGAGACATATTTGCATCTTCTATAACATCTAAAGTTATGTGTTGACTATGATGCATAGTAAACAATTGTTAAATTAATGAATGAATAAACATGTTTATGTCAAAAATATCGGTGTACAGAGGATGATGATAATAATGATATCATTTCATGAAAAATCCTCAAAAGGGCTTTCTCTTATATAAATTTCCTTGGAGAAAATTAGTGACTTCACCACTGGTTTAAATTAAATTGTTTTTACCTAAAATACTAAATATTATTTAGCATTTGAGTATACTTACTCCGGTTAGATGGACCTGCGTTTGAATCCTGCTTTGCCATTTATTAGCAGTGTGTCCTTGAAGCCTCAGGTTTTTTTCATTGCAAAATGGAAATAGAAAACACCCTGGCTTTGAGTAAGTGCAAAACAAATGTAATCTTTCATTAATGGGATATTTGTTTGGGTTCAGTGATGTAAATTGGATGACTTTCTAGCAGAACTACTCCTTTGCATAAAAAATTACATTTTTTCTAAATATGAATTTAGAATAGAGTCTTCCTGAAAAAAATGTATTAATATTTTATGTTTTTTGAGGCATATATCTTTTTGTCCACATATTTACTCATAGATCTTGAGAAATCAAACCACCACCCTGGAGGAAAAGTTGTGAAGAGGCATGGGACTTGGCTTGGTCCTGCTCCATCAGTGGTCCCCCTTCTCCCACTTCCTGTACCACCTACAAATGCTGTTCTGGAACACTGAAGATCTCGTACTTTTAAAAAAGTACTTTTGAGTACCGTTTTGGCTGGCTCTACTCTGTGGATGAAGGTAAGAATTCTCCCTGAAAGAACTGGGTATTTTGATTGTCAATAATCCTGGAGCAGGAAGGGAAGCTGGCCTTGGACCAGGGAAGAACAAGGCCTGCTATTCTCTCTGAAGTTTTAAGTGGGGTGTGTGTGTGTGTGTGTGTGTGTGTTCCCTGCTACTATCCCCAGGCTATGAGCCTGGTGTTAGCTGTGTCCATGCTTGGAGGAAAAGGGAAAGCTGCAGCTAGAGACTCAATTATGCTAGATAAGCAGTGGCCTCCAGAGCTAAAGCAGTGAGCTAGGAAGGGCTCGTGGAACATATACTATTCCAAAAACTTGAGGAGTGGAACCTGTGTTTAGAATGTACTTCGTGTAGATCAAGGGATGGAGG
This sequence comes from Varecia variegata, assembly GCA_028533085.1. Classification (NCBI taxonomy): domain Eukaryota; kingdom Metazoa; phylum Chordata; class Mammalia; order Primates; family Lemuridae; genus Varecia; species Varecia variegata. The sequence continues at coordinate 4,044,907 of CM052445.1, forward strand.
TTTGGACTTAATTATTATTTGAATGAATTTAACATATCAGGGACACAGAGCTGTTATTTCAGTGTGATTTTCAACCCCAGGTCATACCAACATCCCATGTCTCTTTGCTCCATGAAGACCTCAAGTGATATTATAGAGTCTATGACCCTCATTGGTCCAGGTTCCAAATAATGCTTATACTTCTTTGCATAAAATGTGGTTTTATTGACATTCTAAATTTAACATCTCCAGTGTTAACATGCCTCCCAAACACCAGCCCTGCATTTCAACTACCTTCTGTACCACCTAAGGGAATATTCTGCTATCATCTCAAACAGAATTTCTGAAACTAAACATACCATCCTGTCCCCTGAACCTCCCAATTTCTGTGATTAGTGATGCCAGCAGACAGTCATTTGGTTGTTTTACTGCCAACCCTACTCACTCAGGCCTTAATTAACTGCACATTGTTTTTTATGCTCATGCCAAATATGCCTTTGTCTGTCCTATTCACGAGGGCTGAGATGCTTCCTCATACCGTCCCTGACCTTTGCAGTCCTGCACATCCTCCAAGGTACAGCTCAAATACCTAACTTTGTCATGAAGCCTTTCCTAATTTTTCCAAGTAGATATGACCTTTCTTTACCCTACCCTAGTCCTGGCATCATTGCACTTTATTTGCAACTCACTTAGAGCATCACCACTCCCTTGTATTTTAATCATTTATTTTATATACTTAAAAAATCTACCCCTTAATAAATTTAATGGCTGAGTCTTTGCCTTAATCATCTCTGTATCCCCTATACTGCCACAAACATAGTTTGCATAACTGTATTTCATTAGAATGTGTTTAATTGGATTGATTTCTATAAAGGTTGAGATGGACCATAATAACAATAAAGATAGGGGGCAGTCATTTTAAAACCTTTAGCATCTTGCCTTAGAACATGTACTTTTTGCAGTTCCAAAAGGATGTAGTGCTTCATGATCTATTAACATAAAAGCCCAAGTGGGTCTTCTCATAGTTGATCACTTCCAGTCTTTATAGTCTTTCTGAATTCTGTTTTCTCACTCAGTCTCAAAGCATGCTCTCAATGGAAAATAGTTAACCTCCCATTCTGCAGCTGGCATGTTCACCATCTTTACCATCAAAAAGTACATGCTAAGCATCTACACGTGAGCACAGTGTTAGACACAAGAAAGAGCAAGTTAGATTAATCAATCCTGTAGACTTCTTTAATTTTTCAAAGAAAATATCAATGTAAAAATTTTCCCAACTAATTCTGTAAGTATCCAGAATATAATTTAGACCTTAGAACAACCAGAACCAAAAAATACTTTTAAAAATATCTTACTTTTCTTCCCTTCATCATGAGTGTCATTCACTTTTGTTGACTCATTTCCTCCACACAGCTGGAAACATGACCACTCACAGTCGCTGAATTTTACATCAGATCTCGTTGTCATTAGTGACGAATTGAATCCGTTTCTCTATTCCAGTTTCAAAAATCCCAGGAAAGGCTCTGGTGCAGCTGGGTTAGGCCCATTCTGGGCCAACTAAGTGTGGCCACAGTGGCAGGGTCATGTAGGAATGTGACAGCTTCTTTATTAGGAGGGATGAGGGAGATGGGGGAAGGCCGCTTGCAGAAGAAGGGAGAAAGCCTTAAGTCACACAGGAGATAAAACAGGTCAATGTGATAGGAAGTGGGATCAGGAGGAAATTACTTTAGATTGGTGGGTGACCAAGGGCTCTCTGAGGAAGTGGTGCTGAGGCTGAGACCTGAATGTTGAGGAGCAAAAGCTGCTATGATGAGGGAGCTGAGTTGTCCAAGCAGATCAGACAAACGGCAAGTGCAAAGGCCTGAAGCTGGGAAGGAAGGAACAGAATTTTGGAGGGTCACAAACCATTGTAATATCTTAAGATTTTTGTGACCCCTTAAGAACCATCTTTTGCCCCCTATGGGCAACATTTCCCCACTGAGAATGCATGATTTGTTGATATATAGATGATTTTTGTCACTACCAAGGGTAGTTGTGGTGGTGAAAAGGAGGTCAAAGCCAGTCTGCATTGGGTTGAAGAATGAGTTAGAAGTACGGAAATGGAACAAGGAGTCTATTAGTTTGGTGCAAAAGTAATTTCAGTTTTGGACCATGAGTTTTAAATCATTATAACTAGGCTCAAACACATCTTTATTAATCATAATAGGAACCATTACAATCAACACATTTTTGCCAATGAGAAATAAGTTTGTTATTCTTGTAGCCTAAAAAATCCATGCTTCTGGATTCGATGAACTCTCGGAAAGCATATTCTGCATCCTGCTGGTTGTGGAAGCATTTTGCTTGCAAAAGGTTGTCGAGATGCTTGAAGAAGTGGTAGTCAGTTGGCAAGAGGTCTGCAAATCTGGCTGATGAGGCAAAATTTCATAGCCCAATTCGTTCAACTTTTGAAGTGTTGGTTGTGCAACATGTAGTCGGGTGTTGTTGTGGAGAAGAATTGGGCCCTTTCTATTGACCAATGCCAGCTGCAGGTGTTGCAGTTTTCGGTGCATCTCATGGATTTGCTGAGCAGACTTCTCAGATGTAATGGTTTTTCCAGATTCAGAAAGCTGCAGTGGACCACTCCAGCAGCAGACCACCAAACAGTGACCATGACCTTTTTTTGGTGCAAGTTTAGCTTTGGGAAGTGCTTTGGAGTTTCTTCTTGGTCCAACCACTGAGCTGGTCGTTGCCAGTTGTCATGTACAATCCACTTTTTGCTGCACATCACAATCTAATTGAGAAATGGTTCACTGTTGTTGCGTACAAGAGGAGAAGATGACACTTCAAAATGATGATTTTTTTTTTTTTATTTTCAGTCAGCTCATGAGGCACCCACTTACCGAGCTTTTTCACCTTTCCAATTTGCTTCAAATGTGGAATGACCATAGAATGGTCGACATTGAGTTCTTTGGCAACTTCTCATGTAGTTGTAAGAGTATCAGATGCGATGATTGGTCTCAATTGGTCGTTGTCAACTTTGGTGGCCGGCTGTTAATTTCCTCATTTTCAAGGCTCTCCTCTCCTTTGCAAAACTTCTTGAACCACCACTGCACTGTACGTTTGTTAGCAGTTCCTGGGCCAAATATGTTGTTGATGTTGCCAGTTGTCTCCACTGCTTTACCACCCATTTTGAACTCAAATAAGAAAATCTCTCGAATTTGCTTTTTGGCTAACATCACTTCCATAGTCTAAAATACATTTATATGTTTATTTTATAATAAACAGCAAGTAATAAGTCATTAGCAAAAAAATAAGGTGAGAAATGTGCATTAAAATGATATATAACATAACCACATTTATTTAAGAATGTATTCCAATGTCAAACAGCAAATTTCCACAGTGCTAAAACCGCAATTACTTTTGCACCAACCTTAATAGATAAATTTATAGCAGACTGGTTAAGACAGCTGCCTCTGTAGCCATGCAGACTGGCCTCTGTACTCAAACCTGTCCCTAACTAACAGAGCAAGCTGCTTTATTTCTTTGTGTCTCAATTCCCTCATTTGTAAAAGTAGAATAATAGTAGCTACCTCATAAGGTTGTTGGGAGGGTAAAGGGATTTAATAATAAAATATGTGAAGTATTTAGAATTGTGCCTAGCACGTGGTAAGTGTTCTGTGTTAGCAATTATTCTTCTCATTCATGGTATTACCTGGGAAGGGGAGATGAAAGGTCCTGCAGCATATAGTTCAGTATCAAAGGGGAACTATCAGTGGTGGTGAACATGGGGTTGAGGGAAGCATTAGTTAGAAGACACTGGCCATATTTCACTGCTGATCAAATGGAACCAGTTTCATGGGAGACATTGAGGATAATAATTCTGTATCTCTAAAACTGCAAGAGGGAATGGCTCCAGAGCATAGGTGGAAGGATTACTCTTGAGCAGGAGCCACATCTCTTCCATGGTTAACAGAAGGGAAGGAGAAAAGGATAACAATCCTTATCACATATCTATTGTTGCCCTATGAACAATTCTAAAACATAGTGGTGTAAAACAACAATGATTTATTATTTCTTATGATTCTGTAGTTTGGCTGGGGTCAGCCAAGTGGTTCTGGTAGTCTCACCTGACGTTACTCACATGGCTGTAGGCAGTTGCTAGTGGGGCTGGGGGCGTCTAAGATGACCTCAGTTGCATGTCCCTGGTCTTGGTGCTGGCTCTTGGCTGGGCCTCTCTCTGGGAGTGGTCTTTTGGTAATCATGCTCAAATTTCTTTACATGGTGTGAGCATGTTCTAAAAGGGCAAAGGTGAAAGTGGTAAGATCTCTTGAGGCCTGGATTTTGGAACTCACACATCACTTCCACCACATCCTTTAGGTTAAAGCAAGTCACAAAACCAGCCCAGATTCAAGGAATGAGCAAATAGACTCCAATTCTTGAAAGTAAGAAGTGCAAATTATTGTGGCCATGTTTTTCAATCTATCCCACATACGGATGCATATAAATTTGTAGATCTGGTGAAAGTTGAAGCAGTTTCTTTTCAGATGGCTTTGGTTTTCTCTGTAAAGTAGAAGAAAAGTTCACCTGCTGTGAATCAGCCGAAGGAGTAGAAAGAGAGAAAGCGATGATTGCGTGTCTGAAAAGACTGCTGGTTTAAAGTAATCCTTAAGGCAGAAGGGGAGAGATCGCTGCTGGCAGGGTATCATCATAGGACTTGTAGCCAATGTGCCGGACCCATTTGCAGGTGCGGCCATGCATTCATAGCAATATCTATTTGCTCTGTTGTGCAATTTTCATCACCAGCACTCAACAGCCCAGGTGGAGGCAGGGCAAAGACAGCTGTTGGATTCATCCAGGGTTGGGGCCTTGCCAGCTGGGTGTGATGAAAAGAAAATGGGATGAGAAAGGTTAGGATTATTGGCAGGAGAGTAGTTAAAGTGACAGACCATGACATTTAAGCTGGGTAAGGAATGAAATGAGGACAGAATTTCCCCTTTTACATTATAATAACTAGCTGGAAATTTTTTAATTTAATTTTTTGCAAGATAATTAAAAAATAAATACCTAGCCTCATTCCTTGCTTCCTTAATATCTGTAGCAAGAAACTATCATCAGATACATACTAAGTAAAAGCTGAAATCATAAGTAATAGGTTAAAAATGTTTCTCCTTTTCTTAACTAATAGATTCCCATTACTGTGACTGTTAAGGACATCCCTAACTGAAAATCTCTCAGATCTGTCGTTGATGAATTCTGCTTTCACATTCTGTTAGTGTTAAGGAGATATTACCTCTTTAAAAATAATATTCAGTACTATAACTGTGTCCTTTTTCCTGTAGTGGACACCTTTTTAAAAAATAAGCATATTACTTTATATTTTTCAATTCAAAATATATTTTGCTACACAAGAGTGTAGCAGGTAATCTTTGGGAACACAGTTAATTTCATGTTCAGTTTTTCAAAGCTTAATATATTACTCTGGCTTCTTGTGCCAGTATGTTTTGCCTTCCATCTAGCTGGACTGTGTTACTCCAATCACCAGGAAAGCCAAGTCTTTTCTGGCTGGTTCCAGTACAAACATGGATCTCTCCTGTGAGCCACATAGGTCTCTTTCTATCGCACATAAACATGGTTAGGTCACCTCTGCAACCACCTGATACTGGATACCTGGGGCTATTTGTTTCCATGCAACCTCATGCCTAGAACCTCTGGAACTCTTTCTCCCTTAGTAACCCTTCTCCCACCCCCACCAGCCAAGGTCAATTCCATCAGATATTGTCCTTCTTGCTCTAAAACCCTGCATTCTATTTAAATTTCAAAGTGTTATTTTATTTACATCATTCCTCTGCTCAAAAATCTTCAGGGACCCTACATGATCTTCCATTGCCTACAGCATAAAGTTCAAACTCTTTCTTCTACTATTCCAAGTCCTATATTTATTTTAGCCAGACTTATGAAAATACTTTAAGGCAGCTTGCAACAAAAATGTTAGAATTAGATTGAAATAATTAGCTCTACATAGTTAAGTTTCCCACAATCTGAGCGTTTCTCTATCTCCAGTATAGCTCCTAACCAGTTTCTCATAAGCTGCTTCCTATCCAATGAATCAGTGGTTCTCAACCTTGGGTGTCCTTTGGAATTAACTGGGGAATCACCTCAGCAATTCTTTTCCCCCTATTTTTAAATTTTAATATATTTAGTGGATAAAGATTGTATATATTCAAGGTGTGCAACATGTTGATAATATGTATACATTGTATGATAATCCCAATCAAATTAATTAATCTGTCACCACCTATGCTGTACCTTAGATCCTCAGAACTTGTTCACTTTATAACTGAAAGTTTATGTCCTTTGATCAACATTTCCCCACTTCCCCCACACCCCAGCCACTGGCAACCACCATTCTACTCTCTGTTTCTATGAATTGGACTTTTTTAGATTCCACATATATGTGAGATCATACAGTGTTTTTCTTTCTGTGTCTGACTTATTTCACGTAATGTTCTCCAGGTTCATCCATGTTGTCATAGCAGGATTTCCTTCTTTTTTATAGCTGAATAATATTCCATTGTATGTGTGTGTGTGTGTGTGTGTATGTGTAGACACCCCCCCCCCATTTTCTTTATCCATTCATCTCTCAATGGACATTTAGGTTGTTTTCATATCTTGACTGTTATGAATAATGTGGCAATGAACATATGGGTACAGATATTTCTTTGAGACACTGATTTCATTTCCTTTGATTATATACCCAGAAATAGGATTTTGGATCCTACAATAGATCTATTTTTAATTTTTTGAGGAGCCTCCATAATGTTTTCCATAATAGCTGTACTAATTTACATTCCTACCAACAGTGGATTCCTTTTTCTCTACACCTTCAACAACACTTACCTCTTGTCTTTTTTATAATAGCTATCCTAACAGGTGTGAGGTGGTATCTCATTGTGGTTTTGATTTGCATCTCCCTGAGGATTAGTGATGTTGAACACCTTTTCACATACCTGTTGGCCATTTGTATTTCTTCTTTGTGAAAATGTCTATTGAGATCCTTTGCCCATTTTTTAATCAGGTTATTTGGTTTTTTTGCTTTTGAGTTGTGTGAGTTCCTCATGTATTTTGGATATTAATCCCTTATCAGATATATGGTCTCCAAATATTTTCTCCCATTTCATAGGTTGCCTTTTTATTTTGTGGATGGCTTCCTTTGTATGCAGAAGCTTTTTAGTTTCATACAATCCCATTACTCCAAGAAATCATTGCCATGCCAGTGTCAAGGAGATTTTTTCCCATGTTTTCTTCTAGGAGTTTTATAGTTTCAGATATTACAAAACCAACATACAAAAATCAGCTGTGGGCAGGGCAATGGTGGCTCACACCTGTAATCCTAGCACTTTGGGAGGCCAAGAGTTTGAGACCAGCATGAGCAAGAGCGAGACCCTGTCTCTTTAAAAAATAGAAAACTTAGCTGGGCATGGTGACATGTGCCTATAGTCTCAGCTACTCAGGAGGCTGAGGCAGCAGGATCACTTGAGCCCAGGAGTTTTAGGTTGCAGTGAGCTATGATGATGCCACTGCACTCTAACCTGTGTGACAGAGTGAGACCCTTTCTCAAAAAAAAAAAAAAATCAATTGTGTATCTATACACTAACAACAAACTATCTAAAAAAGAAATTAAGAAGGCAATCTCATTTATAATCAAAAATAATAAAACACTTAAGAATAAATTTAACCAAGGAGGTTAAGGATCTGTACACTGAAAACTATAAAACATTGATGAAAGATACGGAAGAAGACACAAATAAATGGAAAGAGATCCATGTTCACAGACTGGAAGAATTAATATTGTTAAAATGTCCATACTACCCAAAGCAATCTACAGATGCAATGCAATCTCTATCCAAGTTCCAATGGTGTTTTTTCACAGAAATATAAAAAACAATCCTAAAATTTATATGGAACCACAAAAGATGCTGAATAGCCAAAGCAATCTTAATAAAGAAAAACAAAGCTGAAGGCATCCCACTCCTTGATTTCAAACTATATTACAAAGCTATGATAATTAAAACAGTATAATATTGATATAAAAACAGACACATAGGCCAATGGAGCAGAATAGAAAGCCCAGAAATAAACCCATGTATATATGGTTGACTAATCTTTGACGAGAGTGCCAAGAATACACAATGGAGAAAGGAAAATCTCTTCAATAAATGGTGTTGGGAAAACTGCATATCCACATGTAAAATGATGAAATTGGACCCTTGTCTTACACCATATACAAAAGTTAACTTGAAATGGATTAAAGACTTAAATATAAGATCTGAAACTAGCAAACCTAATGTAATTGATCTGGTTACAGGTGGGCATTGGGATTTGTAAAGCCCCCTGGTGATTCTAATGTGCATCCAGAGTTGAGAAGCACTGCAATTAGAACAAGCTTATTGAATCTCCCTATGACATTCACTGCTTTCCCCATAAGTACTTCCCTTTTCTTCTTTACTTATCTAACCCCTACCCACTCTTTGAGATCCAGCTCAGATACTGTGGAATCTTTCCTTACCACCCAATGCTGATACATTCCCATAGTGTGTACCTTGCTTACATTTATTTGGCTCTTAGCATATACTTCTTTTACTTCTGTGTTTATCCCATCTCTTCAACAGGATTAGAATGTATAGAAGTGCAGAGCTATATTTTACAGCCCTTTTTATCTCCATAACCTAACACAATTCCTTTCATACTGTGTGCCATTTGTATGTCTTATGGGAGGTGATTATGGTAATGATGATGATGATGATGATGATATTGATGATGATCATGTAGCAGATACTGTCAGTGCTCTGACCAATCCTCTCAGATTTCTCTATTTCTTAACCGGGTTGCCCTGAGGTTCCTAGGACAGACTACTTTTCACATGCAAAGCTGAAGTGTCTGGGAATCAAGCCACCTCCACCTTAACTTAATGACTAGTTGTTTAGAATTGTTATATGTGTCCACATTAAATCTAGATTGTGTTTTATATCACCATTTATGTTGAGCAAAGCCAAGTTACTTGACCTTTAGTCTGTCATATTGTTCTCAAGTGTGTTTTGAGATGCTTTCATCCATTTTTATAGAGCTCATTCTCAGTCTTCGTCACAGGGAGAATACACAGGACCTTCCGTAATGCACACGTTAGGGAAAAGCTTGATGTCAGGCAGATGGAGGGCTTCGTAATTGTTGGGTTGAAGCAGTATATCTTTCCCTGTGTGCTCACATTTGACTCTGCCACAATGAGGCTCAGCTGGGAGCATGTTGGGACTGGCTAAGGCACTTCTGTAAATGTCAGCATGGAATTCCTTCAATGTATTGAACTTGAGCTGTCCCATGACTGAGGATACCAGAGATAAGCATTTAAGAGGTTTGAGGTGCTGTTCTGAGAATATATCCTTAAGTTTCTGAATAATAGCCTTTACTGTTGGAATACGTGGGGTTTCTTTATAGTAACTCTCAGAGATTAGTTGAGATTCCAAGTTGCCTTGCTGAGCTCTGCGGAATTTCCCAGGGAGTTTCATTTGGATATCAAGTTTGGTTGCCAAATTTGTGGCTTCCTCAAACCAAAACTCATGATAAATTTCAATATTTTCCATCACTTCATTGAGTATGTTTGATACTATAGTCAAGCTACTGGCTGCAAAGAAGAAATCAGAGGTTTGCGCCTGGAGATTTTTTCCCAAAGGCCCTTGTTAAAGAGAGGACATTTTTAAGAACAGCAATGTTAACAATGAAATCAAAACCTGTTACTGTGCTACAGAGTACAAACTCCCAGCCAGCTATACAATTATTCCATCTAATATTTGTGTCACTATTTATACCATCTAAACATAAAACGAGTGCTTGCAGGAGGTCTGCAGAATTTCAAAAGCATCATGCCTGCCTGTCCACCGAGAATGGCAAATTTCCTTCCATTGTTTACCCCTTTCTTCACTGTTCTCCAAAAGGACAGAAATTACATTGTCAAATTCTAAAAGCAGTTATGGTGATCAGTGAAAAAAAGAACAAACTTCCTCAATTGTTCCCAGTGCAGCAGATACTCCCACAACAGGCGCTGATTTTGCCAACCACATACACAAGGCACAGGAAGAGCAGAGCATGTAGATAGCTTGGGGATATTTCTCTAGACGTCTAGAAGCAAACAACTTTCATTTTGGAAGAAAATCCACTGGACAAAATGTAAGCCTGGCCACGACAATATTTAGTTGCCACTTCTCAGTTATCTTAGTGTGAAATTTCACAGCCCAAATCTCTGCATCGCTTCATGAGGCAGGAAACCCACTAATTCTGCTCTGTGGTTATGAGATTCATGGACAAACCTCCCCAACACGGATAGGTTCTTCCCCTGCTGCTGTATCCAATACAGGGTGAGTGATAATGGAAAAGAAGTGCGACTCTCTCACTTGCCTGAGAATTTCTCCCAGAATCACAGCTCTCACAGATTTCTGGCATTTGATTCCAGTGTGTGTTTGAAAAGAACAATATGTGCTCTTGGCCAGTTTCTTCTGCAATGGAGTTCTGAGTATCGCTGTTGTTGGGTTTGTTTTTTTTTTTTTTTTTTTTTTTATTTTTGTTCCTGTTCAGAAGTTTGTCCATTTTTTTTTTTTTTCTGTTTCAGTGTCCTGATTACATCTTCTCTCAGTTCTTTTATTCATTTTCTGTGTCTACTGTGTGGATTGTTCAAGTGACTGGTAAGGTCAAATATTGTTCCCTAAGGACTAGTTCTACAGATTGTAGAGATCTCAAAGTGGTTGGCACCTAATTGAGAATGTTTATTTAGTTGATCAGGTGTTTTATCTTCTGGGTCTCTCTATCTACATATCTCCACCCACTTCCAGCATTGGCAGATTCTGCTGGAACCTGAAGAAGGACTTCACATTCGTCTGCCTGCAGCCAGGGCAGGGCCGGGTTGCCGTTGACACCTGTGCAGTGGGGTCGGGGAGGAGAGCCAGGCCTGCCAGGCGAGAAGCCATGACCAATTTGGTAATTTTTGACCTCTATTTAATGTATTGCCCTGTATTGCCTTTGGAGGCTGAAAGCCAGGAAAGGTGAGAAGTTTCTGGGATCTTACCTAAAGCTCCTTGAGACTCCCAGAATCTTCGCTGTGGATCCTGCTTCCAGGGATATCTGTGATCATCAAAATGGAAATTAGCTCAAGTCAATTTTATTTATAAATGTGATTTAATATTGTTAAATGTTAGCTTATGACATAAATAGGGAGAAATTGCACTTATCTCTCTAACTTTTCAATCATTTTTTCATTTATTCAATATTTGTTGTATGCCTACTATAAATACTGAGTCAGGCCCTGGAAATATCTAGAGGCATAAGAACAGAGGTCTGTGCCCATGGACATCACAGGCTAGTCCAGTGGTTCTCAATCTTAGCTGCACATTAGAGTAACCTGGGAGCTTTAAGAAAAAATCACTGATAGCCAGGCCCTATACCAGACCAATTATATCTGAATGATGTTTTGGGAATCAGGGCCAGTCATCACTATTTTTAATAGCTCCTTAGAAGATTCTAAGGTGTAACCAAAATTGAAAATCACTGAGCTAGTGGTTATTAAGGGGTTTAGATGGGAGAAAGATGGGAGCCAGAAAGAACAGTGCTAAAGGTACGTAAGTAGAAGATAACCCATAATTAATAATGGGTTAGCAGAAGCTGACGTGAGGCACTCCAGTGGAAAGTCACAATCTTTTGTCCAGTTTCCAGACTTGAGCCATTTCTCAGACTTAGAACCAATTGACTGAAAGAGAAGTTGCATTCTTGTGAGGAAGGACTGAATAGGAGTCAGGGTAATAAGTGGAGTTCTGGTCCAGGGCCATCTAAAAGCAGGTCCCCCGAGCCCATGGACTCAACCGGTGGTTATTGCCCTGGTTCCTTCATCGGGAATAGAAATACTTAGCACTTGGCCGAATCTTTGCATTAGTTCCTTGAACTATAGAGCAAGAGCTATTGTAGTAGGAAACTCCAAGTAGTAGTCCTTGAAATAGCCTCTCTCCCACCAAAATAGTAAGTAAAAACAGTATTACAGGCCAGGAGAATGGCAGAGATTAGCACCATCCTCAAAGACACAAAGAATGCAAGTATGGTACTCTTTGTCATAACCTTACTTAATCCTCCAGTCTGACCTAAGCAAAAACTGAGTGGATCATGGTGTATAACAGTGGACTACCATGAACTTAACCAAATATTGGCCTCACAGCAGCTGCTTTGTCAGATTTGGTATCTTTACTGGAGCATGTTACTACAACCTTGGCATTTGTATGCAGCTAGCCATCTGTAAATGTGTTCTCTTCTATATCCACCAGGAAGGAGGAGCAGAAGCAGTTGGCATCCACATGGCATGGGCATAGTATACTCTTGCCAGGGCAATGTTAATTATTCTGTTCTCTGTCCTAATGTAGTCTGAAGTGACTTGGACAACCTGGGCTTCCAGCAGAACATTGCATTCATCTACTATACTGATGACATCATGTTGATTATACCTTAAGAGCAAGAAATGGCAAGCACTCTATATGCCTCAGTAAGAAATACATGCTCCAGAAGGTGGGAGATAAAGCCTACCAAGATTCAGGGCCTGCCACATCAGTGAAGTTTTTAATGGTCCAGTCGTTTGAGGTATGCTAGAACATCCCCTCTAAAGTATAAGACAAGTTCTTGTACCTTGCATTCCCACCACTAAAAAAAAAAAAATCAGAATGCTTGGTAGGCCTCTTTGGGTTTTGGAGGCAGAATATTCACTGTATTTGACAATATATTTATCAGGTGACCTAGAAAGCTGCTAGCTTTTAGTGAGGCCAAGGGCAATAAAGGGCTCTGTAGTAGGTACATTCTGTGGTATGAGCAGCCCTGCCACTTGGGCCATGTGAGCCAGCAGATCCAATGGTACTAGAGGTATCTGTTGTAGAGAAAGATGCCATGTGGTGCTTCTGGCAAGCCCCAATAGGTGAGTCACAGACAGACCCCAGGGTCTTGGAGCATGGCCATGCCATCTGCTGCAAAGAACTCCACATCATTTGAAAAACAGCTCCTGTTATGATACCAGGCCCTGGTAGAAAGTAAGTGTATAACCATGGGACACCAAGTGACATGAGACACCAAGTGATCATGCATTGGATCAGACTTACTGTGTCATAAGGTCAGGCAGGTACAGCAGCAATTCACCGTAAGGAATCCAATAGGTCTGCAGTTAAGTTCAAGTAGGTCCAGAGAGCACAAGTGAGCTGTACAAACAGGTGGCTGAGACCCCTATGTCATCCACCACTGTTGTGCCTCTCCCTCAACTCATAGCCATGGCCTTGGGGTTGGGGGCATTCTCCATGACCAGTTGACAAAGATGGTAATAAAAATCCAAGTTTGGATCATGGATGGGTCAGCTTGGTATGAATGTAAACTGAAAATATCTGCTGTGTACTTTTGCCCCACTCGGTTCTAAAAGAGGTTGGAGAAGGGAAATCCTCCCAGTTGCCAGAGCTTCAGGCAATACATTTAGTCATCAACTTTGTTTAGAGACAGAAGTGGCCAAGGTAAGGGTATATCCATGGACAGTGAGTGACACGTTAGCTTAGCTTATTAGTCAGGGGTCTGGAAAAAGAAAGATTGGGAAAGGCTGGCAATTAGGCAGGTGGATTGACCTATGGGATGGGGCACATAGTATGAGGAGCTTTTATAGAACATAATGCTCATTAGAGAGTTTCCACTGCAGAATAGGCAACTGCATAGACAGAATGGCTAGGCCAGCAAGTGTCAGGCAGCATATGTCTATTCCCCCTTCCCACCCCCCAGTTCTTGCACAACAGGCTCATGTTTGGAGTAGCCATGGTGGCAGAGATGAAGGCTATTCATGGGCCCAGCAGCTTGGACTCTCTCCAAAGCTTAGATAGCTGCTGCCTCTACTGAATGTCTGACCTGTCAGCAGCAGAGACCAACACTGAGCTCTCAAGGAGGCCGAACAGTCACCGGGTGGCAAGTTGGTTACATTGGGCCCTTCCAACCTGGAAAGAGTTAATATTTCATCATGACTGGATTTGACATATATCCTGAGTATGGGTTTGCCTTTCCTGCCCACAGTGCTTCAGCCAGCACCACTGTCCAAGGAAGGACTCATAGAATGTCTGATATTCTGACACAGGATGTCACATAACACTGCCTCAGACCAAGGGATTCACTTTCCAGCAAGAAGGTGTGGTGGTGGGCACTTGACCATAGGATCCACTGGCCATGCCACATACTGTAAGGTTTTTTGGATTGGCCGGCACCAGAGAAAGAAAGACGAGTAGAGTTGAAAGAGATAAGTAAAGAGGCTTTATTGGAACGCTCCGGGATGAGGGTAACGAGTCCCAAGAGAGGGACCCAGGCAAGCTTCACGGGTCCCACGAGTGGACCAGAGAAGTCGCCCCGCCCAGAAGTCTGAGTGGGCTTATATATGTTTTAGGGATGGGGGATGGGGGTTTCTTCGGCAGAAAGAGTGAGGAATTTCTTTGTTGCAGTTTTAGGGCAGGTATTGAAGAATAGGAGGGGCTTCTTCTATTTTTCATTAGGGAAGGGAGGGGTGCCTGCCGCCAGCCTTACACATACCACACCATTTGGAAGCTATCAAATTGACAGAGTGGAGCAATGGCCTATTGAAGGCATAGCTGAAACTCCATCTTGGAAATAACACCTTGTGAGGGTAGAGCGTTATCCTTTAGCATGCAATATACTCCTTAACCAATGGCCATTATATGGTGCTCTGTCCCCAGAAGATAAAATGTGTAGATACAGAGACTGAGGGATAAAATCAGGAGTGGTCTGCCCGTTATCACTCCCAGTGATGTATTTGGAGAATTTGTTTCCTGTCCCTGCAACTTTAGGCTGTACTAGCCTAGAGGTCCTGATACTCAGAGGTGGGATGCTTCCATCAGAGGACACAGTAGGAGACCCACTAAACTTAAAACTATGGCTGCTCTCTGGTGACTGTGGGCTTCTAATGCCAGAAGATCAACAAGAAAACCATCAGAAGGAGATGGAGGCTACTGCTACACAATGAGGACAGAGAGTAATGTACAGCATACCTGGGAGATCCACTGGGGGCATTTCTCAGTATTCCAGTGCCCAGTTGTAACTGTAAATGGATAAGTACAGCAACCACAGCCTGATAAGAGCATGATAACCAGGGGCTTCGAACCCTCAGGGCTGAGTGCCTGGTTCAATCCATCAGTCAAACTACCTACACCAGCAGAAATGCTAGCTGAGGTGGAGGGGAATCTAGAAAGGGCAGTGGAGGAGGGAGATAATGAGTATCAGTTATGGCCTTGGGACCAGCTACAGCAGCAGGGATGGTAGTTTGTCCAAATACCCTCCTCTTGTAAAAATTTCCAAGAAATTCTGACTAATAAGAATTCTGGGGAAACTGCTCAGATAGACTAAACTTAATGGCCTAAGCAATATACAAACAGTAGATGGACTATAGTTAATGCTTTTTTGTGCCCTGCCCAAATATATTCTAGCTGCTGTGAGTGTTGAATAGGAATTCCAGCTGCCTCTTTCTCTAGAGAATTTTCCTTGGCTAAAACAGGAGCCACTTCACCTAGGAGGCTCTGCTGCCCTCTTGCCCCTGAAGATCTCACTCAGTGGTGGAGGGGCATAGTGGTACAAAAAGCTGGCTTCTTGGCCAACACTTGGTGGTGAATGTTATGGGATCAGCAGAGGCTCATTCTTGTTCCTTGTCTTCCTGGCCAATCCTGCTCCCTCACTCTCCTTCCCCAGAGTGCACTTCCAGTTCTGTCTCCAGTTCTGTTTCTAGACAACCCTACCCAAGATTGAATCTGGCCTAATTAAGACCCTGGTTATCAGGAGTGTCCTCGAGGGTGGTTTTTATATGCATAAAAGGACTATTCAGAAGTTTCTTTTGAGAAATGAAGTACTGAGACATGCTACAACATGATGACCCTTGAAAACATTCTGCTAAGAGAAAGAAACTAGACACAAAAGACCATGTAGTGTAGAATTCCATTTGCTTGAACTGCTCAGAATAGGTAAATCCATAGAGACAGAAAGTATATTAGTGATTACCAGGGGGTGAGGGTATGGTGGGACAGGAATGGGAGTGGTTGCTAATGGGTGCAGGGTTTCCTTTTGGGGTAATGAAAAAGTTCTAAAATTAGATGGTTGTGATGGCTGTACAACTCTGTCAATATACTAAAAACCACTGGATTGTATACTTTAAATTGGTGAATTTTATGGTATGTAGATTCTCTCAATAAAGCTGTTAAAAAGATGAGGAAATGAAGTAAATATTTTTTAAAAATCTTTGCCTTAAACAGTTAATATTCAATTTATTAGTTCCAAATTCAATGTCCTAGTTATAGCTTAGGCTTTTAAATTTACTTCATAGTAAATATAGAATAATTTATGCTATTATTCTAGTGATAAATATAGTAAACTTTAACAGTCATTTGGAATTAGCCTTTCATGAACTTTCAGTCTCATTCACATACTTATTTAGCCATCTTCAAACATTTTAAACTGTACTTATCAATTTTATATTTCATCTTGTTCATCAGATAAATTCAAATATTGAATTTAACTCCTTCCTGAATCCTTAAATAATTTTTAAATTAGTGTTAATAAAACTTCATGTGGTGAGCTTCAGTTTCGCTTAGCTGTTCTGATGTTATCCATACATTTGATTTCAACTTAAACTTAGAAGTCTAGATCAACTACTCAATTTTGCACTTAAAATTTTAAGGCTGTCATACTATGAAGCCAAAATCTCTTAAACATGACAAGTACGTAATTCACCATATACAGAGAATCCTTTTAATGTTACAGAGGGAGTGTGGGAGTCTCCAAAAGGGACATCTGCCTAGTTTTATGTGTGGATATTGGGTTGGAGGTATCACTTAGAGGTATCAGGAATAATTCTTTAAAGATGAGATCTGAACTGAGTCCTGGGAGATAGAGGAAATTAGTCAGGTAAAAGTGGGGTTGGGGGTTGCTTAGGAGTTTCCATATCTTGAGGAACTTCAGGTAGTTCCAATGTACTAAGACATCAGTCTTCGGAGTTATGTAGCAGAGAAGATCTTGAAGGGCCTTATAGGTTGTGTTATTTCTATGTTTCCATTTTAGTATCTATATCAATATGCTGATTTTTAAAAACCTGTGCATATACCCCTACTACACTGGTAGCTCATTGATGCTAAGGACTGCGTCTTATTTGTAACCCACGTGCTCAACATAATGATGGAGATATAGCAGTTCCTCAAAGGTTAACACAGGAATGAATGAAAGAACGAACAAAGGAATGACAAATAACAGCAGTGTGAGCACTGTCCAGCGATTAAGTCATCTGAATGGTTGGATGTCAGCAAAGGGGCCTATATCAGGCTGGGCAGAGAGCTAGTCAGGATCTTAAGTTATGGTGAAGTGAGTTTGATAAGCGTCACATCTCAAAAATGAAACCAGAGAAAGAAATGTTGGGAGTTTCAAACTGCTTTCCTCGCGGGAAAGTGAAAAAAAAAAAAAAAAAAACCACACACACACACAAATACAAGCACTTTAGAATTTATTAAGGTTTGTAATTTCCAGGTCCCAATGACCGGTAAGGGAAACGGCCTGGCCGATTAGTACGTTATACCCGGACAGTAAAGACAGATGAACAGACCGTTGGGTGCATTCTGTAGCCTGGCCGGCAAACAGGCGACACCAAAGCGCAGAGTAGGCGCTGGTACTTTTCAAGCGTGGAAAGCAGGCTGTGTCTGTGCGACTACGCGGCTGCCACGAGCGCTGGGCGACCCGGTATTTGGATTCGAAGAAGCCCTGTGACCGCGGCGCTGAGAGGGCGGAACGCGGAACGCAGGCACCCGGGCTCCCGCCGGACGCAGTTTCCAAGCGCACTGTCGAGTTCCCGACCGGCGGTGGAGCGTCTCCCTCCGCGGAGGGGGCAGCCTGAGCCTGGCCGTGCGCTATCGAACTGGCCTTCGGGAAAAAAGGGCTGGGGCCTGCCGTTCCTCCTCCATTAACATGCCCTCCAGCAGGACCACCCCAAGCTTCCAGCTTCTCTCCTCAGTGGACGATTAGCGGGCGCAGCGGCCTCCGGAGGCAAGCCTCTCCTGCCTCCCAGCCACAGCCTCTGGCCCCTTGAGGACAGCCGCCTGCTGCAGACTTTTCTCACGGCACTAGGCGGACGCGGGGGAAAGCCCTGAGTCCCACCACTACTTCCTGGAGACGCCGACGAAAGCAGGTCATCCTTCGGACCACCCACCTCTTCTCCAATTGGTTAACTGCTCTCCTTATGCTCTCCCCTAGCTGGTGATTGGTTCAGAGACGCCGTCTGTCACCTGCTTCCCTGCAGGAGTCTAGGTCGCTAAGGGAAGCGTTACTTGAGGCTCGGTTGGAAAGAGGTTGGTTGGGCCCCTGAGCCCAGTTTAATTGTAGTGAGGACCATTCCCCGGCGCGAGCTTCCGTCGCAACCGCCAGGAAGGGAACCAGTAGCCGGACGGAGGGTGGGAGTGGCAAAAAAGTGAAGGTTTAGAAGTACACTGGAGACACCAGACCCTGGCAGCATCCGAGTGGGACTGGGTTAGAGAGGCGAAGGCCTTTGAGAGAGGAGGCGTAATCCCAGGAGCATGGCCTAAATTTGTTGTGGGAGAAAAGGGCCTAGCGTGAGATTTTTATGACCTAATTGTATGGGGAGCTAATTTTCTAGGTGAGCGTCTAACAAAATCCACTGGAGAATTTACTTTGTCTTTGCAGCAGAGTTGGGAGACTGCCAGCCGTTCCCGGCCTTCAGAAAGACAATTTATTGAATAATTCAACTGTCTTTTATTGCTTCAGATGGGCAGCTCTCAAAAAAGGCACAGTTGAAGGATGGATACCATTGCATATATTAAAAGCACGTTGAAAGGAAAATAAGGTATTCACTTTGATTTAATTATGGTTAGTTAAATAAGGATAAGAAAATCCTATTACCTTTGAGGAGAAGCTCTTAAGTTTTGAATGATATTAGGGTAACTGGATTTTATGATACGTTTCAGCTTTTTAAAGTATTTATTACAAAAGTCATATTACTGCTGTACCTACCAAATATGCTCTTTGTTAATTATGGTCCTGATTATTCTGAAAATGGAAAGAAATCTTGAATTTTTAGTACTATTAATTTGCATTTGAGTGGAGAGTGCTACTAGATAATTCGTTCAAAATGACATAACCACTATGGAAAAAAATGCTTGAATTTGTAATGTAATGTTAGAATGAACGTAAAATTGGATAGTTGCTTACTCCTGCAGCAGTTTCGACCTGTAGGCTAATTTCACTTTATATTTAAAGCAGCTTGCTTATTAAACACCTGGTGTATTTTGAAAGGCAGAGTTGCAACTGTTGCTTCACTGGCAGCCTAGCCATTTGCGCCTCCAGCCTCTATTGAGTCAGGTGCTATATTACTCATATCCCTAGTGACATGCCAGAAATTGTCAAGGAATAGTTTACTTCAACTGCAGAACACCCACATTAGCTTTTAACAACAGACCTGGGCCCTACCCTGGAAAATTCTAACCAGGGATTGGGGACGAGATCTGGGCGTCTGGAATTTTAAAAATATCCTCAAGCGAATTTGTTAACCATTGCTTTAGTAAGTCACTAAATAGGTGTGTTTAAGAAATTCCACAATATTTATGAGACAAACCATTTTCTCCCTTGATTTCCTTATAGTTTAATAGTAGGCATCTCAGGAATGACATTTAAGTATAATCCAAAAATAGCCTTTGCTTAGGCAAGGTCCGGAAGTTTCCCTGGCACTCTGAAACCTATGGGACTAACCATCCCAGGCTTAAGGATGAAGCTTAATATGGGGAGACAAAGTGCTTTGATGCATTTTCACAATCCTCAAGAGCCATGCACGGTATATTGTTTCCTGTTGGGTTTCAAAGTCTTCCTGGTAGGCTTTAAGGAGAGATCAACTCCAAGTCCATTCAGTAGATATAGTAGGCTGAATTATTTTCACCTCAAAGAGCAATGGGGGGGTAATATTACATTTATGAGCCTTTTTTGGAAAGAATACCATGCTGGAAAAAATGTAAATTATACCTTCCCAATAGCCCCTTGCTTATTAAGTAAAGAACATGCGTAATTTAAGCCTAAAATGTACATGAACATAAATGAGGACTTTTAAACCAACTTTACCAGAGTGTCAAAGAGGTAAAAAATGAGATAGTCACTTTGGTATTTAGGTATGAGAAATATGTGATGAACCCAAATCCAGTCTGATTTAAATGATAGCTTTAGGCAAAGAAGTAGGTCCAATTGTGTTCTATCTCCTAGAAGTTGTTCTTCATTTTATATCTAAGTTTCTCACTGCAAGATTTTGAAAATAAAGTATTTGAGTAGGGGACAAAATTTAAAAATAAAAAAACCTGTAAGTTAAGATTACAAGAGCCAGGTGTTGTGGCGTGTGCCTATAGCCCCAGCTACCCAGGAGGCTGAGGCAGGATGATCCACTGGAGCCCACAAGTTTGAGAACAGCCTGGGCAACGTAGTGAGACCTTGTCTCTTTCAAAAACAAAAAACCAAAGCCATATGTAGTCCATGACTTAACACATGGGATTTTGTATATTTTGTTTGAACAGAAAGCCAGGAATCTCAGTATGAATCAGTCTAGAGCTAGACCAGTTGGTGGTGGTGAAGAAACTCAAGACTACAATCATCGTGAAAATGAAAGAAGATGGCAGCAAGAGCGTCTCCACAGAGAAGAAGCTTTTTATCAGTTTATTAATGAACTCAATGATGAAGATTATCGGCTAATGAGAGACCATAATCTTTTAGGCACCCCTGGTAAGAGTTGGGTTTTTCATCATTAGATGGACAGATTTGAAAACAGGGAGAGTTAGATTTTTTTTTCCTCCTTCCTTCTCCCAAAATACAGTGTATTGTGTTTGTGAGTTTAAGAACTTTTTAATATAACCAAGAAAATAACTGGCTTCTGTGTGTTATAAGTAGATGAGAATATTAGACATGGAGTACTGTTACACAGATTCCAGACTAACAGGTTAATGTACATCATAGTGTTAAATATTCTCATATATAGTCCTATTTCTCTTAAATAATATTTGTATAAATAAAATATGATTTTAAACCCAATTCTAACTCATTTGGAGTGTTATAATTTATTCAGCTGAATTAATAACCCCCCAAAGTGCTCCATAAAGTTTTTGCAAATTCATTTTACAAATGAAGTAGCAGAAATTTGTATGTTATATATTGTATGTTTATATATTGATGACCTATATAATGAAGTATTGGGGTAAAATTCAAGTAGAGTTGAAGTTTTCTTTATAAATACTTCCTCCTTAATTTCTTGTTTTTGTTTGTTTTTTTTGAGACAGAGTCTTGCTTTGTTGCCCGGGCTAGAGTGAGTGCTGTGACATCAGCCTAGCTCACAGCAACCTCAAACTCCTGGGCTTAAGCGATCCTACTGCCTCAGCCTCCCGGGTAGCTGGGACTACAGGCATGCGCCACTATGCCCGGCTAATTTTTTCTATATATATTTTAGTTGGCCAGATAATTTCTTTCTATTTTTAGTAGAGATGGGGTCTCGCTCTTGCTCAGGCTGGTCTCGAACTCCTGACGACCTCGAGCGATCCACCCGCCTCGGCCTCCCAGAGTGCTAGGATTACAGGCGTGAGCCACCGCGCCCGGCCCTTAATTTCTTTTTAACTGACAAAAATCTACAGAATTATAGTTTATAGGTTCCTAAGTGTATCAACTGAAAGTACTTTACCAATTATTCAAATTAAATTTTAATAAATTTTAGTAAAACAATAAATGAAGCACAACCAAACTGATGCACATTTGTGTCAGTTAGATATTTTTAACTCTTCGATTTATAGAACATATGAAAATAAGACATTGTCTTCTACAGGTTGCTAAAGATTAGTCTTATCTTTTGTGAGTTCTCATAAAACTTGACAATTTAAAATTCTTAGATGAGCAATTTTTCATTGTTTTAGGAGAAATAACATCAGAAGAATTACAACAGCGGTTAGCTGGGGTCAAGGAACAACTAGCGTCTCAGCCTGACCTGGGAAGTGAAACAAATAACAGAGGTACTGTGAACTCCATTCCATAAGGAACAGGCTTGATTGGAGCAATTATAGAAATGAAATTACTGGATCTTGTACAATATGTTTTTAATGTTTTCCAGTTTTAATGTGATATTCATTCAGATAATATTTGTGTGAGTACTATATGCAAAGCTGTATGGTTAGGCAGTACAGGACAGAGGAGTGAATACAAAGATATCTAACATAGATTGCCTTCAGGGACCTTATGTATATGAAATAGTATACAATTCAGTTAATTCCTAGCATAGTTCTTTTTAATCTTAGAATGTACGTACTTCTTCTTTTACAGTGATGTAACTCAGCTTGTAAAAATTTATATACATGCCAGGTGCAGTGGTATATGCCTATAATCCCAACTACTTGGAAGGCTGAGGTGGGAGGATTGCTTGAGCCCAGGAGTTTGAGGCTTCAGTGAGCTATGATTGTGCCATTGCATTCCAGCCTGGGCAACAGAGCAAGACACTGTCTCTTTAAAAAAAAAAAATTGGCAGAAAAAATAAGAAATGAACTAATAAAAAAATTTTTTTTTGATATAAGACTGAGAGTCAGGAGGAAACCTGTTTTTGTTTGTTGGTCTGTTTGTCATTTTATTGAGCAAACACTAATCCGTAATATAAAAAGTTCTTATAAAAAACAAAGTACTTATAAAAAAATTTCAAACTAAATAGAAAGATAAAGGAGTTAAAAGTAAAAGCCAACTTTCATATCCCTCTTACCAGTTCTTCCCTCCCCAGAGCTATTTATTACTAGTAGTTTTACATATTATTTCAAAGTCATTGTATTTGTTACAGCAAAGTCTGTATAAAAACCCCAAAATGCAATGGCTCAACAAGATAGAAGTTTATTTCTTTCTCATGTTAATAGTCCAGGAAAGGAAATCCTCCTGGGACCCACTGAGCTAGCAGAATGGTGCTACAACTGTGCTGTCTGGTGCAGTAGCTACTAGCCACATGTGACTGTTTACATTTAAATTAAGTAAAATTAAATAAAGTTTAAAATTTAGTTCCTCATTCAGACTAGCCACATTCAGGTGCTAAATAGTCACATGTTGCTAGCAGCTTCTGTACTGGACAGCACAAATACAGAACATTTCCATTACTGCAGAAAGTTTAATGGGACACCACTGCTCCAGGGTATCATTTGCATTATCAAGCTACGTCACAGCCACATCTAGGTTTTAGCTGTCAGGAAGGAGGTCCAGGCACCAACCTGAAAACAAGATGTATCACTTCTTTTCCCATGCCATTTATGAGAACTCAGTCACATAGCCACACCCAACTGCCAGGCTGTCCATTTACTACACTTTCACAATGGAAGAAGAGTAGGATAGATTTAAGTATATAATTAGCAAGCTCTTTCACACACACCATGATCACCACATCCTAGTTAATCAGTGAAGGAAGTAGCACTTAGAATGATGTTTACCTGCCCTTTACTCATACCTTCTTCCAAACTAAAATGGAAATTGAATATTAACAAATTTCATTCTTTGCGTTCAGATTTATAAGTTGTATTATATTGATACAACTGTTAATACTGGTCTTTTGAATATGTTTTAATGGAAAATGTAGTCATCAAATGTAAAATAGCTCATTATCCTTAGCATATAGCTATGGTTGCTGTTTATTTTCTCAGCACCAGCAGCTGATTAACTTTTTAACTTCAAGATTTAAAAAAATTTTTTATAAGAGAGATTGCATAATGAAATGAAACCAAAGCAATCTCATTTAATAGCTATTTTTGAGTAGATCAGACTTTAAAGTTGAAGTCTGTATAGTTAATGTGTTAATACTTTTCATTGAGTTTTTACACTTTGTATACTCTGCTGTATATAAATGGAAAATTTAAGCTTGGCACAGTGGCAGTATCATAGTCAAAGATGTTTATCTGGGACACATCTATTTCTAAATTGATTCATTGAACAATATCAATTGAGAGTCTGATTTGTAGCAGATACTGTTGTAAAGGCTGGGGATTTAACAGTGACTAAAACAGTACAAAAATCTTTGTCTTCATGGAGCTTGTATTCTAAATTAATAGAAAATGTATTTTATTGTGTATAACAGCTAACATTTAGGGACTACTTCCTATGTGCCAGCTATTATGCTAATTGTTTTATATACAGTGTCTTATCCTCATGGTAACCCTATGAGATTGATACTATTATTATCTGTAATTTATTGAGAAGGATACAGCCATAGAAAACTTAAGTAATTTGCCTACAGTCTCCCAAATACAGTAATGTGGTTCTAACATTATATTCAGAATGCCAGATTTCTTGATAAGTACATTTTTGGCAGCTTCTGAGAAATAGGATACAATTCCTAACGTTATAAAAATACCTAGTTGCAAAGATGTTGATCGAGTTGGTTTTTCCAGAAAGATTCCACAAATACAGGATGAATTTTACATACAGTTTGCTTCTTTTATTGATATTACTGTATTGATAAAGCAATTTAAATGTACAATTTTAGTAGTGGATGTATATCTCACTCAGCTTAATATCTTGCCAATAATAGGTACTTAGAAAGCAGGAGTAATGATTTCTCTACAGCTTTGCATAAATACTATTTAAAGTTTTGTACTTATGTAAGTAGTTTAATCTTTATAATATGCTTCTGGTAGTATATACTTTTAGTTAAGTTCAGTTTTTTGCCATTTTGTCATTAAAATTCACAGATGTTCTTTAATTTAGTACAAATGTTTTTCTTACAAGCTTCCAATAAAGAAAGAAAATAAGGTAGATTTTAGGAGTTGATCTTAAGGTGATTTGATTTGCTTTCCAGACTCAGAAGTCCCTAGAGAAAATTCAAATGAAGATTCTCTGCTAGAATGGTTGAACACCTTTCGGCGCACAGGAAATGCAACTCGAAGTGGACAAAATGGGAATCAAACTTGGAGAGCTGTGAGTCGAACAAACCCAAACAGTGGAGAGTTTCGATTTAGTCTTGAAATCCACATAAATCATGAGAACAGAGGATTTGAAATTCATGGAGAAGATGATACAGGCATTCCGCTTTCAGATACTAATAGAGATAACACTAGAAATAGGCAGCAAAGGCCAACTAGTCCTGTGGCTACGCGAACAAGAAGCCAAACCTCAATGAATTTTGGTGGTAGTAGTTCCAACATTCCAAGGACTAGGCTTGGTTCAAGGAGGCAGAATTCAGGTGAAGGATCTTTCTCAACATTAGGAAGGTTAAGAAATGGAATTGGGGGAGCAGCTGGCATTCCTAGAACTAGTGCTCCACGCACTAATTTCAGTAGTCACACAAACCAATCAGGTGGTAGTGAACTCAGGCAAACGGAGGGGCAACGATTTGGAGAAGCCCATGTTTGGGAAAACAGGGCTAGAACTAATGTTACAGTGAGGAATACAAACCAAAGATTAGAGCCAATAAGATTACGATCTACTTTTAGTAGTCGAAGCCGTTCACCGATTCAGAGACAGAGTGGCACTGTGTATCATAATTCCCAAAGGGAAAGTAGACCTTTACAGCAAACCAGTAGAAGATCTGTTAGGAGGAGAGGTATAACTCGTGTTTTTTTAGAGCAAGACAGAGAACGCAGAGGTACTGCATATACCCCATTCTCTAATTCAAGACTTGTGTCAAGAATAACAGTAGAAGAAGGAGAAGAACCCAGCAGATCCTCAACTGCTGTACAACGACATCCAACAATCACTCTGGACCTTCAAGTGAGAAGGATTCGTCCTGGAGAGAATAGAGATCGGGATAGTATTGCAAATAGAACTCGATCTAGAGTAGGGCTAGAAGAAAATACAGTCACTATTGAAAGCAATAGTGGGGGCTTTCGCCGAACTATTTCTCGTTTAGAGCGTTCAGGTGTTCGAACCTATGTTAGTACCATAACAGTTCCTCTTCGTAGGGTTTCTGAGAATGAGCTTGTTGAGCCATCATCAGTGGCTCTTCGGTCAATTTTAAGGCAGATCATGACTGGGTTTGGAGAATTGAGTTCTCTAATGGAGGCTGAATCAGAGTCAGAGATTCAGAGAAATGGTCAGCATTTACCAGAGATGTACTCAGAACTGAGTAACTTAGGTACAGTTAACAACAGCAGTCAGCACAGTGAAGGTTCCTCTCAAGACAGGCAGGCCCAAGAAGACAGCACTGAAATGCATGGTGAAAATGAAAACACTCAGCCTCATACCCACAACAGTGACAACAGAGGTGGCAGGCAGTTGCGAAATTCAGACAATTTAGTTGAAACTGGAACACTACCTATTCTCCGCCTTGCTCACTTTTTTTTACTAAATGAAGGTGAGGATGATGATCGAATACGTGGTTTAACCAAAGAGCAGATTGACAATCTTTCCACCCGGAACTATGAGCATAATAGTATCGATAGTGAACTAGGTAAAATCTGTAGTGTTTGTATCAGTGACTATGTAACTGGAAACAAGCTCAGGCAATTACCTT
This sequence comes from Varecia variegata, assembly GCA_028533085.1. Classification (NCBI taxonomy): domain Eukaryota; kingdom Metazoa; phylum Chordata; class Mammalia; order Primates; family Lemuridae; genus Varecia; species Varecia variegata. The sequence continues at coordinate 4,071,449 of CM052445.1, forward strand.
GCACACATGAATTTCACATTCATTGTATTGACCGATGGCTCTCAGAGAATTGCACTTGTCCAATCTGTCGGCAGCCTGTTTTAGGGTCCAGTATAGCAAACAATGGGTAAAGTGATGGGATCTATTCAAATGCTGTATTTTAGTAGAGCTGAGTATTCAAGAATAGTTTTGCTGAATTATTTGTGATGAGCTAACGAGGATGAAAAATAACAGATTATAGTTTGAACTATTTTTTTGTGTGCTTTTTTAACTTGTTAAAAAGAGGAAATTTATATAAAATTTAAAATGCAAATGTTAAAGTATCCAAAAAGTACAGAATAGTTAATATTGCTAGAACCAAATAACCTCTAAAATGTTTTTATTTTGGTAATTTTGTCATGTTAAGCACTTTTGTATCTATACAATTCAGTAGGTTAAAAGTCAATCTTCTTTTTCTTAATAGTACAGCAGACTTGGACTTTCAAGTTTCATAGGCTTAATACTATGTCTAGACATTGGTGTCTATGCTTTCGTTAACTTTTTATTCTAAGGACAATATCTTTTCATGAAAGTATTTGGCTGAGTGTTCGCTAAATACATTTAAGTTATTTGAAATGTTTAATATGCAGCATACCATGTGTGTATATATATATATAGGTATATAATTTTAAGGTTAAAATATTCAGTCTAAAAACTATAAGTTTGGTTCTAATTTAAGCTTTTGAGATAATACTGCATATGGCATAATGTTTAATATTGGCAAGATCATCTCTGAGAGAAAGTGGATTAAGAAATAATTTAAAAATAGAGATAGTTTACTGAAGCGTCTCTGACAATCTGACTTATACAGCAAGCAATATATGATACTAAACAAGTATTTATTTAGAAATGGAAAATTTAGAACATATAGGTTATTTAACTTGAGTTCTGCCTTTTTGCAACGTTTTTGAAAGTGCAAACAATTCTTTGGGTTATTAAGTAAGGTATACAATACGCATCGTTTCTCAAATTTAAACATCTAAAAAAATGTCTAAAATGAAATGCATAGATGATAAGTTTACTTGGAGGCCAAAAAACTTCAATTAAAACAAAAAACCTTTAAGAGAATGTAGAATTTATATAAACACAAAATATGCATTGAAGATCTATTTCTACCAATAAATATTAAAACAAAGACTGTATGTGAACTATTTTTTTCTATCACTCCACTGTGCTTTATTTGCTTTCAAAATATTTATTTTGTACTAGGTGCCAGGCAGTGTTACAGGTGTTGAGGATTCCCCAGATGACAAACAGGCAAAAGTCCCTATCTTCATGGAAAAGCCGTATTTGCTCTCAGAAATTGAAAGTCAATTGATAAAATCAATGATTATTCTTACTTTCATAATTGTTTATGAATGTATGACACAGTTTTCTTGTGATAGTGCTTGGTCAAAATCATAAGAACAATACATCAATGCCAGATTCTGTGTGATTTAGAAATATCTCCACATTTACTTTTACTTTTTCATAGGTGATTATGTTCAATTCATTAGGTTAGATGCACGCCCAGGAATGTTAGAGGGAGTGTGTTTAATAATACCTGGAGTGAACAGTTTTTGTAAAAGTTGTGACTTTGGAGTAAATGATTTATGTAGGTCAGTTATAGGACATAAGACTGGGAAGGTTGATTTGGACCTGATCTGAAGGCTTTACATAGCAGACTAAGGAATCTTTATTTTATATTCCAGACATTAGATGTCCCGTGATAATTTTAGTGGCACATGGTAAGGTTGTTTTTAATGTTTCAGGAAGATTAGTACAGTATACAGAATATAGGGGAATGGAGAGAGGGAGGCAAAGAAACCAATAAAGGAACTATTGTGATAAAAACCATCATTTTTATTATCAGTTATCATCATCATTACTATATAACCTAGAGTGATGGTAATGAATGAGAAGGGTATAAAAACATTGTTTTAAAAAAAAGAAGACGTTATTTGGTCTCTTGTTCGTATAAAGAGGTGGAAGAGAATCATATATTCATGGATGAAGGGACAATCACCTGAGTGGAGGAGAGAGCTGACCCAAATGACCACTATAAGGAATGCCCATTTAGACATCTTAAACATATCCTAAATCATACATCTCATACGCTTAGTTCAGTGTTATCATTTGTCCCCAATATGAGGACAGGCTAAATCCAGCATTTATTTCTTATATGGATTATTCCTCAGGAAGTTCTACCTCCCCTGGCCTGATTGGTTAGGAAGATTAGGAGGAGAATAAAGAGGGAAATGAAAAAAAGTAGGGATACAGAAAAAAGCACATTAAATCTTTCTTTGACTTAGTCCTTTGCAAGACATAATACTGCTACCAGCATGGGAAGAAATCCCAAATAGGTGTTTGAAACAGAACTAAGTTGTATACTGTATGGAAAATTCCCTGAAAGTAGCAGTACAGCTTAATAAATTTTGTAAATTGATATCCCAGTTGAGAACAAAGGGTTTTCTTTAATATTTTTATTCATGTACCAATAAACAAGGCAGATGACAAATACAAAGGCTCACTAACCTATTTATAGCTCTAGTAATGATTGTACATTTTGTGGTTCCAACATAGAAAGGAACAAATAGTTAGAAATTCATTTGAATATTATGTTCTGTGTCAGGTCTGTAGAGCTTGTTCTTTATAGTGTGGCTGTCTGGCAAGCATCTATTTCTAGATTGCCAGCTTTCAGCTGCTCTTCCAGTTACATCCTTTTACTCTATTTTCTTGTTGCCCAGATTTTCTAATTTCAACTAGCATTGTTGTGACCCTGGCTTATCACTGTTAGGTGGTTTTCCTTTCAGTATTTAACATGAATTCATATTTAAATTTCTCAAGATCTCCTTGAAGTATTTTTGCCACTTAACATAGTAATTGGCAGAGATTAGTCACTTCACACAGCCATTTGCCTCCAATGCTTGTGCCTTTCCCTGCATGTTGAAGACGTAGAAGTGCCCTGGGAAGTTTTCAGTCTAATTCCTCCTAAAAATATTTTCATAATTTTATAGATTTTTTATATCATGTGTTTATGATTACCCTAATTTCCATATGCAAATATATCCTTCTGTCTCATGAATGGAGAAGAAAGAAGGGCTCCTCCTGAAAGATATAAAACAGAAACTGGACTACAAAGATGAATCCAGAAAAGAGATGAATGAGGCATCTGAAGATGCTGCATTAAGGAACAGACTTAATAAACTGAATATGGGGCATTTTCATGCATATTATTCCAAGATAAGAACATCTAATGAACTTCTGCTCTTCTTGCATCTCTCCATTTGAATAATCTCTGGCTAGGGGAGAAAGAAACTAGAAACAGCACTCCACATGGAGGGGTGGTAGTTATTCCCTTTGCAGTGACAGGAGGCTCACTTGGGATCTCTCCATCAGTCTTGTCTAACCCTGGAAATCAGGGAGCTGGGGTATCTGTGTTAGAAGATTTCTCAGGAAGCCAGATCCACCTATCAATGAGAACATCATGATGATGGCCATCAGAAGCAATTGTTTCCCCAGGCTAGAGACAGATTGTGAGTTATTTTCAGTGGATATGGGTGTGTTAGTTCCCCAGTATATTTGCCTTTGTAATAATTGGGGATCCATAATTACTTTAAGCAAGTTTTGTTTTGAGTATTGAATCTGTGAAGACTGAGTTGGCCCCTATATTATTCTTTCTTTGTGTTAAAATAACATCATATTTCTTCAAGAAAATAACACTTTTAGATGTATTTTTCCTCTATTGTATTTATGTCTCGTTTGAAGATGGAGTAACCTCTTGGCTGCCCAGTACATATACACTGCTCCTTCTCACATATTTAATTGTAAAAGTGCTCCTACCTAACCCTAATTCAGCTGTCTTCTATGTAATTCCAAACATATTCATACTCCCCCCCTGTGGGAAACAATCTAAAATCATATATAGCTTCTGTATTATGAGGTGACACAATTTAGCCCCTCTGAGTTCAGGTTTTCTGTGTAGTGTCCATCCCTCCATTGTCTTGGATTTGATCAGGTTTAATTGTGACTCCTCACCATCCTGCAGCTTAGGGGATAAATGATAAAAGTAGCTTCTCATATCGACCTGAATGTGAAGCGGAATAAAAATCAAACCAAAAGTGGGGAAAGAAGTGCCACACATTGATTACTGGTACAGAATATATGCCATATCTTGCTGAGTAAAGTTAACGGGATGGGTAATAAAAACAGTCTCATAAGCATTCTCTTTGTTGACTCACTTATCTGGAGGTAGGGTACATTGTCTGGTCAGCCAATCCAGCTGGCTTAGATCCTGAGTAAGGGCCACCTTCAGAAAGGCACTGAGGGAGGATTTCCCTGTTGGTGCTGGTAGTGTAATGGTGGGCAGGGGGTTGAGGGGATGCTGGTGAATGGCTTTGATCTTGGCACTTCCATGTTAGGGCTTGGTTCAGGGACTGCCATAATGTTGAACAGTCATGGGTCTCTATACAACAGGGTAGGGACTTTTTTGACAATATAACTTCCTTAAAACTGTGACTAACTCCTCAACAACTTAATTTGGGGTCTTGTAGCCAATGCCAGAAATCTTGTATTATTATTAATTTGCTAAAAGAATAGCCATGGTATTACAACATCTTTAGTTTTTTTGTTTGTGGGTTTGTTTTTAGCATTTTTGTCAAGAGGATCTTTCTATGACTCTAACTCTTAGCTAAATAGAGTTTGCTTCTGAAATAGTTAGGAAGATTAAAGAAAAGCTCCCAACTATTCCCAAAGGTGTCACCCTTGTCCTTTGATTGCATTTCAGACCAGTGCAGTTTACAACAGGAAGGAGGCATCGTCATTTTTGTCTGTAGGGTTAGGGAGAATAACCTTTTCACTCCAACCAGTTGGGATCAAGTCCACTGCAACCATGTGGCTTGGAAGGGATTAATTACATTTTTCTTCCCAGCACTGAAGGTGTTCCTGATAAATCTCTGTGTTGGGGCATCTCCAAGACCATACCCAAATTTGGTGATCCACTAGAAGAACTCACAGGAATCAATATATAGTGGTGCTCACAGCTGAGATTTATTACAGGGACAGGCTATAAGCATCATCAGCAAAGGAGAAAGGTGCATGGGATGAAGTCCAGAGGAAGCAAACTGTTTTGCAAAAGGGTTGGACCATTTTACATTCCTACCAGCAATGTACTTACTGGACCCAGTGCAAAATAAAATGTGAGGTCCATTGTTCGAAAAACAGGAAATATAAAGCTTTTTTTTCTGGAGTCGCTCTCATAGAAAATTGAGATGATGTGCTGGTTATTATTATTAGCATTCCTGAGAAGTCTGTCATGGTGTTTTTTTTTTTAATTTGTTATTCATGCTATTAATTATTAGCATGAATTTTACTGCTGTTTCATCTTTATACTGTACAACACCGGAGTCTCTGCTTTCAGTTATTTGGGTATATACCCAGAAATGGTATTGCTGAATCATATGGTAATTCTATTTTTAATTTTTTGAGAAACAACATGATTGCTTTTACTCACTTTGATTCTTGCCGAACTTCCGTGTTGCATCATGTCCACCAGAATTCGTGCTCATGGGACACGGCAAACACTATGTCTGCATGGGGCAGCAAGGAACAGCTGACGCTTCCCCGCCCTCCCCACGGCCGGCGTTCCAGTGTGCCCCGGACCGAGGACTAGCGCAGCTAACCCGCGGCCTGCTGTTGGGGATCAAAACGCCGCGACGCCCGCGACAGCTGAGCGAGCGACGGCGGCCGAGGAGGCTCAATCCTCAGGCAGCCCCGTCAGAGCCCTCACCGACGGGTGTGCGCGTGCGTGAGTCTGTGCGTGCGTGTACGTGCGTGCGTGTGTGCGCGCGCCTATAGACTTGGATCAGGAGCTTCTCCGCTGTCCGTCCGTGGGTGGCGCCTTGGGCGTGGCCCCGGACCGGGGGCGTGGCGTCGGGCACGGAGCCCGACGGTTACCAAGCCGACGGCTCTCGGAGCGTCTTCCTCGCCAGCTCTTCATCCCAGCTCCGCGTCGCAGCCGCTGCTATCTCCTCCCTGAGAAACGCGACTGCGCGCGCTCCTCTCACCCTCTGGGCTTTTAACTGCTCAGAGCAGTTAAACGCTCTGGCGTTTCAAACTCAGCATTTCAGATCTGTCGGATTTCCAGAAACGTCTTGATTGCTTGCTTGCTTGCTTCTCTTTCTAAAAAATCTGGTTTTGAAATCTTCTTCTGCAGTGTATCATGACTCTGACATGTTTTAGGCCACCTAGGGTAATGAAAATTTGCAATGAGAGCGTCAGTAAATGACTTGAGTTCTTACTCCCGATTAAAGCCTGTGACTGGCGTCCCCATTGCATTTTAGAATAAACCTAAAATCTTTACACCTCCAGCCGCTGCGTGATCTGTCCCCCTTGGCCCTGCCTACAGCCGCCCAGCTCCCTCCCTCTCTCCCCACAGGCGCCAGTCACATGAACCTTGTGCACTTCCTCGGGACACTTTTGCAGTTTCTTATGATTGAAAGATTCTCCTCTCTCTGCCAACCTCATTCTAATGCTTTAGACTTCAGCTTAAATGTCCAAAGGCCTTCACTGGTCTTCCAAAACTGTATTGTCCTTTGGTCTTAAAACAATGTATCGTTTAAAAACAAGTATTTTGTGTTTATTTGTTTAATACGTATGTTTACTAGACTGCAAGTTTCATAAAAGCTATTTCTCTTTTGCCTTTTACTATATTTTCCGAACCTAGCAGGAGGTGGGATTTAAGTGAATATTCTCTATACTGAATGTCAGGGAGGAAGGAACTTTCCCAAAGTGTGATTATAGATCTTTGATTTTGGAAAGGTGCAAGTTTCATAGTTTGGAATAGAGGAAACAAGTTTAGAATCATGTTTCTAAACTTTTTTGACAGTACATTACTTTCAGTAACAACTTTTTTTTAGTATGTACTCTAAATATATGTATATATGTATATATATTTGTTTACAAATTATAAAAGTGTAATGCATGCTTACGTATATTTATGTATTATAAAAAACACACCAAATAGAAATGTTGAAGAGCTAAGATAAAAATAATAACTAAAAAGTTCTAAAATAACTTCCTGCAGCTCACTTTTGAAGACCACTAGGTAGTTTGTAGGAAGAGGACTGTCCTCTACTGGTAGAGGGCGGGTAAGGACATTTGCTTTGCATTGCTGCCATCTGGTGAATTCCACGGGTCCACCATTCATGGCTTGTGTGGTTGTGTACACTTAGCATTCACAGTCTACATTATTTTCATGCATAGAAAATGTAAGATGAGACATTTTTTCAAGCCAGCACATCTTTAAAAGGTAGAGATACTCTGTGCAGTCATAATGGATCAGGAAACATTGAAACATTTGCAAGTGGAAGTGATTCAAAACTGAGTGTCCATCTTTGTAATGTCATGGTCAATACTCTATAAAAGGGAAATAATTAATCTAGTACCATGTGCCAAGTCTTCCAAATTTTTGCACAGGGAAGACAACTAAATTGTATTTTTGTAGTTTTGATAGTGGAATATGCCCTGCTGACTTTGAAGACTTAAAGCTGTTTAGAGCAAAAGCATAACAGATTTCTACAAAACAGCATGCCTTTTTACTTGAATAGTTCAGCATTTGAACACATTTTGAAGTGTCTTTATTCAGAGGGTAAAGTGGGGGAGATTTATAATAGTCCTAGGAATATATTACATATCTACGTATGAATTTCCAGCAAAGTCAGGTGCACCTTCCGTGAGAAATAAAAATGAAAAATGTAGCACAGAATATAGTCAACTGTGAAATCGTTTATTTAGCTGTTGGTTGTGTGGATGAATAATTCAGTTGCTATTATTTATTAATCCCAAACTATTTTCTACTGCATGACCAACACATTCAATTTTACCTTCTAAGTTCTACTTCTGCAAAAACTAATATGTTTCAGAGTCTGTCTAAGCTGCCCCTATCTTCAAGTTGCTCACTGTCTGCTACAGATATAGGCAGGGAGACAAATTATCATAAAAAATAAGAATCGTGGTTCCTCATCCTCTCACAAATAACACTCACCAGCAGCTATACATGAATGCCCCAAAATATCTAGGTAGGGTGGGGAAAAGAAGGAAGAAAGACAAAGTAGAATTGCTTTAGATGTACTATTGATTTCGAGCTCTTCACAGCAGATAGACACTTCCTTCACAATTCATTGTATATCTCTACTTTGGCTCCATAACAAACGTCAGGCAGAAAAAAAAAAAAAATTATGCAGACAGCACACAATCCAACCACAGTACCTGTTGGGTACAAGTCTCCCAGAATTCCTACCTCAAAGCCCACATGCTAATCCAATGCTTCCATTCTTTTGCCTATGCAAGGTCACCAAAAAAATTCTTACTTCGATCTGTGTATGAGTTCTATGGGATACCAAGTTGTGTTTGGTCATCAGAGTTTCTGAAAATAGCAGATTACTTAGTAATTACAAATGGAAAAAGGTGCCATTTACAATGGATAAATTTGGAGGACACTGTTTTGATTAGATGGTCAATTTATCATCACCAATAATAGGACACACTGATATTTACATTTTATGCCTTGATGTGATTCATTGACTGGGACACAATCTGTCCTATATGTTTTTGTCAATAAAGGCTTAACCTAAATCTAATTTGAGGAAACAGACAAACATAAATTAAGAGACATTCACTAAAACAATGGGTATAAACTCTTCAAAAATGTCAATGTCATAAAGATTTTTTTAAAAGGTAGAGGAATTAAGGGACACTAACTACAGTGTTTGATCTTTGGTTGGATCCTGGGTCAAGGAAAAAAACAGCTCAAAAGACATTGAGAATTGAAGAGAAGTGGCTTCAGCAAGATGACAGATAAAGAGGCACTAGTTCTTGACCCCCTACTAAAACAGCAATTTAACAACTACCCACCAATGAAAATAGTACCGAAAGAGCTCCAGAGTACAATTAAGAACCTGTAGCAGCTCCGTGGAGTACAAAACCCGAAGATGGCTGCATAGAAAACATCAGAAGCATTTTACCTGCACCACCCTATCCCCAGCCTGGCACAGTCTGGTGCCAAGAGGAATCCTCTGGGTCTTGACCATCTCTACCACCATGGGAAGGGCCCGAGATTCAGGGACATGCCCGCCAATGGTATGGAATGGTTTACTGAGGGCTCTGTGAAACCGAACACGGACGGGGTCCACTGACTTGGCCATCTTTTGACTGAGAGTGAACTTGGACATTCTGCCAATGAGCCAAACTCTGTGCCTGGGTAATGCCGTGCAGGCCACCCCTACATTTTCACCAACCCACAGACCGTTGCCGACAGCGTTGTCATTTGGTCAGGAGAATGGTAACTGAGTGACTGGACTATTAAAGGATCCATAGCTGAAGCAGGCAGCCACGTGACTGGGCTGTGCCTGTGAAATGCCAATCGCAGTGATCCCAGCCATTCTTTTACCCTTTTCCCTTTAGAGGGCTGTCCTTGGGGTGGTCTGTGGTTCAGGCCATCTTAGTACTCCAGACAGTGGCCCTGACTGTAGTCTGGCAGTGATGCTTTCCCTGGGTGCTGCTCTTCTATGGGATCCCACAGGGTGTGGGATGGGAACCAAGCAGTACCAGGGTGCAAGCGTCCCTCTACTGGCACCAGGACCTCTGATCCTTCTGCTCAGGTGGGCATGTCAAGTTTGTATAGGACATGACCTCCCTTCCTGGACTGGACGACTGAGACTGAAACGTCTTAGCTAAGCGATGAGAGCAATGGGTGCCACAGAAGTAGTAGCCTTGGGACTGGGACAGACAGCCTGGGTTACAATATCTGTCACCCCAAGTGATAGGCAGGAACACCTCCAACCACAGGACATGGGGAAGTGGGTGAGGACTGGGGAAACTAATCTCTCCCCCTCTTGTTCCTTTAGAATACCCAGTGGTGCCTGGCTTGACTACATGTTGGTGAATGTCAGCATGGCAGTAGCAGCAGGTGGTGATTTGAAGTGTTGCTGGATCTGCCACCCACATATTCAGAGCACTTCACCCCAGATGTGAATAGTCCTTGCATAGTCTATTGCCAGTCTGATGGAAGTCCCAAAGGCCATCAGTGGTTCTAATTGGAGAATGACATCCTCAATGTGGATTATGTAGAATACAGATGTAAAATTAGAGACAGACTTTAAATATTGGCAATGGTATGGGAAGGTCCACACATCATGCAACTTTACTCTGCCACCTAACTCATGGCTAAACCAGTCACAGGCTTTGTACACTTGTACTAGAGACTCGTATAGCAACTGCTCCCTGACCAGAGTGATACGTGCTCCCACCCTACCCAGGCTGTATGTTCCTTTGGGGGGTGTACTGGGCTATGGAGTGCCTGTCACCCTCAGATGGGGCATGCTGTTTGGGACTTTTGGGTCCTCAGGTGTTTGTGCAAAGTGACACTCTAAACTGGAAGGGCCCCACACTTTTGACACATTGCAGGGGTGCTCAAGACATGCAGGCAGGAAGACAGACAGCTGGTTCCACTCTGCTGGCCATGTCCTCATACCCAGCATAGGTGTACATGCCCTGGAAAAAATGCTACCTGACTGGTCTTTGACTGTGGCAGAGATAGCGACCACTACGGCCTGAGCTAGTCAGGACTAGCAGGACTCGCTGAACTCACTGGCCAGGTAATGAGGGATAACTGAATAGTCCTTGATCATCTGCTGGCAGAACAGGGTGGCATTTGGGTTATTGCCAACACCTCCTGCTGTACCTGGATAAACACCTCAGGCATGTAGAGACGCAAGTGGAAGAGACCCAGAAGCAGGCCCACTGGCTGCAGACGGTGCAGACACCTGCAGCATCCTTCTCTGACTTCCTTGGCAACTTCTTACCTGCATTGCTGGGATCCCGGGCTGTCTGGCGGCTTTAGGCAGGCCTGGACGTCCTGCTTGTAGTAGTAGTTCTCCTGGGCCTAGTGGATGTATTCCCGCTAAGGCTCAATGGTGTTGCTCTGAGATTGTGTCAGTCAAGGTGCTACCTTGATTGGAAGAGAAAAAACTTCACCTCTGGACCTGAGGAGGTCAGCGGGCACGTGAGATGGCCTAGCTTTGCTGAGGCGGTGCTGGGTTGGGGAAGGCACTGCAGGAGGACAGGGCCAGCCCGTTCCCCACCACTCGTAGTTCTCTGGGTAACTACAGAACGTGCAGAGCATGAAGTGCCTCGAGATAAGGAACTGTTTGAAACGGCCCGTGCTTTGTCCTCATCTCTTCTAGAACAGGATGTCCTGCAGTGCTTGTGCTCAGGGACATCAGATGCCCCTGGGCATAGAACTTAGGCTGGAGTGCTTTGGGGGTCCCTCAGCTGTGCTGTGAAGTGGGTCCTGCGCAGATGAGACTCTCCACCTCGTGCAGCTCTCCTGAGCCAGTCTGCCCCAGACCCAGGCTTCTGTGGATTCTTGCCATCTGTGAGGAATAATGCTTTTTGACCTGACTTGTCAGCGTGTTCTTTCTCACCAGACTAGACCTAAGAATGTAAGTGGCAGAGGTATGACTGCTTAGGAGTTAGTAAATATGTATGAGAGTCAACAAACAGGTGAAAGCATCTTGGTTCTCTTCTGGCCATAAATCCTCTCTCACTAGGGACTCCAAGCCAATCCAAGGGGCTGGTGGTCACGTACCTTCCCCTTTACTCTCCATCCTCTTTCGCTTTCCATGTATGAAAACAGACAAAAAATTTCCACCAACTCTCATTCTTCTGACAAAGAGACCTCCCATCCCTGGCAATCATATCAAGTCAAATAAATGAATGCATATTTGGGAAACAGAGGAGCCACATAGCAATTTCTCATTTGCAGGCTGGATTCAGATGAGTCATTCTGATGCTAAAGCTTGCAGAGACTTGGACAGACTCTGTACCATGACAGTAAAGTATACGTTCACAGTATTTCAGAACTGTTTTCCATTTTCACACTGTTATTCAATCTAAATTTACCCTTTCAGTACTTATTTCTCTTAATGTTAATATCATATTAATTTTTTTCTCCCTTTAATGTAAAAATCTAGACTTCTTATAGCAGAATTTCTCTTGGAACACTTAAATACCACTTTATTCTCATCATCCTAGAGTATTTACACATATACAGGTGTATGGGTCCGTGGGCCTGGCCACAGAGCACACTGGCTGTAGGTGGAGATTGCTCAGCTGAAGTTGCTCTGAAGATTATAACCTTCTATAAAGCAACCGGACTAAGAGCTACCCTCCTTCCACCCCATATGTAATTGAAAATCGTCTTATTAACGACAACATGGTAAGTCCTCAGGTACCCACTAGATTATCTGGGAGAAGGAAGGAGGAGATGGTGCATGTGCCTAGGTCATGGGGCTTGGAGAAGAAAACTTCTTACTGTCTGGGCCAGGGCTCTCTCAAAATGCACCTGACTCAGAGGGTGAGCATCCAGGTTAATAGTGAATCCTCAGCCGCTAGGGCATCAAGTGGCACTGAGAGAGAGAAGACGCTTTGGGAATTGTTATGGGCTGAACTGTGCCCCCCTCCGAATTAATATGGTGAAACTTTAACCCCCGGTACCTCAGAATGTGACTGTATTTGGAGATGGGGCCTTCAAAGAGGCGATAAAGTTAAAATGAGGCCGTTAGAGTGGGCCCTAATCCGGTCGGACTGATATCCTTATACAGAGAGATTACGGCATGCAGAAAGCCACCAGGGATGCGCACACAGAGGAAAGACCACATGAGGACACAGTGAGAAGGTGTCCATCTGCAAGACAAGGAGAGACACTAACCCTGCTGGCACCTTAATCTCGAACTTTCAGCCCTAGAACCAAGAAAATAAATTTCTGTTGTTTAAGCCACCCCATCTGTGGTATTTTGTTATGGCAGCCCTAGCAAAATAATACAGGAATAGACATTAAGTCTCCTAGAGGACGATCTAGAAGTGTGGGCTCCCTGCCAGGTGCCCTATCCTACATCCCACTGAGTGGGAGCAGGACCCTACAAGGCAGCTGGGTGTGGTGGGCGGAGTATGTAAGGAAGGGTGAGGAGCAGCTTTGTCTCCAAGAGGTCCCCTTCTGCAACCCGGACTGATGTTACACTTTGTCTTATTAACATGTGTGCTGCAAGTGGTGTTCCACTTAAACAATTTAGAGTTAGGGGAGTTACCTCTTTGTTCCAAGAAGCTCTGGTTTCCTATTTGCAATGAATCCATGAAACATTCACTTTCCAGATTTATGTAGGGAAACAAACTTTCCACATTTGGGGAGATAACAGTGAATCGGAAGCAAGCTGTTTCACAGCTTGGAGCATTGACACCACTCTGCTGACTGATAGTCTAATTCTCAAACTTAAAGAACATTGTAGATGGTGGAAGGAAGATTCCTCTTTTGTGACTACTGAGAGAAATAAAAAATATGTGTGCACAGGTGTGTAGTTTGCTGGCCTTACCTTTGGGTAAATCACTCTTTTTTGGTAAGAGACCAGTGAAATTCTTCTGTGCGTTTGTAGCCGACAGCTTTACACAGCAATTCACTCTCAACAGCTATAAAGGCACTTCTCAGCACCAGTGCGTTTGTTTGTTCATTCATTCGACAAAAACTTATTGCTCGACTCAGAAACAAATCACGGGACACAATCCCTGCCCTTGGGGAAGTCAAGGTCTGGCACAGTGGTCACACGTGAGTACTGGGAAGTCCCTCCGCACCTGGTGATGCTAACGTAGGGGTGGGTGCAGTGTGGAGAGGGCACTGAGGAGGGAGGGTCAGGGACGGCTGCAGACCCCCATGGCGGAGTTTTCCAAGGGAGGACAGCATTAGACACGCTGCCCGCGCATGCAGAGGACTCGGGTGTGGAGGGGCTCGTGATTCTGGATCCTCAGGGAAAGAATGGAGTGTCAGGGGACCAGACAAAGGCGTCAGTTGGTGAAGAGTCAAGTATACTCTGGTAAAGACTCTGTACTTGATCCTCTGGGCCACGGGGAGCCAGAGGGAAGTTTTGAATAGACAATGGCCAGCCTGTCTGTGAAAATAGATCTCCGAGTCGCAATCTGCCCGGGAAGCACCGAGCCCAGGAAACCAACCGTTATCTACAGTGACTCCTGTAACCACTGGCCCCAAATGACCCAGGACTTGATTAGGAACTGGCAGCTTCCCTAGTTTTTGTTCCTGCTTCCAACTTGGGACCAACCAGAGGAAGCCAAATATGGCCCTGACCACTGCCATAGGACACCTCTCCTGTTCCGCACAGTTAGCTGTCTCCAGCTCCCCGCCAACAGCCTCCACTCAGGCACACCTGAAGCTGTCCCTTTGCCCCACTAGGAACCTTTCCCACTCCTCTGCCTGCCTTTGGGCCTCTGCCAAACACAAGTGACAGCTGCCGACTCCCTTGCTAGAGCTAGCTCTGAATAAATGGCCTTCGCTTCCTCTCACTCGGTCAGTCTTTGTTTATTTCTACAGAATCCAGGAAGACAACTCAGACAGTATGTGGAGAACAGGCCGGAGGTGGAAGGGACAGCTGGCAGCTGTGACTGTTTCCCCCCTGGGCAGGGATACCTGTGCTGAATTACATTCACTGCCTTTTGCTTGTTTGATTTGGCTCTCCTTGGCAGGTGCAGAGAGGAGGCAGGACCCATGACTTGGGGATGGAAGATAAGACCCAAGGACACTCCTCTCAGGGAGAGAAGGATTCTCCAGGTCGAAGCTAAGGAGAGATGCTCCCAGGTGGGCGCTGGGCTGAAGAAGCATTGGAGCAGCAATATCTGATACTGAGTTTCAACTTGTTCCCTGTTCTGCTCTAATTTCCCCTTTTTAGTCCTAAGCCTTCAGCAAGGCCTACTCTACAAGATAACTGTGCATCAGCTGTACTGTGTGGAGTGGAGAGAGGTTCCTGCTCCGCCTGGGGAGCTGATGAGGGCCAGCCCAGAAGCCCGGAGGACATGATGACACTCAGGATCTGCGTACAATTGGCTAATTCTTTTTCTTTAGTTGCTTCAGTCATATGATCTTGATACGCATCAGGAAACATCAGTGTTATTAGTTTTATATAGTCAGTGATTTTGACTATTTCTGGTAATCTCTTGTATTTGCATCAACTGACATAGAATTTTAACTGACATCAGTTAAAATGTGAAGTTTTTTTCTGTTTTACATTTTAGGAAATCTGTTACCTGAACAGCTTGATGAGTAGAGCTATGAATTTTTACCTACATATTGTGACATTTTCCTTAATGAACTGTTGGATGCTTTTTAATTATTTCAAAATTTTAGGTCTTTTTGTGGGCAGTACTCTAGAAATAAAGTGACTTGGAGGACTCTAAAGATCAGCACTCGTTACTTTATGTTTTTGTGTTACTTATTCGAGGTGCAATATCCAGCCATGTGATTGGAGCTGGATGCTGGCATGGGAGAGGACGACACTGCAGGTTTCTCAGGTCCAGACCGTCTGCTCGTCTCCTGGAACAGGCCTGAGATGCTCTCCACCCTGGGGAGGAACCTCCACTTGAGTTGTCATAGATTTCCCTCTGTGACAGAGCCTGAAACAGTGGCCGACACAGGTGCTCAACAAATACATGTCGATTAGATGAAAGCACATTAGATGCCCTTGTGGTCTGCTGCAGCTTCTCCCTCTCCAGAACTTCCATAAAAAACAAGGTAGTCCTGAAGCCCTCCAAACCGAGCAAGAGCAGAGGATGTTTGTGACCAACTTGACTCAGTTGGGGGCTCCCCAGACTGGAATAAACCTGGTCTAAGCATCCTCTTTGTGGAAGGGTAGCTGAAGGTGGCCCTAATCCCTAGCCCATGGGGGTCCCCCCTAGATATTAGGGACATTTTGTGCATAGTATTTGTAGCAAGGCCATCAGCACTAGAGGCTGGGTGACAGCAAGTGGGAAGGAGCACGCTTGCTACTCCCCAGTAACTACTCTGCTTGTCACTTTTTTACTGTTAGGTTTTCTTTTTGTTCCAGGGAAGAAAATAACATTTTATGTGCCATACAGTTGCATTTTTGGAAAAATCTCCTATGAGGTCACATAATTGAGGTCTATAGGAGGAGTGGGTACCTGAGTAGCACATGTTAATAAGCGATCAGTGTGCTTGCAAGAGTGCTTGCTAATGGCTTTTTAAAAAGTCAACATTCACATTTTATTTCCTTAGACCACACACTCCTGGGTATCTGCAGGGAGTATTTTAACAATAATACTAAGATGTTATTTGCCTTTTTCACTGAGTTGACATTTGGTGTAAAAGCAATGGGGGTAAAACTGGAGCCTTGGCACAGATCCAGGCAATGATGAAGCAGTAAGTGATGAAGCAGTAAAAATTGTTAATTTTAGTAAGTTTTGACCCTTGCATGTCTGTCTTTTTACCATTCTGTGTTATAAAGTGGGAATTATGCATAAAATACTTCTGGTTGCTTTGAGAAAGATAATTGTCTTTCTCAATAGAGGAAAAGCATTTGTGAGATGCTGGAGCTCTCAGCTGAACTATGTTTTTCAGGAACATCATTTGAAAGAGTGATTGACAGACTGGGCTTTTTCAGGCTTGGATATCTGGCAGACACGTTCTCACAACTGAAATAAGTGAGCATGCGACTCCAAGAAAAACAAGTCACAGTATCGTTGCTACTGATAAAATCTGAGCTTTCAAATAAAAATGACAGTTTTGGAAAACTTGTATCCACCTCCAAGAACTGAACAGTTTGCCAATACTTAAAGACCTTCTGTTAAGATCAATGGCAATATTAACCAATGTGATTGAGAAAATTCAATGAATCAGTACTTTCCAGATTAGCAATGATTTATGTTACAAAATTGTCCATGGGTTACAGATCCATGCAAAATGCTAAATAGGCCCATGGATTTTCAGGTAACAGGGTACAAGAAGTTCATTAATAGGTTTCATATTCCTTCCAATTGTTTTCTATTAAATCAGATATTAAAGAGATGTGTAAAAATGGAAAACAATGTCATTCTTCTCACTGTATTAGGTTTTATTTTTGAAAGCATACTTAATTTTTATAAAAACATTATTTATGTTAACATGTAATGGCTTTATTAATTTAAAATACATTAACAAATATTAAAAAATGTTCTCCACAGTTGTAATTTCAAATATTGTTTACATATCAGTAGAAATAACTCCCATAAACAAAAGCTCCTGGGGTTCTACCACACTTTTTAAGAGTATAGAAGTTTCCTGAGACCATAAAGTTTATGAACCAATGACTTAGACTACAACAGTATTGGCAAAAATTGTCAATTATCAAATTTACATCAATTTCATGTTGTTTCAAGTGAGGTACTGTCTCTTTTTCAATAACAAAGCCGATCATATTTTTTTCCAGCTTTTTAAAAATTGACCAAAACTGTATGCACTCATGATGTACAACATGATGTTTTGCAATATGTATTCCTTGTGGAATGGCTACATTAAGTTCATTAACATAGGCATCAAGTGAGATATTGTCTTATGGTGTGTTTGCTCCTTGGAAAGGTACCTAACATGCTTGTTTTCACCCCTTGGAAAAAAGATGAGTTAACTGAAAAGTATGGAGGTCTCTTTTATCCTTCTATGCTGAGTTGCAAGGGTGGAGATCCTCCAGAGGGCAATGAAAGCCCAGCCCGTGTAAGGGCGCCATGTAATTTGTGAGCACTCGGGGGAGGGCACGGCCCAGCCTCAACTGTCAGCGCTCAGGGGCATGCTGGGAGGGTTCTCCCCTCATTCCAGGTGAAGAGCAGGGACCACGGTCTGGTGTTAGGGCTGTCTGTGCTGTGCGGTGGCATTCGGGACATTAGCCCCAGAAGATCAGTTTTCTAACCAGAAGTGGTCTCCCCCGCCTGAGACTGGTGAGTAACTTTGTATCAGTTTGTGTTCCTTTAAGCAGGCAGCGGCCCGCAGCAGCTGCAGTAACTGAACCTGAGCACTCTCAACCGCCAGGGCTCACCTGGCCCCGCAGCCCCGTCAGCCGCTCCTCCCCTTCCACTCCAGGTTCTTGCCCTGAAATCCTGTCAGGGGCTGAGAGGGTGAAATCAGCGTCCTGTGCCTAAATGGCCAGAGAGACAATAAATTGAGATGATAAATTCATGTGCAATTTATCTACTGCTTAAAAATATCCTAGTAGCTTGTACTGTAACTGTTTGGTGGATGCTAAAACAGTCCATGCGAGGTGTGTGTGTGTGTACAAAATTCAACACACACTTATATTTTCACTCATACTTCAGAATAAACAACCTTTAACATTTGTTATATTTGCTTTCAGGATTCGCTCAGGATTTTCTCTATGCTTTTTTTTTTTTTTTTGAAAGAAATAAATCATAAAGCACAGCAAAAGTCAACTTTAACCATTACCTCCAGCTCATTCCTCTCACCCCCGACCCCGGCAACTACTGTTATGTAGGTTTTGTGTATGATTTTAGTCCTTTATTAGGTCTAGAATTTTATATCTATCTATAGATCTATAAGCAAGATGTTATATTGTAGGTATGTTTTTTAAAAAAGGTTACATAAATGATTGAATAGGATACATATATTTATCTTTTTCATGCTATTCTTAGGTTTTTGAGATCTATCATAATTATCTATTTATTGAAAGAGTCACTCTTTTTAATGTCTCTACAGTATTTCGTTGTATGATTATCATGAGTTTTATTTGGCTGTTCCTCTATTGGTGGGCATAGGTTTTCCCATTTCTCACTGTTATAAACAGCACTGAAATGCACATCTTTTTTCATATCTTCTTGTATACACATATGAGTTTTTAAAAGCCATAACTTAGGCCGAGTGCAGTGGCTCACGCCTGTAATCCCAGAAATCTGGGAGGCCAAGGTAGGAGGATCCCTTGAGGCCAGGAGTTCAAGACCAGCCTGGGTAACATAGCAAGATTCTATCTCTATAACAACAAAAAGATGTAATCTAGAAGTACGTGGTTTGCTTTTCAAATTTATTTTACTGTTTTAATGCACAATATTTGTTAGTTTTAATGGTCAGATTAATTAGTATTTTCCTTTATGGCTTGTATTTTTTGCACCTTTTTGAAGAAATCTTTCCCAGCCCTGGATATAAAAATGTCACTAATATTTTCATTTAAATATTTAAAGTTTTGCTTTTCATATTTGGACCTTTAGCTTACCTGGAATGTATTTTGTGAGTAGGGTACGGTAAAGATCTGTAACATAGTAAAGTATCTGCCATTTTAGAATCCTAGAGAACACTTCATTGTAAGAATTACAATTAATAATAGTATAAAGAATAAATTATAATAATTAGTATCAAGTATCTCCAGTATTTTTTATTTAAGTGGTCCAAGATGCAAAGCTTTCCACATACAATCTTGTTCTCTAATACCGGTCCAGGTGGGATGTCAATTCTGTCATTATGACTTGTAATGATGAACTTTTCATTTTAATGAAAGATTCTTGACCAATGTCACATCTCCTGAAACTGTGAGGTGATCCAATTCAAGCATAACTGAATTCGAGTATACCTTAAAATCTTCTTAGATAATCTAGAAGCTTTGTAAAAGAAGTGCCTAATTTAACCAACCATACTGTAGGTCAGGTGAACATGGCGGATGAGGCAAAACTTTGTAGCCCAATTCATTCAACTTCTGAAGCTTTGGTTGTGCGCCACGCAGTCAGCGTTGTCATGGAGAAGAATTGGGCCCTTTCTGTTGATCAATGCCAGCTGCAGGCATTGCAGTTTTCAGTGCATCTCGTCTATTTGCTGAGCAGACTCGTCAGATGTAATGATTTCGCTGGGATTCAGAAAGCTGCAGTGGATAGACCGGCAGCAGACCACCACACAGTCACCATGACCTTTTTTGGGTGCAAGTTTGGCTTTGGGAAGTGCTTTGGAGCTGCTTCTCGGTCCAACTACTGAGCTGGTTGTCGCTGGTTGTCATATAAAATCCACTTTTCATGTCACAATCTGATGGAGAAATGGTTTGCTGTTGCGTACAAGAAGAGAAGATGACACTTCACAATGATGATTTTTTTTGATTTTCAGTCAGCTCACGAGGCACCCACTTATCGAGCTTTCTCACTTTTCCAATTTGCTTCAAATGCGCAATGACAGTAGAATGGTCGACCTTGAGTTCTTCGGCAGCTTCTCATGTAGTTGTAAGAGGATCAGCTGCGATGATTGCTCTCAGTTGGTCCTTGTCAACTTCCGATGGCCGGCCACTGTGCTCCTCATCTTCAAGGCTCTCGTTTCCTTTGCAAAACTTCTTGAACCACCCCTGCACTGTACGTTGGTTAGCAGTTCCTGGGCCAAATGCGTCGTTGGTGTTGTTAGTTGTCTCCGCTGCTTTACGACCCATTTTGAACTCAAATAAGAAAATTGCTCTGATTTGCTTTTCGTCTAACATCACCTAGTCAGATCGCAGATCACGGGGCAGGGAGTGGGCAGGAGGGGAGCTGGTGGCTGGGAGAGCAGCCTGCCCCCAGGGGACCTGCCACAGCTGGTGGTGTGAGCCTGCCTTTGCTTCCATTTCTGTGTGATGCCCTGTGCCTTCTTGCTACAGGACCTACTCATTTCTCTGTGGAGGGTCAGAAGGAGGAGTAAAGGATGAGCTGGCAACAAGTTCTGTATGGCTCAGAAGTGACAAACGCCCGCACCATTTACATCAACAATCCCCTTGAGAACATTTTCTGCACAAACTCGATCAGGTGAGAAAAGTGTATGTAACTGTGGGAGATGGGGGAGGAAGAAGACAGGGCCTTCCCCTGTAAAAAGAAGACTTTGTGTGGGTACATTGGTGTGATTCTGTGCTTCAGGCTGCAATGGTTTTCTCAAACCTCGAGAAACTTTAAATCCTCATGTTCACTTAGCGGGGATCTGCTTTCTTCTTGCCTTCAAGGCCCCTGTCTCTGAATGGCCTCTGCTCTCACTTGTTCCTGGTCACAGCTGTCACCACGCGGCCCACTGCCAATTGGCAACTCTCTTTAGCAACACCTACAAATATCAGGGAAAGTGCCTCCCAAGGGGACCTCACAGATCTGCTGGGCTCCCCACCCCAGACTGAACTGGGGGTTGAGCATTAGGCTTCTTAAGAGTTCTGTTTCCTGCGGAATTTGCTGAGCTGAGTCCTTACTCCGGAGGCAGAGTGAGATGAAAGCTTGAAAGAAAACTATTCATAGTTTTTGAGTGCCTACTTTTCTCTTTTCAACCAGGCACTAAGACCAGGGGTTGGAGGCATTAGCTCCATAGTCTTTAAGCTTTTGATTATGAACTAATCATATAGCTTAAAAATTGCATTACTCACATGATAAGAAAAGGGAGATTCGTGGAGGCCAAAAAATGAAGGCAAAGCAGAAATCCAAGGGGGGGGGCAGATTTTAAATGGGTGGCTGCTCTGGGGACTCTGCACAGCGCAGGTGACTCAGAGTTCCAGTTGTCAGGCTCAGCTGTGGCAGACCAGTGATACCTTGAGCCACACAGGGTGCAATGGGAGTGGGCAACCCCACCCTTGTAAAACCAGGACTCTGGGGGGCTACATGCTAAGTAGAGGGAGAAAAAAATTGAAACTCTGCCTTTCGAAAGGGATATAGTGAGGAAACTTAACCGCTTTTAAACTTGGTTCTGAGTTTAGGCAAAAAAATATTAATAATTATTAATATGCACTGACCATTTTTCCATGGTTTTGCTGCCTAAATTGATATCTGTGTGATCCAGAAAAACTCAAGCTTAGAATATGGTTTTAGATGCCGGATTGCAAGCACCCCCAGGCTCGTGGCAGGAGCAAAGGCAAACGGTGTCTGAGGGATGCTCGGGCCCTCACAGTCTTCCCAAGATGAAGTCTGAGCAAATCTGAGCTAAAAATCTGCCAACACATGAGAAACCAAGACGTCATTAGTGAGAGGCAGTAGAGAGAATGAAACAAATAAATCAAAGCAAGCAGAATCAGACTTTTAAAAGACTTTAGGTAGAAGAATTATCAGGTAGAGAATATAAAATAAGAGTGTTTTCTGCTGCACATGATTGTATAATATGTTTAAAGGAATAAAAGAGGATATTGAAAGTATGAATGAAGAACAAAAGACTGTTTTTTAAAAAGACCCCAGTAGATTTGGAAAAGGAACATATAGAGCCTAGAAATCAAAATTGATAAACTGTTAAAAAAATCTCACACGCTTGAAGTTCTGACTCGGGGGGATGGGGGTGGGGAGGGGATGGGTGTATATCTACATGATGAGTGCGATGTGCACTGTCTGGGGAATGGACACGCTTGAAGCTCAGACTCAGGGGGATGGGAGGGGCATGGGCAATATATCTAACCAGATCTTTTGTCCCCCCATAATAAGCTGAAATAAAAAAAATAATCTCAGTGCATGGGGTAAAAAGAGGGCGGGTGGTGGGGAGACACAACCAAACGCAGACTTCATGTACTATAAAATAGGTACGAGAAAATACTCCTGACACAACATAGAAAGGTGAAGAATTGGAAAATATTAAGGAGTGGTTCAGAAACACGAATGATAGAATTAGCAGCTCTAGTCTGTATTAAATCAGAGTACCAAAATGAGAGAATAGAGGGAACGGGACAGACATTATTCAAAGAAATAATGGCCAAAGTTTTTCCAGAACAAATGAGAGATGTGAATCTTAAAATTCAGAGACCACAGTAAATCCCAAGCATGGTAAGTGAAAAGAAATCCTTGCCTGATTACACGATATACAGAACAAGTGAGGGCCCAGTGTCAACCTGCATGTTAAATATTAATTAGTCGTAATTGCTTTACTTTCAGATTAAAATATGCAAATACTAAATAGAATTTTCAGCATTTTTCCCAGTGAATTATTTGGGATATCCCATTTTTGTGACAACTACTCTAGCTCTTTTTATACTATTTTTCCTAAACCATGAAGGACATTATTAACTCATTTTATCATAGGTGAAACTGAAGCAGGAAGAAGTGTACGATTTTCCCTTGATCACCTGACCATTAAGTGTCAGGGTAAGAATAAAAGCCAGCCTCTTTGATCGCAAAATCCATTTTCTTTCCACTTAGTACCCAGTGTCTCTAGTTACAGATGCTAGTAGATTCTTAAGCATAACAATAAATTTTACATATAGTCAGGGAAATTTAGGGCCAAGAGGGATCTCAGATTATCCAGAACAGAAGAAACGAGAAGAAGTAGAGGTGTTGAGAGGTAAGGGCTCCAACCCAGGTTCCAGAGTTAGTGGAGTGAACCAGGTCCCCAGACAGAGTTAGTCTTGTGCCCTTTCTTTGTGAAATTTATTTAGGGAATTTACCAGTATCTTTCTTCTTAGATGCAAATACTTTGGGGTATGCTAAATATGAATGAAAGGCTAGTTTTAAAATTGTCCGTCTAATTTATTCTGAGGTACTCACAGATGAAATTACATGATGTGTGGAGTTTGCTTCAAATAATGCAGGGGTGGGGTGAGAAGTGGGCAGTATGGACAAAATAAAGCTGGCCACAAGCTGATAGCTGTGGAAGCTGGGAGACAAGTGTGGGGGTTCATTATCTTTCCAGTCTTTCCATCTCTGTATGTAGGAGAAAGTATCCACAATAAAAAAATACTTAAAAGTTAGCTGATCAATAAATACTTTAAAAAAAAATCCATGTGCCATAGGGACGTTGTCAATATTACAGTCAAGTGTGAAACATGAACTGCCACTTCTTTGACAAGTCTTAAAACAGCTCTTCATTCTAAAAGTATATTTGCAGAATTATATCATAACTTCTCTGGAATTTCATCTTATTTTGTTTAATGTTGTCTCATACTAATATTTGGTTTCACCAAAATAGAATTTTAAGACCAATTAAAAATAACTGGAGCTGGTAGGCTTTGGAGAGGAGCAGAATTCCTCACTGGAAGAGAAAATTTCTTCTTCCAATGAGGAAAAACGTGCTTTGATGGGGAGGTTTTATTTCGACAGTAGCTCTGCCCTGATGCTGTGTTCTGTGTTCTTTTATGAGATGGTCAGTCAGGTACCGCCACAATAGGAAATACAAGAGGCTCAGGAAGAAAGCTTATTGTACTCACAGATCTTAGAGAGGGGTCACCACGTGCCACACAGGGTCGCAAGGGAGCGCGGGGGTCAGGAGGCTGAAGACAGGAGCAGGAAGACAGCTTAGGCCACAGACTTTCTTGGGGTTTCCATGGGAAAGGCAGGGCAGGGTGCACAGTTTAGGACTGACTAGTTTAAATAAGTCTGGTACTCTTTGTACACTAGAGATATTAACTCCTTTTTCATGTGTGCTACCTTTTTTCCCCAGTTGGTTATTCATATTTCTTTCCTAACAGAACTTTTATATTTTTATGCAGTCAAATTTCACCCATTGCCATTGTGACTTCTGGTTTCCCTGCAGAGTTTAAAATGGAATTCTCTATTCCAAGACTGTATATAGTTATTCATGTTTATTCTAATATTTGAATCCTTTATTTTTAAAATTTTATTAATTTGTTTATAGCAGCTTTATTGAAGTAAAATTCACATATCATTTAATTGACTTAATTTAAATTGTACAATTTGGTGGATTTTAATATGCTGTCAGAGTTGTACAACCATAACCACAACCAATTTTAGAACATTTTCTTCACTCCATAAAACCTCCGTACCCATTAACGTTACTCCCCATTCCCCCAACAGCCCTAGGCAATCTTTTTTGTTTTTACTTTAAATTTTTCATCCGAGTGGAATTTATTTTGCTGTAAGGAATGAGGTGGACGCCAGCTGAATTTATGTTCCGATTGGTTGACGAGTCGTTTCACCTCACTAAACCCCCTTCTGTGCTGACTCTCTTTTCGGACTCAGCCCACCCGCACCTGGGTGAATAAACCAGCCATGTTGCTCCGCATAGCCTGTGTGTGAAATGTGTCCTTTGGGTCATTCACCCTTTCACTTTTAATGATAAAAAACCCGTGAAACGGAGAAAGGAGAAGAATCAATGTCTATTGTTACTCCTGAAACTGAAGACAGAGGTTCACTAGGAGAGGTTTATCATAAGCAGGACAAGCCCTTAGGAAGTGTGGGATGAGTCTTGCTTGTCACCTGAACATAGATGTATACCTAACTTTTTATCATGTGTGTCGATCATTGTCTTCTCCATCAGGTTGTAAGCTCGGAAAGGCAGGGAGCTTTGTGTTTTCTCTGGTGTATTTCAAGTGCCCAGAATCGTGCCTGGCACACAGTAGCTACTCAAGAAATATTTGCTGAGTGAATAAATGAGTGAATAATCTCAATCATTAGTGAAATCAAAGGTGGAGTTCCTCTTCATGTTTCCCTTTGGTTGTGTTCAGATGACACGCCTCTCTCCATGTCTGCTATACTCATAGCACTCAGTTCCTGAAATGGGGAGAATTATTCTTCCTTTATTCTGAAATTGGTTTCCGCTAACAGTGAGTGCTTTATATAGGACAAAATTTCTTTTAGGAAAGGATTCGTGTTTTATAACCAGGTTTTATTTTTAATCCATGTTTCGTGTTTTCCATTACTGGTTTTAGTGTTCAGAATATCAACTGACAGCGGTATTTCTCTTTTCACCCACAGCACAACAAAGTACAGCTTGTGGTCATTCCTCCCACGATATTTGTATCTGCAGTTTAGCAAAGCTGCCAATGCTTTCTTTTTGATCATTACTATATTGCAGGTAATATTTTTGAACATGTTATATTAGATTGAGGTTCTTAGACAGTCTAAAAAACACTTGTTAAAAGCTCATTTAGCTGAAATAAGAGTTTGACGCAGAAAACAGATTTAAATACTGTAAGAACAGAACTCTCTTCTCACAATATTTAAATCATTAAGTGAGACACTGAAGCTCTATTTGGGGGATGAAAAACCTGTGGATGCACAACAGATGAATTGGCCCACAGTTCATCCTAACTGAGACCTTTAATGAGATATTGTTGGAGAAACTTTGGTCATCCATGCCACCTCCACAACAGAATAATCTTATTATATTTTGAAAGGAATAATTTAAAGGAAATCCAAATACTAGTCTAAAATAGCATCTTTTCGAAACAGTTAAATTCAAGGTTTTCCATAGTCTGGTTTATCCCTGTTTTTCAACTTCATTTCTAGCATGAACCCCACAATCCAACCAGGTAAGTCTCCTCCCAATTCCCCAGTTATCTTCCTATTTCCCGATCTTGGCACACACTATCACCTAAACCTAGAAGGCATTTATGTGGCTATATCCTACCCATCCTCTTAAAGACCCAGCTCAAAGCCATCTTACTCCAAACTTCACCAAATGCCATAGTCCACACTAATTTCTCCCTTCTACTGTAAACGTCTGCAACAATGATTTGTGCTAACATATAATAACTGGTTTTATTTTTCCAGCAAGCCATCAATTCTTTGAGAACATACATAGTGTCTTAGAAACTGCTAGGCTTTGGGATAAGAACTGAATAAACTTGTTGAATTGACCTTTAAGAATTGGATTCAGTAAACATTTATAGAGGACACATGGCATGTGTCAATATCTGTTGATGGAGTTAAAAATTTAAGGATGAATGAATGACTAGACATGGTGCCTGCCCCTGTAGGGCTGAGAGTCTAACACATGAGTATTTTAAGACATCGAGTATTGATAAAGTGCTGGAGGAACAGGGCCTGCTTCTGGCTTGGGGTGAGTGGTTCGGGAAAAGCTACAGGGGAGAGGTGACATTTGAGCCAAACATTAGAGGAGGAGGAACTTAACAGTAAGCCTGGGTGCCAAGGAAGGCCTGGGGCGCCGGGGACAGCATGGAAGCTGGAAACAGGGGCCGCCTTCCTGAGGAGGATGGGGAGCCATGGGGATGGGGGAAGGCAGCATTTTCACTCCTAGCCCTCTTATGTATTTTGAATTGTGAAGCACGTAAATGTGTTACCTACATTTTCATCTGGTATGCGGAGTGTTCCGGAAACAGTAGAAATCTGGTTTGGGGAGCAGAGGGTAGAGTACAAAAGAAGCTAAAGGCATCAGCTGAGGCCAGGTTATGAGGAGGTTGGTGTGTTGCCGTCGGAAGCTCGACTTCGTCCCAGGGACAGCGAATAGGCAGTGACAGTCGCAAGAGGCGCGGTGGCGCGGACGGCTTGGGTTAGTCTTCAATGAGGAGGAGACAGGGAGGCGTCCGTGGACAAAGGGACCGGCTTCGAGCTGCACGGAGGAGAGAGAGGGAGAGAAACAGGGGATGTTTCCAAGGTGGAGTTAATCGATAGCCTAAGACGTCCCAAGACGGACCCCTTCCTTCCTCGATCACTCAGATTCCCTTTAAAGTTGTTATAAGCACCATCAGGAGCTTCCGATAGGCTCTATTTTGCTACACTGTGCACAGAAATATTAATAATAAGCAGAGATAATAGGGCAGTACGGGGAGTGCACACAGGCCAAATCTGGAAACTGAGGCCTGAGACCTTGTCATGGCGTCGCAGCCTCGGTTTCAGTCGCTTTCCTTCCCGTACTTCACGCGGTGGGAGCCGCGGGAGCCGCGGTCCCCAACCTTTTTGGCACCGGGGACTGGTTTCATGCAAGACAATTTTCCCACAGACGGCGGTGTCTGTGTGTGTGGGGGGGGGTGGTGCGGCTCTGGGGCCCGTCCCCAACAGGCTGGACCGGTGCCGTCTACGGCCGGGGGTTGGGGACCGCAGCCCTAGAGCACAGCCCATAATTAATCTGTGCCGGGCAGCAATATTCTCCTGGGCCTCCAAAGCATTCTTCCTCTGCCCAGAAGGAAATAAGGTCAAGATACCAGGCTCTCTGGGTTTCTCTGCTTTGACAAGATGCTATTATCAATTAACATTTAGGTTTTGAGCTATTCCTCTCAAAACATAATAAAAGCGTCCTATCAGGAAGGTGATGGATGTGTTGTTTAGCAGTGGCACTGGCAACTTTTCCATAAGGTGGCATTTAGCCTCACCCGCAGTGGGTGGATTTGACATGCTAAGAGCTTCCTTCCCCTTTCTGTTTCATGTGCCTGCTGTCTCCGTGCCCCGGGCCGTGCCACTAGTAGTGACTTTGAGCGTAAGCAAAATATAACAAGGATTTATGGTAAAATTGACAGTGTAATTCTGATTGCTTTGCAGCAAATTCCAGATGTGTCTCCGACAGGAAAATATACAACTCTCTTGCCTTTGATGGTTATTCTTACAATTTCGGGCATCAAAGAGATTGTGGAAGATTATGTAAGTTTTACTGTTAAAGAACGAAATGCTCTCAAAATATAAAGGTATTGTTTATTGCCCTTCTTGTCAGGCAGTTGGTTGGAACTGGTATAATTCTTTCAAGTCTAGTTGGTGTGAAGAGTGAATTAAAGCTTTGAGTTTTCAAATTTTAAATTATATGCTCTTTGGCTTCTATATTTGAGAGATTAACAGGACTTAATAGCTGTCATAAGAATTATGATAGTGCTGTGGAGATATAATCCAATTTTAGGTGAAAGTCTTAAATGGCTAAAAGGAATGTTCACATAAATTATGCTACATTTTCATTTCATTTTTAGCCTTGTCACAGGTACAGGGAGATATTTAATACTGTTTTCTGCTTCCTCTGTACTCGCAATCCTAATGCTCATTTTCCAGAATTGCTAGCTGTTGTCATTGGCATGCTTCTTTCTGATTGCTGCATCCTATAAAGATATGACACCAGTGAGATCTATTCAGTTGTCCTTTGGGTTGGCTTATCGTATGAAAGAATTTTTCAACTTGATCAAACATCTTAGGTTAAGTTGGGGCAAAATCCAGAATTGTTAATTATATGTTTAACCCAATATGATCATTATAAGTAATAAATAATATGCTAACATTTCACACAGTACTTACTATGCACCAGGCACATTGTACTGTGCATGTCTCTCCCTCTGTCTCCCTCTCCCTCTCTCTCTCCCCCCCCTTTCTGTGTGTGTGTTTATACTCAGTTTAAATGGAGGCACAGATGGGTTCATGACCAAAGAGGTTGCGTTAGCAAAGGGCAGAGCCGGGATGCCAGCCAAGGCCCGCCGGCTCCAGAGTCCACACACTTCACCACTTTGCTATACTCCCTCCCACAGGTCATGTCTCGACTGAGGGAGTCACTTGAGGACAAAATGAAACTGAAGTCAATTATAGCCAAAGAGGACTTTACAATTACGTTGGCTGCCTCTATTCTTTCTTAAAACTGCTATGTCTTGTATTATGAATTGAATCATTCATTTTGAACTTTGGATGTAATGAATTTTTTTCTCCTGTAACAGAGACGACATATGGCAGATAAAATAGTTAACGCAAAGAAAGTAATAGGTAAGCGTGATGGTAAATTTTGTGTGTCAATTTGAGTGGGCTTCAGGGTGCTCAGGTATTTGGTCAAACATTATTCTGGGTGCTTCTGTGACAGTGTTTCTGGATGAGATTAACATTTAAATGCATAGACTGAATGAAGAAGATTGCCCTCCACAATTTGAGTGGGTTTCATCCAACCAGGTGAAGGTCTGAATAGATCAAAAGGGCCGACTATGCCCTGAGCGAGGAGAATTCTTCCTGCATGCCGGCTTTCAAACTGGGACACTGGCCTTTACCAGCTTTTGGACTGGAACTGAAGCGTTGGCTCTTTCTGGGTCTCAGGCCTGCTGGCCTTTGGCTTGGTGCTACGCCAGTGGCTCTCCTGGACTCCAGCTTGCCACTCTGCAGATCTTGGTACTGTGGTCTGTAATCATGTGAGCCAACTCCTTATTCCTTATGATCTCTCTCTGCATGTATATCCAGTAGTGAAGAGGGCACTGACACTCCATGAGTGATCTGGCAACAGAGATATGCAAAATATCACCATTAGATAATCCTAATCAACCACTTACAAGAAGCGAGGATCTGGGTGTCCGTGTGTATGATACTTTTAACCATTTTTGTCAAACTAATGAGTTTAAAGAGGTTGACTGCTCCTACTGTCACCCACAAAGTAGAGAAATAAAAGGAAGAAGTCAGGGATTTGAATTCACAGCTGAAGCACAATGTAAATGACTTGAAAGCTCTTATGTGTGTCTTGAAGGAGACCCTGTCTCCTGCAGCCACAGGGCTGCAATTGCTCGTAATCAAACCCCGGATCTCGTCCTGCAACTGGCTGAATTACAACACAAACTGGACTTCAGCTACAGGGTGTCTGCTGTTAACGTGAGAACATGGATTGGGAAGCACTGGGATCCCCAAGGTTGGGATGGGGATGTGTGGGAAGACCTTGATGACACTGGGGACACTGAGCTCCTACATTGTGACGGGTCTTCTTTGGCAGCGGAAGCAGCATCTCCCCCACAGCGGTATCAGCCTTTCCACCTCAGTCTGCGAAGGTTAACCTTGTGTTCCTGAGCAGACTTGAGTGGCCTCCCCTGAAACAACAGCCTTGCAAGACAATGTTAGTCCTCGTGACCCAGCCCCACCGTCCTTCTTTGCCTCTAGACTATAACTAGACGTACGTCCCCGCAGGACCCTAAGGGCAAAGTACAATGTGTGACTCCTGAGAAGGTGCACTACACATCAAAAGAACTATATGAGTTTTCTAACCTACACAGACAGAAATCTTGGAGACATGGGTGGGGATGGATATTGAGAATGTGGGATAATCACCGGAGAAACATAAAGTTGGATCAGGCTGAATTCGTTGATATGGGTACACTAAGCAGAGAGTCTGCATTTAATGTTGCAGAATCTTGGGAGTTAGAAAGGATTGGGGGTTGTTTTTTTGGCTGAAACATGGACCAAAAGGTGGTCCACAGGGAGTGAGTTAGAAATGCCAGAACTGCCTTGGTTTAACATAGAGAAGGGATTCAAAGGCTTAGGGCAATTGGAATGCTAGAGTGGATTTGTCATCCCTGGGAGGGATTCAAAGGCTTAGGGCAATTGGAATGCTAGAGTGGATTTGTCATCATACCTACTCATTCACCCTGGGAGGGTCCAGGAAACATACCTGTCACCATGACTGTGAGAAATAAATTCATGAGGAAGCCCCAGCATCCTTGAGGAACTCTGTACTCACTCTTCTCTGTAGGCCAGCCCTTATTGTGGGAACTATGGCCACTGAATTTGGAAACCTGAATGCAGTGGGAATAGTTGGATCCAAGGGTGGCCACGGCCAATTGGCAGGTGGGTTACCGCAATGTACAGCAGAGTCAATGCAGCCATCAGGATAGTCTGACTTCCAGAAACCTATGGCATTGGCTAGTTGCTGGGTACCCTTGAGGAAGGACCTGGTACACTGCCAAAAATTTATACTATTTGTATTTCTTCCAGCCTTCCCCAAAGGGACCTAAAGTCTTTTTACCAGAGTAACTGTGCATTGGGGAAAAGAAAATAATCAGACATTTTGAAGGCTATTGGACACTGTCTCTGAACTGATGCTGATTCCAGAAGACCCAAAATGTCACTGTGGTCCACCTGTTAGAGTAGGTTTATGAAGGTCTGGTGATCAATGGAGTTTTTTCCCATGTCTGCCTCACAGTTGGCCTTTACCTTCAACAAAATATCACATTGTTTCATTATATTGATGGCATTATGGTGTCTGGACTTAGTGGGCAAGAAGTAGCAACTACTCTAGACTTACTGGTAAGACATCTGCATCTCTCAGGGTTGGAAATAAATGGGACAAACATTCAGGGAATTTCTTCTACCTCAGTGAAATTTCTAGGGGTCCAGTGGCATGGGGCATGTCAAGATACAGTGTCTAAGGTGAGGGATAAATTGTTGCATCTGGCCCCTTCCACGACCAACAAAAGAGGCACAAGGCACAGTGCCTCTTTGGATTTCGAAGGCAACGTATTCCTCATTCAGGTGTGCTTCTCTGGCCCATTTACCGAGTGACCCAAAAAGCTGCTAGTTTTGAGTGGAGCCCAGAACAGAAGTCTCTACAAAGATCCAGGCTGCCGTGCAAGCGACTCTGCCACTTGGGCCAAATCATCCAGAAGGTCCAATGGTGCGCGAGGTGTCAGCGGCAGATAGGGACGGTGTTTGGAGCTTTTGGCAGGCCCTTCCAGGTGAATTGCAGCACAGGCCCCTAAGATTTTGGAGCAAAGCCCCACCATTCTCTATGGATAACTAGTCTCCTTTCAGGAAGCAGCTATTGTCACACTACCGAGCCTTAGCAGAGACTGAACATTTAACCATGAGCCACCAAGTTACCATGCAACCTGTGCTGCCCATCATGAACTGGGTGTTAGCTGACCCACCAGGCCATAACACTGGGATGGAAGCAGTTCTCTATTGCCAAGTGGAAGTGGGATATATAAGATCAGGCCCAACAGGCTCTGAGGCACAAAGAAGTTCCATGAAAAAGGGGCCAAAATGCTGATGGTCCTCCCTCCTGTTACACTACCTTCTCTCTTAGCCTGCACCTGTGGCCTCAGGGGAGTCCCCTATGATCAGTTGACAGAAGAAGAGAATGCTTGGGCCTAGTTTACAGATGGTTTTGCAGGAACCACCTGGCAGTGGACAGCTGCAGCCCTATAGCTCCTTTATGGGACATCCCTGAAGGACAGTGGTAAAGGGAACTCCTCCCACTGTGCACACCTTAGAAAATGCACCTGGTTGTTCACACTGCTTTGAAGGAGAAATGGCCAGACCTATGATTATATTCTGATTCATGGACTGTGGCCAATGACTGGATGGTCAGGGACTTAGAAGAAATATGATTGAAAAAAATTGGTGACGAGGAAATTTGGGGAAGAGGTAAGTGAATAGAATCCTATGAAAGGGTGAAAAACATGAAGATATTTGTGTCCCGTGTGAATGTTTGCCAAAGGGTGACCTCAGCAGAGGAGGATTTTACTGATCAGATGGATAGGATGATCCACTCTGTGGATACAGTCACCTTCTTTCCCCAGCCACCCCCTGTCATCACCCAGTGGGCTCATGAACACAGTAGCCAGAGTGTCAGGGATGGAGGTCACGCATGGGCCCAGCAACATGGACTCCTATTAATCAAGGATGACTTAGCTATGTCGTTGCTGACTGCCCAGTCTGCCAGCAGCAGAGATGAACACTGAGCCCCTGATATGGAACCATTCCCCAGGGTGGTGGTCAGTCAGCTACCTGGCAGCAGGTTGATTATGTTAGACTGCTTACAGACCTTGTTATTAATATTATCTTTATTTGGAGACTAAATATTGTTTAAGAAGATGCACATGGGATGCCAAGTTGACAAGGGGTGAACTTGTGATGGTTGATTTTAGATGTCAACTTGACTGGGTCATGGGGTGCCCAGATATTTGGTCAAACATTATTCTGGGCATTTATGTGAGGGTTTTTTGTTTTTTTTTTTTGATGAAATTAATATTTGAATCGGCAGGCTGAGTAAAGCAGGTTGGCTTCCATAGTGTTGGTGGGCCTCATCCAATCCGTTGAAGGCCTAAATAGAACAAAAACTCTGAGCCTCTCCAGAATAAGAGAATTCTTTCTGCATGATGGCCTTTGAACTGGGACATTGGCTTTTTTCTGGAACTGAAACATCGGCTTTTCCTGGGTCTCAAGCCTACCAACCTCCAGACTGGAACTATACCATTGACCCTCCTGGGTCTCCAGCTTGCTGACTCACTCTGCAGATTTCGGACTTTCAAGCCTTCATAATTCCATGAGCTAATTCCTTATAATACATCTCATTCTCTTTCTAAAAACACATCCTATTGGTTCTGTTTCTCTGGAGAACTCCAACTAATACAGTTGAGATACTAGATTAAGCTTTTTTTCCCCCTCACTATGAGGAAATATCCAATTCACCAGGTAGATACATACAATATGTTTTATTGTAATAAAGACAAATATTTTGTGAAATATTTAAAGAAGTATAGAAATAAATAACAAAACTCAGAAGGAAACACAGTTTTCAAATATTAGAATCAGCAATTATGTTAATCATAATAAAAGAAAAGAAAAAATATGAACGGGATGGAATAGTCAGTATATGAGCAATTTTGTCCTTAAAAAGATCTGGGTGTCATGTATTCTCTTCCAGTCCTAGTTTTGATATGTGCTATATTGGTAATTGATTAGAAATATATTATCTTGCTTTTCAGGCTATTAACCTGATAAGCAAGATAATATATTAATAGAGCCTCTATTTGTCTGTCATTATATTATGTTACATTATCTTATATATATTGTTCCATTTTAATAAAGTGCATATGAACACAATTTATATACTCCTACAGCGTATGCAAAAATTAAATTAACAAAGACAACACTTTATAAAGAAATCTATTTAGTTTTTTAATCTATTTAGTAAAAGGTATTACTATTTTGAACTCTATCTGATGCAATAATTATAATTAATACATAGCTATTTCTTTTTCAGTGTTAAGACAGAATTCATGGTGCATGATTACGTGGAAAGAGGTAAGAATGTATTTGAACTGTTAACTCAGTAATAATCACCTACCTTGTATTTAAAGTTACAGATTTTTATCTGTGAAATACATCTTCAAGAACTGTAATATTATCTCCATTTTGTAGATGAGGAAGTAGAGCATCAAAGAGAAGAAGTATCTTGCTCAAGGTCACCCAGCTAGTGAGGGTGAAAGTGACATTTGAACTCCAGTCAGTCTGTTTGGAAGTCTACCTGCTCCCCAGTGTACCTTGGTGCTATCTCTATGTCATTGTGTAGAAGATTTAAAGATAGTGCTTCACAGATGGTTGCCCAGGGCTCAAGGTAGTCTTGATCTAGTGAATATCTCAGGGAGTGTTGTAATGAATATTTCCTGTTGGAATATGTCTTAGTCCATTTGAGCTGCTATAACAAAATACCTTGGACTGGGTAACTTATAAACAACAGAAATTGATTTGTCACAGTTCCAGAGGCTAGGAAGTCCAAGATCAAGATCAAGGTTCCAGCATCCCCACAGATGGTGCTGTGTCCTCACACGGTGGAAGGGACAAGGCCATTCCCCAGGGCCTCCTGTGTAAGGGCACTAATCCCACTCATGGTGGCTCCACCTTCCTGGATTAATCATCTCCCAAAGGCCCTACCTGCTAACACTGTCATATCGGAGGTTAGTGGTTAAACACACAAATTGTGAGGGACACATTCAGATCACAGCAGGATATACTGAATGTGTCTGGGCCTAGATACTGACTTTGTCCTCATCAATAAATAATTGATGACATATGTCAAATTCTTGGAGCGCTAACTCTAAGAATGTTTTGATTTCTAAGTGTCATCAATATTTCTTTCCCTGAGTGAGACAAAAGCAATTGACTTAATAATGATTGTACTTTGCTCCTCTCACTGGGACTCAGAGTAAGAAGCCATTGGGGGGTAGTACCCCATTTCCAGTGGCAGAGTCTTGGGAGCTGGATCCTTGTGTGGAGGCAGGGCCAGGCGGGCCAGGAAGCCAGGCTGCAGTGCTGGGCTTCCTGCTGGGCGGAAAGTAGCCGTTTGCCTGAGCGCTTTGCGTCCCCACGGCCTTGCACTGGCAGAACAAGGTAGGCAGCCAACGCCGGGGATTCTTGTCCTTCTGCGTCCTTTCTGTCCCACCGGCATGGTATAATCAAATGGAGCAGTTTGAACACGAGGAGCTTAAAAAAGGAAAAGGGAATTAATTTGGGGGTGCTGTGGGCAGAGACGAAAAAGAGGGTTTTTAAGAGATGTGGTGGTAATGACTGCCCTTCAGCGGGTCTGTTTTCAGGTCCTCAGGTACCTACTTTTGTACATCAATATTGTTTTAATTGCACTGTTTCAACTTGTCTTATTATAGCCTTTTTTGGATCTTGTGACAAGTTAGTTGTTTATGTAAGTTATAAATGCTTTATTAGCCATTGCATTGAGAACCATAAGGTGTGAGTGTTTTAATGTCAATCTTTTTCTCTCCTCTAATGTTGAACTTGTCCTCTACATTTTTAAAGACACATTGCAGATTTTAAGGTTCTCACATTGATCTGAGTATTTAATTAATCTGTGGCTCAATTATTAATAATTAAGATAGGAATGATCTGTTTAATTATATTATATGAAAAATCCAGTCTGCTTGTTCTTTGTTTCCTCAGCAAGACATTATTACTATTGTTTTTTTCCATATAGGTCCAGAAATTGGTTTAGGAAAGAATTTTGTGCCCCTGCTGTTCTAGCTGCCTGGGAAGGGCCTGCTACTTTAAGAGTTATGTCATCAGTGCTTGGCACAGCATAAGAGCACCAGTGGTGTGTTATAGAATAAGTACACAAGAAGAGAGCATCAAGACCTTCCTTATAATGCTTTCCCTGTGTATTGCACCAAGTGTTTACGTTTCTCCCTCTTATTTACAAATTAAAATTCATCTATACCTTCAATCATTCATTCATACATTCAGTGCTCCCTACAGGGCCCTATGCCAAGCTCTGGGAATTCACCTGGGGATGACACAGGCATTTTCTCTGCTCTCACAGAGCAGCAGAGAAGGGACCATTAAGCAAGCAATTGCAATTGTGAAAGTGTATGAATACCACATCATTGCAAAAACAGCACTGCCACTAGGGATCCCTTTCCTTTTGCACCTCCTTCCCAATGTTGAAATGTCCCATCCTAGAGCAAGATCTGTCAACTGCAGCACTACTGACGTTTCAGAACAAATCCTTCTCTGTTACAGGGGCTGTCCTGTGTATCGTGGGATGTTTAGCAGCATCCCTGGCCTCTACCCACTAGATTCCAGTAGTCTCATCCCCACTACTTCACTGTTGTGACAACAAAAAACGTCTCCAGACATTGCCAAATGTCCTGGGTGGATAGGGAGAGCAAAATCACCTCTGGTCAAGAACAAGTGTTTTAGAGGAATGAGTCCATCAGAAAATAAAATCGTTCTATTGTAGCTGAAATTTATCAGGATGGCTAGAAATATTTCACACTGCACTTTTTCTTGAGAACATTTGACACATTTTGCCTCTGTTTGTGCTTTTAAAATTCATGCTTCCATCTTCTCTCTCCTGGTTTAAAAGGTGAATGTGGGTGATATTGTGAAGACCTCGAACAGGGAGTTCCTTCCTGCAGACGTGGTCCTGATTTCTTCCAGGTTAGTTATGTTTGTGGGCGTATAAGGAACTTTTATTCTGAATTGGAAATTTTAAGAAAACCAAAAAAGGCAGAAGGCACTTTTCTCTCCGTCACACTTTTCACCTTTTTATAGACCCGTGACTGCCAACTTTCCTATACAGCGACAGAGAGTAACTCTGTTAGCTTTGTGGGCCACACGGTTTCTCTTGCAGCTGTTCAACTCAGCCTCTGTAATGACAGAAGCAGTGTAGGCAATAAGTAAATGAATGAGTATGGCTGTGTTGCAATAAAACTTTATTTATATAAAGCAGGCAGGGGCTGTATTTGGCCTGTGGGCCAAAAAACTAATCGATATGTTGCTTAGTGATACATACAAATGTTGTAATGAAAGTACAGAGAAAATCAAAGGAATGAATATAAAAAATATTAACATAGTTGTTATTTGGGGGAGAGAGAAAGAAAAATGAAATTGAAAGGCCTTTTAGGTACTGTAAATAGATTTCTTAACCTGTAATATATATAAATAAATATTCATTTTATTATCATTCATAAAAATAAAATTCTATAAACTCTTGTGGGTACAATATATTTTACTCAAAAATTTTTTTTAGTTTTCTTTTTCAAATTTATAAGATATATTTACTAGAATTAGCTCTTTTTTTTTAAAATTATGGTCTCCTATTATTAGAAACATTTTCAAAGTAGGTACCATCTTTATTGGCTTCAGAGTTGCATATATCATAATCAAATTTAGAGTCAGTATTATAAAAAATTGGAACCACTGGTCTAAGGGAAAAATCTGGGGTATATGAACAAGCTTTACCACTTGGAATAGATATTTTCTATTTGTGTTCTTGATTCTTTCATATCTTAGAAAAAAGAAAAAAATCTCGCATTATCTTTTTACATGGTGGTTGTAAAAAGAATGATGAAAAAGAAGAATGAGAATATGCTTTGACAGTAGAAATACTAGTACATGGTTCTTGGCTACTCTAGGCTTGGATAAAATGATAGTAAAATGATTGTGATTCTGAGTATATTAAATAAATACAATATTTCTAATTTGGTAAAGGAATATTACAGGGCTTTAAAAAATTTAATGTTTTATAACGGCTAATTCACACAAATATTTCAAATTTTAAAAGGTATGAAAGGACATCCGGTGACATCTCCTTCTCTCCTCTGTTTCACTGCTATCAGACAATCGATGCAATTATGTTCCTGTATATACAACATTTCCAGAGATGTTTATGTTTATACAGGCAAATACATATAATACATATACCTATATCCCCTCTTGTATTCTGCATGCTTGAAGATTTCATTTGTAAATGAATCTAGAATAATTTCTTTTTCTAGTTTCTTAAGGTGGAAGGTTAGATAATTGATTTGAGATCTTTCTTTTTCTTTTTTCCTTTTTTTAATGTAGGTGTTTTACAGCTGTACATTTAATTCTAAACACTGTTAGCAGCATCCCATATGTTTTGTTATGTTGTGTTTTGCTTTCATCACCTCAAAGATTTTTCTAATATTTCTTTTTAACCTGTTTTGATTTGCTTTCAATTTTCCATTAGACTATTGGTTAACTTATTTCCATTGTGATCAGAGAATATACTTTGTATGATTTCAATCCTTTAATGTTATTGCGGCTTGCTGTATGGCCTGGCGTATCCTGGAACATATTCCATGTGAGCTTGAGAAGGGTGTGTGTTCTGTGGTTGTATGGGGGAAAGTTCTATAGGTGTCTGTTAGATCTAGTTTGTGTACAGTGTTGTTCAAGTCTTCTATTTCCATGTTGATCTTCTGCCTAGTCATTCTATCTGTTATTGGAAGCAGAGTATTGAAGTTCCCAAGTAT
This sequence comes from Varecia variegata, assembly GCA_028533085.1. Lineage (NCBI taxonomy): Eukaryota > Metazoa > Chordata > Mammalia > Primates > Lemuridae > Varecia > Varecia variegata. The sequence goes on from CM052445.1 coordinate 4,110,205, forward strand.
TATTGCTGAATTTTCTATCCCTTCAATTCTGTGGGTTTTTGCATCATGTATTTTGGCCTCTATTGTTCAGTGTATATGTTTCTAGCTATTATATCTTCTTGATGGATTGGCTCTTTTGTCATTTTAAAATATTCTTCCTCTCCAGTACCAAATTTGTCTTAGAGTCTATTTTGTCTGATATTAATATAGCCACAACGGCTCTCTTAGTTATTATTTGCATGGTATATCTTTTTCCATCCTTTTAATTTCAACCTATTTATATCTTTGAATCAGAGTGAGTTTTTTGTAGACAGCATATATTAAATACTATTTTTAAAAAATCTGTTTTGTCACTATCTACCTTTTAATTGGGGTATATAGTTTATTTATATTTAATGTAATTACTGGTAAGATAGAATTTACATGGGCCATTTTAAAAATATATATCTTATGTGCCTTTTATTCCTCAGTTTCTCTGTTATTCCTCATTTTTTCCTAAATAGATATTTTATGGTATCATTTTAATTTATTGTTTTTTTACTATATATTTTTTAGTTATGTTCTTAGCAATTGCCAGTTACAAATAACAATGCATATGTGCTGTCTTTTACATTTACCTATTTAGCTACCTTTACAGGTACCCTTATTTTCTTCATGTGTATTCAGGAACTGTTCAGTGACCTTTCATGTCAGCCTGACGAATTCTCTTTTAGTATTTATTGTATGGCAAATCTACTAATGACAATCTCTTTCAGTTTTTGTTTATTTGTTATCTATTTATGTCTTAATTACTACCCCATTTTTGAAAGGCAGTTTTACTGGATATAGAATTTTTGGTTGACAATTTTTTCTTTTAGCACTTTGAATATGTCATCCCAGTGCTTTCACTACTCCAAGCCTCCTGCTGAGAAGTTGGCTGTTAATCTTCTCTAGCATCTCTTAGATGTGATAAGTAGCATCTTTCATGCTATATTCAAGATATTTTTGGCTTTGGCTTTCAAGAGTTTGACTATGATTTGTCTGCATGTGGATCTCTTTGAGTCCTATTTAATTGAGCCCCTTGGATGTGTAGATTAATGCTTTTCATCAAGTTTGGGGAGTTTTGGCCATTATTTCTTTTAATATTCTTTCTTCCTCATTTCTCTCTCTTCTCTCCTCTGAGACTCTCATAATGCATGTGATGGTACACTGATTGTGCCCCACAGGTCTCTGAGACACTGTTCATTTGCTTAATTCTTTTTGCTTTCTGTTTTTGAGACTGGATTATTTCAATTGATCTATCTTCAAGTCCACTAAGTCTTTCTCCTGCCTGCTAAAATCTTCTCTTCAGCCTCTCTAGTGAATTTTTCATTTCAAGTTACGGAACTTTTCAACCTCAGAATTTCTATTTGGTTTTGTTCTTTTTTATTTTTCTTCTTTTATTTTCTTTTTACTAAACTCTATCTCGTTATTGATATTCTCTATTTGGTGAGACATGTTCTTATATGTTATTTCTTTCAGCATAGTTCCTTTTAGGTCTTTGAACATATTTAGAATGTCTGATTTAAAGTTTTGTCTAGTAAGTCCCATGTCTGGACTTCATCAGGGACAGTTTTAATTGATTGCTTTTTTTCCCTTGTGAATGGGCCATACTTACTTTTTCATCGTTTTATGTCTAATGAATTTTTGTTGAAAAGTGAACATTTTAAGGAATACAATGTGGGAACTCTGGAAATCAGATTCTCTCTGCTCCCAAAGGTTTGTTTTTGTTGCTACTCATTTCAGGTTTTTCTTTTACGCTTTTTGGTTAGTCTATTGTTTACTGTAATTGTTATCCATCACCTCAGGCATCTGCAGTATTAAAACACTTTCCTATAAATGTTTTCAACATGCCCCACTCCCTTGCATCAGGAAGAGGCTTTTAGCATTGGGTGAGCTCTAGCGAGGTCAAATAAAAACAAAACTTTCAAGGGGGAGTCTTCTAGAGAACCATCAAACAGATTGAATAATGGCTCTTGGGAATGAGGCTTTGAAGGAGCTTTAGCTCTGTTTAGCTCCCTCAGTACCAGGAATGTGGGTTTTTATTTTTCAAAGTTACCACTAAGCTAGAAAACAGGCAATGGAACTAGGCCAAGTTAAAACATCACAAAGCCCATTGTTTTTTACCAAGGTTCAGCCATTTTTCTCAAATAAAATTTCCCTGTGTTGTTTTAAGCATTTGGTTAATTTTCAGAGCTCTGAAATACTGATTCTGACAATTTTTGACAATTTTCTCATTGTTTCTATAGAAGAGAAGGTTTTTTGAGATTCTTACTCTGCCACTGGTATCCACAATGAAGCTACATTTTAAATATTAGATTACATATTAGTTATTATTTGGGGGTATATGGTCTTGGCTAGTTAAATTAATACAGATTATTTTAACTTAAACCTGATATTTCACTGAATGAGATACAACCAAAAGAGATAAGTCAGAGTCTAAGACTCGATAAACTTTAATGGACAATTTTTATTATTCTTTGTGGCTTTCCTTCCAAAATGATATTTATTTTCATAAATGATTTGGCATTTAACATGGAATAAAATCTGGCAAGGTAAATATTTGTTAATTCAGTGCCTTGATTCCCTAACTGTTGAGGTAAGATAAAATCAGAGAAGCCCCAAGTATAGTTTTTGTCACAACGCCTCTGCTCTGTCCACATTTATCCTGGAAGATGTACCCTCATTCTAAAGGCCATAGAGCCTGGGCCTTTGGGAATTATAATGGACCTGTTTTAGAAAATAACAGAGTTTTAGATTTGACCTCAGATATGACAGTTCTGAACTATATAACATCCATTCATCTTTAGCCATTTTGGGGGGGGGGCTGAAGAGAGTAATCACATAGATGTAAGGGTAGAAGCTTCTCTACTGAGCTGTTTTGCAAGGTGAAATTCAGGCTGGTAAGATTAGATTGTTACTATCTCCTGGCAAAGTAGTTGTCTGTAGTACTTTCAATTTTGAAGAATGTGTATTGATGTAGGTCACATATACTTACCATTATTAAGAAAATAATTTGATGAAGACATATTTATTCAGTATTATTTGTTTTATTTTACTTAGTGAACCTCAGTCTATGTGTTATGTAGCAACATCTAATCTGGATGGAGAGACAAATCTAAAGATACGACAGGTAAAGACATATTTCTTTTTTTTTAATTTCAGTGTATTATGGGGGTACAAAAGTTTAGGTTACGTATATTGCCCTTGCCCCCACCCCAAATCGGAGAAGACACATTTTTTTAATCCTAATTTCACACCTGTTTTGCGAGGTGTGGTTTAAAACATGCAAATGAATAAACGTGATTCACTACATAAACAGAAACAAAAACAAAGACTGCATAATCATCTCAATAGGTGCAGAAAAAGCATTTGATAAAATCCAGCATCCTTTCACAAGAAAAACGCTCAATAAACTAGGCACAGAAGGAACATACTTCAAAATTATAAAAGCTATATATGACAAATCCACAGCCAACATCATACTGAATGGGGAAAAGTTGAAAGTATTCCCGCTAAGAACTGGAACAAGACAAGAGTGCCTACTGTCACCACTTCTATTCAACAAATTATTGGAAGTCCTAGCCAGAGCAATCAGGCAAGAGAAGAAAATAAAAGGCATCCAAATTGGGAAAGAGGGAGGTCAAACTATCCCTGTTTGCTGATGATATGATCTTGTATCTAGAAAACCCTAAGGATTTCACCAAAAGACTCCTGGATTTGATAAATAAATTCAGCAAAGTCTTAGGTTACAAAATCAATATACACAACTTAGCTGTATACACAAAATCAATATACACAACTTAGTCAAGCAGAGTGTCAAATCAAGGACTCAATACCATTCACAATAGCTGCAAAGAAAATAAAATACCTAGGAATATACTTAACAAAGGTGGTTAAAGACCTCTATAAGGAGAACTACAAAACACTGATGTAAGAAATAACAGATGACACAAACAAATGGAAAAATAACCCATGCTCATGGATTGGTAGAATAAATGTCATTAAAATGTCCATATCATCCAAAGTGAGTTAGAGATTCAATACAATCCCCATCAAAATACCAGCGTCATTTTTCACAAACCTAGAAAAAATAATCCTGAACTTCATATGGAGCCCAAAAAGAGCCCAAATAACTAAAGCAAAAATCTTAAGCAAAAAGAACAAATCTGGAGGCATCATATTACCTGACTTCAAATTATACTACAAGTCTATAGTAACCAAACAGCATGGTACTGGCATAAAAGTAGAGACATAGACCAAGGGAACAGAACAGAGAACCCAGAAATAAAACCATCTACCTACAACCAAATGATCTTTGGAAAAGCAGACAACAACAGACACTGGGGAAAAGATGCCCTATTCAGTAAGTGATGCTGGGAAAACTGGATAGCCACATGCAGAAGAATGAAACAGATTCCTATCTCTTGCCATATATAAAAATTAATTCAAGATGAATTAAAGGCTTACATGTAAAGCATGAAACTATACAAATTATAGAAAATGTAGGAAAAACTCTTTTAGACATTGCCTCAGCAAAGAATTTATGACTAAGACCCCAAAGGCAAATATAGCAACAATAAAAATAAATAAATGGGTCTTAATTAAACTAAAATGTTTCTGTACAGCAAAGAAAAAAATAATAAACAGAATGAATAGACAATCTACAGAATGGGAGAAAATATTAACAAACTATATACATCTGACAAAGGACTGATATCCAGAATCTACAAAGAATTCAAACAAATCAGCAGGAAAAAACCAAACAAGCCCATTTAAAAGTGGGCAAATGTCATGAACAGAAGTTTTTCAAAAGAAGATAGACAAATGACCAACAAACATATGAAAAAAATGCTCAACATCACTAATCATCATGGAAATGCAAAGTAAAACTACAGTTAGATAAAAGGTAAACTACCTTACCCCTATCAGAATGGCCATTATTAAAATGTCAAAAAAGAATAGATGCTGGCATGGATGCAGAGAGAAAGGAACATGTACATACTGTTGGTGGGACTGCAAATTAGTACTTTTGTGGAAAACACTCTGGAGTTTCCTCAGTGAAATACATGTAGAGCTACCATTCAATCCAGTAATCCCACTGCTGAGTATTTACCCAAAGAAAATGAAGTCATTTAATCAAAAAGACACATGCACTCAAATGTTTATCACAGCACAATTCACAATTGCAAAGATGTGGAATCAATCTTCAATTCATAAGTGGATAAAGAAAATGTCATATATATATATACCATGGAGTACTACTGAGCCATAAAAAGAAATGAAATAATGTCATTTGCAGCAACTTGGATGGAACTTAAGAATATTATCCTAAGTGAAGTATTGCAGGAATGGAAAACCAAACACCGTAAGTTCTCGCTAGTAAGTGGGAGCTAATAGATAGGTACGTGTGGGCACAAAGTTATATGAAGGACATGAAAAATGAAAAAGAGGGGATGGTAGGGGGTTGGGTATAAGATAAAAACTTACCTCTTGGGTACATTGAACACTATTCTGGTGATGGGTACACTAAAAGCCCTGACTTAAATGTTATACAAGGTATTCATGTAACAAAAACATTTGTACCCTCTTAATATTTTGAAATTAGCAATAAATAAACAAAAGGGAAGAAAAGAAAAACTGTATGCTGTCTACATGAACCTCACTTCATGTATAATGGTATAGGCAGTTTAAAAGTAAAAAGATGGGAAAAGTTATATTAGGTAAAGATCAATCAAAGGAGATCAGCAGTGGCCATATTAATATCAGATAAAGTATACTTCAGAGCAAAGAAAATTACCAGAGACAGAAAGGGACATTATATAATGAAAAAAGTATCAAACCCACAAGAAGTATCAAACCCACATAGCAATTCTATTGTATATACATGAAAAAAAAAAAAACAGAGCTACAAAATATATGAAGCTAAATTTACAAATATAAAGGAATAAAAATACAAATCCACTATTATAATTGGAAACTTCAACAATCCTCTCTCATCAATTATGTGCAAAATTTAAAACTATAAAACTTCAGGAACAAATGTAGGAGAAAATATTCAGGATCTAGGACTAGGCAAATACTTTTTAGATTTGATACAAAAAGCATGATCCAGAAAAGCAAAGATTGATAAATTGGACCTCATCAAAATTTTAAAATTTTACTTTTGAAAAGCATAAAAAGGCAAGCTACGGACTGTCTTCCACATGGTATCTGGAATATAGAAAGTACTCTCAAAACTCAATGGGAAAAAAAATCAAACCAAATAGAAAATGTACAAAAGACATGAAAGAGACATTTAACCAAAGAGGAAATACAAACGGCAAATAAACTCATGAAAACATTGTCTGCATCATTAGCTGTTAGTAAAATGCAAATTAAACTCACGGTGAGACAGTGATATATACCTATCAGAATGATCAAAATAAAAAAATAGGACACCAAATGCTGATGAGGATGCAGAGAAACTGTGTCACTCATAAATTGCTGGTGGGCATATACAGTGGTGCAGCCACATTGGAAAAGATTTTGGCAGTTTTGTGTAAAATTAAGCATGAACCTATTATATGGCTCAGCAGTTGTACTTCTCGGGATTTATCCCACTGAAATGAAAATGAATCTTCACACAAAAACCTTTGTACAGATGTTTATAGCGGTTTCATTTGCAGTAGCCAGATGTCCTCCTGTGTGTGAATGGTTAAACTGTGATACATCAATACTTATTTTTGTATGTTGGTGTGATATTCAGCCACCTCACTAAACTCTTACACATTTTTATGATTTTTAAGTCAAAAGTGTAGGATTTTTTAGGTAGCCAATTCTTTGTCTAAAGGGATCATTTAAAAAATTTTCATCAATTTTAGATATTCGTTGCATATTTATGAAGTGGAAAGAAAAGCCTTAGTAAGGTTTGAGGTTTAATGTTTTCTGAACATTTAGTGTATAACTTATCACCATGGAGGTTCTATTTCTGCTTCTTTTTTTTTTTGAATGGGGTAATTACCCAGGAATAATGCCTTGTTTCTATTTTTCCTCATCTCATGGCATTGCCTAGAAACTCCAGAGCAGTTAAAAATAAATTGTATGATAGAATCTAGTCTCTTCTTCCTGAGTAACATGGAAACCTTTCTAACATTTCATAGTTAAGTGTGATGGTTGCTTTGGGGTTCTGGTAGATATCCTTTACCAAGTTAGGGAATCTTCCTTATATGTAAAGTTTGCTAATAATCCAAATTTTTCAGCATCTATCAATGGGGTGATCACTTTTCTTTTTTAATTCATTAATATATTACTCTTGAGCATCTGTTTTTGAGTTTGCTGTCAATACATATTTTCCTCTTCTGGGAAATATTTGTTCATGTGTTTATTCATTTTTCCGTTGGAATATTTGTATTGTCTGATTGATTTATAGCATTTCTTTATGTATTTTTATATTAATCCTCTGTCAGAATTATATGTGTTGCATATGTCTTCTTCTAGTTGGTCACTTGTTCTTATGTTTTGTTTAAAGTGTCTTCTGGTGAACAGGAGTTCATACCAAACTATTTCAGTGTGGGTTTTTGAATGTTAAAACTTCTGAGATCTTGAGCCCCTGCAACAGGCGTTTCCGGCCATTCATACTTCCAGCCCGTCTGTCCCTGGTTGTTGGATTCTGTTCGCTATCGGACCCGAAGAGTGACGGCGCTGCTAGGATGAAGCTTGTGAGGTTTTTGATGAAGTTGAGTCATGAAACTGTAACCATTGAATTGAAGAATGGAACACAAGTCCATGGAACAATCACAGGTGTGGATGTCAGCATGAATACACATCTTAAAGCTGTGAAAATGACCCTGAAGAACAGAGAACCTGTACAGCTAGAAACACTGAGCATTCGAGGAAATAACATTCGATATTTTATTCTACCAGACAGTTTACCTCTGGATACACTACTCGTGGATGTTGAACCTAAGGTGAAATCTAAGAAAAGGGAAGCTGTTGCAGGAAGAGGCCGAGGTCGAGGCAGAGGAAGAGGACGTGGCCGTGGCAGAGGAAGGGGGGGTCCTAGGCGATAATGTCTGTCAAGATTACTGTTTCAAAGTGATAAGTGATTGGGATATTTTTTGTACAGGTTTTGTTTGTTTATGTCAATTTTTAATAAACATAAATGTGGGAAAAAAAAAAACAAAAAAAAAAAACAAAAAAAAAAAACTTCTGAGATCTTGTGACTATGCCTGAGAATATTTGTGTTAAACTTTTTACATTTATTTGACATTTGAAAAGATGTAACATGCTAGATTGAGGTCTTTTATTTCAACACTTAAGCATAAAAATCCACTGTTTTCCTGCATCTTATATTTCTGCTAAAAGGACTTAGGACAATTTGATCCTTGTTCTCCTGAAGATGATCTGCCTCTTCTCTCTCTCTGGAAAGTTCACATCATTTTATTGGAATGAGGATTTTCTAGATCAATGAGTCTCAAAGTCTGATCTCTGGACCAGCAGCATTATCATCTTCCGACAATTGTTAGACACGCAAATTCTGGCACCCCACCCCAGACTCACCAAATAAAAATCACTGGAGGCAGATCCCAGCAATCAGTATTTTAGCGAGACTTCTAGGTGAATCTGATGATGCCTGCAAATGTTTGGAACCACTGTTCTAGATCCTTGCTACTCAAAGTGTGATCCACAGTACATCATTAGCTGCATACATAAATGTACCAAATGTTATATGATATTTGGTTATGGTGATTACACTTTCAAAACTGGTATTTTCAGAAGTGATGAAAACTTAATTTTTCTGGTTCTTTTGATTTTATTAAAATTATTTGCAAAATGCTGTAATGGCAAACTCTTCTAACAAAGTTTATATTAAAGTTTGATATGTGTTATTTAATTACCTAGTAAGTACAGCACATTCTTAAATATACTGACTTTTATTATCCTCTTCTATTAATATTTACTACTGGAGACATGGAACTGTACCCCACAGTACATTAAACTTTTATTTTCATTTCATCCCTTTGGTTTTATTTTATAGGCTTTGCCAGAAACAGCTGAAATGAAAACGGAAAAGCAGTTGTTAAACCTAGCTGGAAGAATAGATTGTGAAGGACCTAATCGTCATTTGGATAGCTTTACTGGAACTTTCTACCTAAGGGGTGAAAGGTATCATCTTTCTCTTCTTAAACATTTTTCTTTTCTTTTATGGAACATAGAATGTAATGGTTTTTATTCTGGCAACCAATAATATTTTAAAACATTGTACTTGTTCATATTTTACTTGTCTTTGAAATGCCTTGAAGCGTCTACTTATTAATAATTGTTAAAAAATAATTCTTAAATAGAGATGGAATGTGTATGACATTTTCTTAATAATCGTATCTGTAGATGCTAGGGCTAGAGAAGTCAAGTCCAAGTTCCCATAGAGTATAAGTACTTAGCACATCCTTTGGAGTAAGTCAGTGGGAAGAACAAGGTTTTGAAAGTGACCAAAGAGAAGCCACTAGAGATTTAGTTTGATAATGATGGAGGAGTTTTCCTTGCTTCTGCTCCACTTCGAGATACTTTCCCGCTTAACACTTTCATAGGAACATCTTTTATACATCCAGCAAACCCGCTGTCGGACGGGAGGAGCCTGCGGAAATATGGCAGACTGAATGTGCTTTCTGTGCTCTGAATCACCACGTGTAATCCTGTCTATAGATTACTAAATTGGCACACAGGTGTCTATTTATTTACATGTTTCTCTCTGACAAATTTTATAGTTACCCTATGAATAAAAGATGATTTTTCTCTCTAAAATTTTTAATCAACATTTGTTTGGAACAGTGAGAAATAGTTACTAAAGCAAACATGTTTCCGTGCTCTTTTAGGAATAGGTGTTTTTTTATGAAGACGTATTTGTTTATTGTCATTTGCCCAGAAGGTGTAACTTGACAAAAGAAAGTATACATAGGGTGAAATTTATGCTTTGTTTGCATTGTGAAAAGAGAAAACTTCTTTGCTCCTTTATAAATGCTCTTTTTGACTTTTAGCCCTCTTCCAATTGGGCCTGACCAGGTCTTGCTAAGAGGCACACAGCTTATAAATACTCAGTGGATCATTGGCATAGTCGTCTACACTGGATTTGAAACCAAATTCATGCAGGTAAGATCATCTGTGATGACACACACTACTTTTCTTTCCCCCCTCACTCTTTCTGTCCTGGAATTGCACCCTGCAATAATGCCTTAATGTGTAAATTTTACTTCAGATTCTGCTTATTAAGGAACACAGGCTAAGATAGTGATATAAAATGCAAGTTTGATTACCAGAAAAAAGTTCGTATTTGGACAGGGGATCAAGGTTAAGAATCAGCTGTTGCATGTGGTTCACTGGAACCCACACTATCATGACCTGGGATTCAACTGTAGCATGCATGACTCTCCGACACTACCCATTTTTGTTTTCCATCATCTCCGGAAGATAATGCTGTATTGTTTAATTGTATACAGGGTGGTACAACATTTCATTGAAGATTTAAATGTCTGCTGTAAATTAACGAACAGCATTTCTTTACTCTCCCAGTGTGCTTGGTCTGTGCTGCCGCTCACGACAAAGAACATCTGCTCAGTCACATCACTTTGTGGATCTCAGTCATTGCAGGGACCATTGTCCGTGTTGACCGTGTCATTTCAGAATAATACAAATCTCAGAGAGGGATTTTGCATGGCTTTAGGAAAGAAACAACTAGTAAAGATAAATACTTCCTTACCAAAGATTTAAAAGCCAATACACTTAGCTGAAAACTATTCTCTGTTATACAACATTTGAAACTATTACTTATACGACTTAATCAAAGAAAAGAAATAACATGATTGCTTTGCATATATATGTAATATTATATATGTGTGTTTATATGTATTTATATAAATATATATAAATGAAATTACAAGGACATGCCCTTGTAATATGCTTAGTGCAATTAAACCTCGGATTTTTTAACCTTATCTATTTCTGTGCTTTCTAAGAGTTATTTGCATTATTAACTCATATTTTCATAATTTGTAAGCTTTGAGCATTTATCCTTCTACATTTTCATTAAAATGTGGAAATGGTAAATTTAATATGATTTAATATGATTGAAAAGTTAAGAATTTTTTGGTCTATGTCTCCATAGACCTCTGCAGACAATATACAGAGATTTATAAGAAAACCTGAAGTCTTAATAGAAAATTAACATTTAAAGCTCTCATTTCAAGTAGGTGAAACATCTCAGAAGATTCTTCTGAGCTTAGGTTTCCCTAAAATGTGCACATTTTAGGACTATTATTATACTGATAGAACCTTGAATATTTTCCCAACAAACTCAGGTGAAAGATATCTTTTCATGGTTTTTAAACTAGAAATAATTCAATAACTAGACATGGTAAAGCCAATAAATTAGTGAGGTCTTCTTTTTTCTTTTCTGCCTGTACAAAAGGTCACCTAGACTGTGAGATTTGCCACACTTGGTGTTTTTAAAAACCCTAGAACTTTGAGGTGATGGATCTTCTATATGAATATGTTTTCTATGAAGTAGTAAAACGCTCTTTAGGACTCCAGTAGAGAAGCCATGCTCATTCAACAATGTGGCGCATTTTTATTCTGTTAGTTAATCAGCAAACAAAATGTATTCTACTTTCTACTGTTAGAATTTTCTCTCCTCTTGCAATCAAAATGTTTGTACACTATAATTTCTTTTTTGTTTTGCTTTGTTTTTTGGGTTTCTTTGGGGTGTGTTTGTGTGTGCACGCTATTGTGCAGAATTCTGTCCAGTCACCTCTCAAGAAATCAACCGTTGAGAAAGTGACCAACGTGCAAATCCTCTTCTTGTTCCTGCTGCTTGTGGTCATGGCCGTGGTGAGCTGTGTGGGAGCCGTGATCTGGAATAAGTCGTATGGTGCAGACATTTGGTACATGTGGAAGGGTAAGTGTCAGAGGATGGCAAGAAGCTGTAATTTTTTAGAGTTGTTATGCTTTTAAAAATGACTTTAAAGACTTTTCCATGCTTTCATTTAAAAGGGAAGGCCCTTATTCTAACTGTTGTATTTCTTTTTTGAGAAACTGATTGTAACGACTATTAGAAACAGAATGTTCCCTTCTTAAGATTTTATTTTATTTTATTTTTTGAGACAGAGTCTCACTTTGTTGCCTGGGCTAGAGTGCTGTGGCGTCAGCCTAGCTCACAGCAACCTCAGACTCCTGGGCTCAAGTGATCCTCCTGCCTCAGCCTCCCGAGTAGCAGAGACTACAGGCATGCGCCACCATGCCCGGCTAATTTTTTCTATATGTTTTTAGTTGTCCAGCTAATTATTTTCTGTTTTTTTTAGTAGAGACGGGGTCTCGCTCTTGCTCAGGCTGGTCTCGAACTCCTGAGCTCAAACAATCCACCCGCCTCGGCCTCCCAAAGTGCTAGGATTACAGGCGTGAGCCACCGCGCCCGGCTAGATTTTAAAAATTTATTTTTAATTACCAATGACAATTGTTTATATTTATGGGATGCAATGTACTGTTTTGATTTATATATACATTGTAGAATATTTAATCAAGCTAATTGACAATATATACATTACCTCACATACATATCATTTTTTTGATGGGAGAACATTTAAAATCTCCTCCTTTAGCAGTTTTCATATATACATTATTTCTCCAGAACTTATCCTTCCTGACTTACTGAAACTTTGTATCCTTTGACCAACATCTCCAGATTCTACCCCCCACCTAGTCCCTGGTAACCACCATTCTCTTCTCTACTGTCATGAGCTTCACTTTTTATAATTCTACCCATGAGTGAGTTCATGCAGTATTTGTCTCTCTGACTGACTTATTTCACTTAGCATAACGTCTTCCAGGTTCATCCATGTTTTTGCAAATGACAAAATTTCCTTCTTTTTTTAAGGTTAAATATTATTCCATTGCATATATATACTATATTTTCTTTATCCATTCATCCATTGATGGATACTTAGGTTGCTTCTATTATATATCTTGGCTATTGTGAATAAAGCTGCACTGCACATGGGAGTGTAGATATCTCTTCAACATACTGATTTAATTTCCTTTGGATATATACCCAGAAGTGGGATTGCTGGATCATTTGGTATTTGTATATTTTTAAATTTTTTGAGGAACCTCCTGGTGTTTTCCAAAATGGCTGTGCTAATTTATATTCCCATCAACAGTGCATAAAGGTTTTCTTTTCTCCAAGTGCTCACCAACACTTGCTATCTTTTGTCTTTCTGGGAATTGCCATTCTGACGGGTGTGAGGTAATATCTCATTTTGGTTTCAATTTGCATTTCCCTGCTGACTAGTAATACTGAGCATTTTGCATATACCTGTTGTTCATATTCAGGCCCTCTGCCCATTTTTTAATCAAGCTATTTGTTTCCTTTCTATCAGGTTGTTTGAGTTCCTTATATATTTTGGATATTAGCCTTTTATCAGATGTATGGTTTAAGATTTTTTAAAAGATTGTTCTGACAATCACACATAATTATGGCATTCCACAATAAAGGAGAGCGATGGGAGTCAGGGAAGAAGCATGAAATTGTAAGTCAGATACACAAGGGTCCCAGCCTTTGACTCTACCACTTGGTAAATATGAGAACTTGTACAAGTTTCTTTACTTGTCTGAGCCTTACTTCCCTCATTTGGAAATGGGGATAGTACTTACCTCATTGGGTTGGTGGAGTGCTTTGTCCACATGAGTGGTGCCAGGAGAACGGGGGAAATGGGCATGGGGGCAGGTATTCAGTGGTTAAATTGACCTTCTGTCAGTAAAAAATTTAAAGGTGAACTGGTATCTGGCATTAAAAGTTCAGCATTTTTTGTTTGTGTCTTCCTATGTCTTAGAGTAAACCATTATCATCTTTCTTCCTTTTCTAATTTATCTCTAGAATTTTAAACTATTCTAAACTTCCTTGAGTGGACCGGTTTGGGAGCATTTTAGGAATAAATAAAGTAAAATGTAGACTTTGTAGACAGGACCAAAAATCAAGGGTTTGGCTGGGTGCGGTAGCTCATGCCTGTAATCCTACTCTTTGGGAGGCTGAAGCTGGAGGATTGCTTGAGCCCAGAAGTTCAAGGCTGCAGTCAGTTATGATCACACCGTTACTCCCCAGCCTGGGCTACAGACCCCATCTCTAAAAAAAATTTTTTTTTAAATCTTTAATCTGAAAGCTTCCCATACTCCTTATTACATGTTTGGTGTTTAACTAATGTATTTTTAAAATATTTCACATTTGTGCCCACTTTTAAAAAATTTATTTATTTTCTTTTTTAGAGATGGTCTTACTCTATTGCCAAGGCTAGAGTACAGTGGCATGATCTTAGCTCACTGCAGCCTCAAACTCCTGGGCTCCAGAGATCCTTCCACCTCAGCTTCCTGAGTAGCTGGGACTCAGGCATGCACCACCACGCCTGGCTAACTTTTTTATTTTTATTTTTTGTAGAGGTAGGGTCTTGCTATGTTGCTCAGGCTGGTCTTGAACTCCTGGCCTCAAGTGATCCTGCCTCCTTGGCCTCTCAAAGTGCTGGAATTATGGGCGTGAGCCACTGCAACCAGACTGTATCCACTTTTAACAACAATGTTCATGGAGAAAATTCATAAATTTTATAATTCAATAATGCAAACAAAGATGCACAAAACCAACGTCTGAAGTCATGATGTGGTTCCTCTGATTTTCTTCCACAGATTCCAGCTCCCATAGCCTTGTACTTGACGTGCTGGTGTTCATCATCTTGTACCACAACCTCATCCCCATTAGTCTGCTGGTCACCCTGGAAATTGTGAAATATACTCAGGCCCAGTTTATAAACTGGGTGAGTATTAAAATCAGAATGTTTTTAAAAATTCACTCTTGAGCTAGGGCTTTTGGTTTTCTTTTGTAAAGAATCAATGTCACTGAGTTCCCATGATGTGGCTGGCATGGCTGGTGGGCCAGCTGTGCTCTGGACAGATAAGCTCAGCATTCTCCCAGCCTGGCTCACAGTGCTTGGGCTTCTTGATGTTCACTTTGAGGACACTGTTTTTTTTTTTTTGTTTGTTTGTTTGTTTTTTTCATATTTTTTTTAGCTGCTAAGAAAGATTTAAGAGATAGTTGCTTAGTACCAAGTGTAGAGACATAGTTAATCCATTGAAATTTAGGACTCTTGATAAAGGAAGAGAGAAGAGTCCAGTAGACTTACAGATCTTGGCAAGGATGGCAGAAATGTAATCATTCCAAGAATCGCTTTAAATTAAGGAAACGGTTTCTTAGGTAACAGCCATGTATTGACTGTCATTAATACTTACTCAGTTGGGACTGAACTAATTTTCTAGTTTGAATGTGTGGTTGCAATTTTTGGTTATATTTTTAAATACTTTTCTTTGAAATAAAATTATTGCTAAATATCACATATTAAAAATATCATCTCAGTATGTAGTTGGATTGCCATCATTCGAAGGGAAATATTACTTTAGTAGCCACAAAATGAAGCAACTGCTTTCAAATGTATCCCCATTTATTTTCACAAGACTCCTATGAGATCTGTGTTGTTGTTCCCATTTTATAGCTGTAGTAGCTGAAGCACAGAAATGTCAGTTAGTTTACTCAAAGTCCACACCTTGTCTGAGATTTGAAAGCCAAGTCTTTCAATCCTAGATCAGCAATAGATCAAAATTTGTTTCCACGTGGCACTGCCTCTCCTGAATCAATTCTCCTCATATATGTGAGAAACTGAGATGTATTGGTTTAATCTAAGTGTTCTACACTCTCCATTGTGAATTCTTTCTAAATGTTAGTCACATAGAAATGCAGTGTGTAACTGTCTTGAAGCAATTTTTCACAGAGTTCTGACTCTGGTTTGGGCTGTGTTTTCCATTTCCTGCAGGATGAAGATATGCATTATAAAGTAAACAATGTCTACGCCATGGCCAGAACATCCAACCTCAATGAAGAGCTTGGGCAGGTGAGGGTCCCTTCAGGAATTGAACAATGTGATAGGAGCTTAAAAGAAGGCTCTAGGAAGGGCTTGTGCAAATTAAAATGCCCAGGTCAGCCATGGAGTATAGTTTAAATTGACACATGGATCCAGGTGGAAATTTAAAAGTACACTTTGCTCAAAATATTGATAGTATTGCACCATGAGCAATAATACAGCATCATGGGTAATTTATACCACTGCATTATGTTCAAGCAGAACAGACCCCACACAGGTTTGTATGTGTTTATGAGAGAGTGGAAGAGCTGGAGGGGAAGGCAGGAGAGGCTGTGGTTAGCTCTTAGGTCTGAGGTTAGCTCTCAGAGTCAGCAACCCCCCCGCCCTGCCTCCCACGGGCAGATGACCCAGATGAAGCATCCCAAGGGCTGCTGCAAAGTTTGACACCTGCCAAACATCTGCTTGTAACTGCCAGAAGAGCAATAATAAAACTTCTATTTTTTTATTGAAAATTCCTCTGAAAGGCAGAACCTGACTTGGAATCTTGCTGTTGAGAGACTGGGAGATACTAATCATTAGAGAAACGCAAATCAAAACCACAATGAGCTATCACTTCATACCCAATTAGGACGGCTATTTTAAAAAAAGCAAAAAAATAAGCAATAGAAAACAATAAATGTCATTATTGATTGGAACACTTGTGCACTGTTGATGAGAATGCAAAATGGTGCAACTATGTGGAAAACAGTACGATCGTTCCTCAAAAAATTAAACATAGACCTACCATATGATCCAGCAATTCCACTTTTGGGTATATACACACAAAACATAAAATCAAGGGCTCAGAAAGATAATGTATACCAATGTTCATAAAATCATTATTCACGATAGCAAAAAGATGGAAACAACTCAAATGACCATCAGTGGATGAATGGATAGACAAAGTGTGGTTCATCCCTACAATGGCATATTATTCTGCTCTAAAAAGGAACGAAATTCTGACATACGCTACAACATGGATGGACCTTGAAGACATTATGCTAGTGAAATAAGCTAGACACAAAAGGACAAATATTGTATGATTCCACTTATATGGGGCACCTGGAATTGTCAAATTCGTAGAGACAGACAGTAGAATAGTGGTTTCCAGGACTGGGAAAAGGGGAGAAGAGGGGGTTACTGTTTAATAGGTATGGGGTTTCACCTTGGGATGGTGAAAAAGTTCTGAAGCTGGACGGTGGTGATGACTGCACAACAATGCGAATGTAGTTAATGACACATAAAAATGGTTAAGATGGTAAATTATGTTATGTATATTTTACCACAGTAATAAAACATGCTTTAACACTGCTTGCCATTCTGTAGATATACACTGCTTTTGTCCTGTCTTTTGGTTTTAAAATCTTTAAACACTGCAGATAAAACTATCATTATTATTATTTTATGTGGCAATGCTTATTTAGATTTATCCACATACTTACCAATGTCTTTGCTCATCTTTAATCCTCATGACTCAGAACTTTCATTTGAGGGTGCATATCTATTGCATATCTATTGCCCAATACTTTTTTGGGTAGGAGTTCTTTGAGGCTTGGGTCGAAGTTTCATTTCTACAGAAAGGATTTGCATTGACTTCTGCCAATCACCCGAGACCACGTTATTTAAATCCTCTGCTTGAGGTGGTTCGGATGCACAGGCTGTGTGGATTTGGCCACAAGTGCCTGGAGAGGCCAGCTTGTGTTGACATTCTCTAGAGAAGTTTATTTTTCTTCCATCCAGCCTCAAGGTTTAATTAGGCAAATTCATTTGCTATCCCACTCTGCCGAGCAGTTTACTTGTCTTTCAGGCTTGTGTCCCCCCAGCCAGATTTATGGAGGGGTCTTCTGTCCCACCCAGGACAGCCATATGCCTGTAGCCCCTGAATCCTGAGCAGCCTCTAAGATGAAAATGTTAGGGATCCAGGGAACTCCTGAAGCCCACTTTTATACTCACCCACTATCCACGATTTACTCTAAATTTGACCTCTGAGGATTGCCTACTTCTGGGACAGCTTTGTGATGTGTTTTAAAGCATGAACTTTTCTTTTTTCTTGCATTACACTTATTTGTATCAGAAGGGTGGTTCACGTTTTTAGTCCCTCATATTGCGCACAAGGGAAGATCTCTTTTCCCCTATTCAATAGGAGATCTTTGTTCACCTTTCCAGCATCAACTTCTTGTTTTAATTTCATAATTTATTTTTTGCCAGGAGATTATCCATCATCTCTGCTAGTTTAATAATTTGTTAGAGCTGCAAGTAATATTTCAAAAAATCTCTTCTGTATCTGTAGTTATATCTCCTCTTTTATTTTTTATCTTATATATTTTAACACACACTCTTCCTTTTCCTTAAGGATTTTCATACAGTCTATATTATTGATCTTTTCAGAGAATCAAATTTTAGATTTATTTTTATATCCACTAATCCATATTTTATTTCATTTTAGTTTTTTATTCTTACTAATTCCTTCACCTGTTTTTTTTTTTACTTTTTTCTGTTTTCTTAAACTGAACAATAAGTTCTTCTACTTTTAGCTTTTAGTATTTAATAATGAAATATTTCCACACATTTGCCTTTGCTTGCAGCTCTGACTGAATCCTATACATTTTGTTGTGAAGAACTTTCCTTATTTCTTTTTAGTTGGTTTATTATTTCCACTTTGATTTTCTCTTTGACTAAAAGTGTGTTTCTTAATTTCCAGGTAGTTAAGATTTTCGGTCCCTCTTTTTACAATCTATTTCTTAGTTATACTGGATTATGATGCACAAATGTGACTTATAAAAACTCTACTTTACAAATTTTGTCCATGATTTATTTATGGTCAATTATATAATTAATTTTTAAAGGGCATTTAAAAATATGTATTTTTTCTTTTCTGTATCTGTTAAATCAAGTTTATTATATTTTCCAATTTTTCTCCTATCTTTATTCAGATCCAAAAGAATTCAGATCTAAAAGAATCTGAAATTCTGAAAGAAATGTTCTGAATTCTCTAACAACTATTTACTTTTATCAAGTCTCTTGTTTTACATATTTACTTACATTTTCTTGGGTTCATAAAGGTTATTTTTTTTTTCTTTTTTTTTTTTGAGACAGAGTCTCACTCTGTTGCCTGGGCTAGACTGAGTGCCCTGGCGTCAGCCTAGCTCACAGCAACCTCAAACTCCTGGGCTTAAGCGATCCTACTGCCTCAGCCTCCCGAGTAGCTGGGACTACAGGCATGCGCCACCATGCCCAGCTAATTTTTTCTATATATATTTTTAGTTGGCCAGATAATTTCTTTCTATTTTTTTAGTAGAGACGGGATCTCGCTCTTGCCCAGGCTGGTCTCGAACTCCTGACCTCGAGCGATCCACCCGCCTCGGCCTCCCAGAGTGCTAGGATTACAGGCGTGAGCCACTGCGCCCGGCCCATACAGGTTCTTAATTGTCATATGTTCTTCATAAAGGTTGCCTGTTATCATTACTTTATATTGCTCTTGAAAATTTTTTATACTCTGAACTTTAACTTCTACTTTGTTATTATATTGCCATTCCTGCTAGCTGTTGATTTCTATTTACTGTACCTTTTTCCATTTTGGATTTTCCCTTTATATTATAAATTACATTGTTTAAATGTGTTTTTGTGCGCGTGTGTGTGTGTGTGTGTGTACAGCATATATGACACTTTCTGCTTTTTATTATTATTATTATTTTTATTTATTTATTTTGAGACAGAGTTTTTCTTGCTCTGTTTCCCGGGCTAGAGTGCAGTGGTGTCATCATAGGTCACTGCAACCTCAAACTCCTGGGCTCCAGTGATCCTCCTGCCTCAGCCTCCTGAGTAACTGGGAGTATAGGCATGCACCACCGTGCCTGGCTAATTTTTTTTTTTTTCTATTTTTTGTAGAGACTGGTGCTCACTCTTGCTTGAGCTGGTCTCGAATTCCTGACCTTGAATGATCCTCCTGCCTCAGCCTTCCAGAGTGCTAAGATTACAGGCGTGAGCCACCACGCCCAGCCAATTTTTTTGGGGGGGCGTTTACTTTATTTAACAAAATCCACAGTTAATCGGTATCTCTCTCTTCTTCCCAAATAATACAAAGACTTTAAAACTGCTTAACTCCATATTGCTTTGCATTGTTTGTTGAACAGAAATGATCATCTACAGAATTTCCATTTGTCTTTAGACATGAGCATTATAGTTGTGAGCATGATTAATATGGTTTTGAGTTTGTTGTCATTTTCATGTGACTACCTATTTAAAGTTTTGTAGATATTTTTGATGGAATTTCTTGTGGCAGGAAAATGAACTTGGACTTCTGATTTTCTTAGGTTTGATGGCTTAAAGTGTACTTTGCATATTACTGTATAATTTCACCTCCAGTGAAAACAAAGAGAAGAGTAGTATGGCCTCCAAAAGTATCATAAATATTAAATATAGAATACTTATAGCCTGAGCTTCTTGTTTTCTAAAAAAAATCTACATATTATCAGGCTTTAAAGAGAAAGAACTTCATTTTGCTGTCTTTGCTCTCTAAATACATTTTAAATTTATGTGATTTATCATGTTCATTTTTTTCTTTATTTAGGTTAAATACTTATTTTCTGATAAAACAGGAACCCTCACTTGCAATATTATGACATTTAAGAAGTGTACCATTGCAGGTATAATTTATGGGTAAGTGTTTTTGTTGCCATACTCTATTTGAAATTCTCATTTTTTTCCTTAAAATTAATTAGCTTTTATTTACTCCAAGACTTATCTGAATTTCTGGTATTGTAGCTGCATCTGAATGAGACTGAAACTTAATATAGCCTAAATAAAAACTTGGAGTTGTTTAAAAAAATACGGTTTACATCATTAGGATTCCTAAGGAATTTTATATTTAGAGGCTTGTAACGGTTACATTTCCTCCCTCATTTTTCCTTAGAAATCTTTCAGACAGAAGTGTTGGTAATGGAAGAAACTTCAGGTTATAGACAACATTCTTTTCCACTTTGCCCTGTTTCTTTCCCCACAACCAACTTTTGTTAATACTGGAGTATTAACACACAATACCACAGCTCTCTCTTGTCCAGACTTCAAATGGCAGTTTCTAAAAGCTCTGCTGGATAGATCTTCCCCTTGCAGTATTCAAAGAACCTAGAATCTAGCCTTTAATTTATTGCTTTTGTAATTCTCTGTTTCAAATTCCTTAGTACTGTGCAGTTTTTAACACCAGTTTAGACATTTTCAAAGGCCATTTTGCAGCTTATGCCCTAGGAGGATGTATCATTTGACAGAACTTTATTTACTATAGTTCTGTAAACTCTTTAAGTGTGATCTTCCTGAAAACAAAAGATGGGGCTACGTGTGACTTTCGATGCTTTTGACTGTTGAGTGGTGCCACCATGAACGTTTTGTTTATCTTTTCCATTCTTCCTTATAGTCAGACACCTTCTTACACCACAGAATCTCAAGAATTTAATGACTCCAAATTATTGGATTTCCTTGAGAATGGCCATGTAAGTCTGTTATTCTCATTCTAAGTTGACACAGTAATGCTCTACAACTTTAAAACATATATATGTCTTCCTGAAATGTATCATTTTCTAAATATAAAATGAGTGTCTTGAAATTTTTTGATGTCCATATAATAAGCAAGGGATTTTGTACCAATATGATGAGCTAAGCACTGAGTTTATGAGTGTGAGTGAATTTAAACATTATACAGGAACTTTTACTATGTAGCAGTCTATGTTAAGACGGTCTATCTGCTTTTAGACTACGTGGTTCTATTGAATGCTACCAATATCTTCACTGATCTGCTTTAAGATGTCGATGTCTTGATTTGAAATCTCAATCTTCTCAAAAATTAATCTTTTAAAGCATATAAGATTTGTTTAAAAACCTTCTGAGGACTGGCACCACACTTACAATAAAATCCAAACTCATTGCCATGGTCTTCTCTTCGATCTCGTTCTATGTCATTGTTCCCTTTGCTCAACATGCTAAAGTCACACTTGCCTAAACACTCCACAAACACACAACACTTTCCTGACCGGGGCCTTCGAACCTGCAATTCCCTTTGTCCAGTGTGTGCTGCCGTCACTGTCAACCACACAGACTGCTAACTACCCTTTCTGCTTAGATCTTAATGTCAGTATCGTCTCCTCAAGCGTCAGTCCCTGACCATCTGTCTAAAATAGGCCATTCTTTTCTCCGTCACGGTCCCTGCTTGTTTGCTCCAGCTTTGGGAAATCCTCTCTCCCCAAGGAGAATAAAAGCTCTAAGAGGGCAGAGTCGTCTTGCTCCCTGGGGTCTCCCAGCCTCCTACACCGTCCCAGACTCGGCAGCCACCCCCAAACACATTTTGAACGCACGATATGGTTTGGGGCTGGTGCCTGACTTTGTGTGTACCTGCGGTCAAACCTCAGCTGGCACAAATTGCAGACTATGTGTAACTCTCGTGTTGCTGAAGTTGAAAAAGATTCACCAACTCTGTGCCTTTTTATAGCCCACAGAAAAATACATAAGGGAATTTTTTACCCTGTTATGTGTGTGCCACACGGTTGTTCCTGAGAGAGATGGAAATAATATAGTCTACCAGGCATCCTCCCCAGGTAGGTGTCACGTGCACGTAGCCCAGCATGCCCGGCGGGTGATGAGGTCTCAGAGGAGGTGGGTGCTGCCACTGGCCCCCTGACTGCTGCTGCCTTTCTCCTGCCCTCGAGTTCCTACAGGCCGGGCATTTGTGCTCCCGAGCAGCTCTGAGCCCCTCTACAGCTCTGGGGCTCCTGGTTCCCCACCCTAAAGACTGGGAGGGCGCTCGGCACCTGGGGCTCTGCAGTGTTTGGTGGTAACCAGTGACAAAGCAGGGGTAAAGTCAAGGTCCGGCAGCGTCTTACGGAGATGCTGTTAATGGCTTTGAGAACGAACAAGATCATGATGAAGACTAACGAGATATTTCACTGACAACCTGGTAAAATCATTTTAGCTCAACTGAAAGAGGCCCTATTAACCAAATTTCCTCTTCCACGAACAGTATCTAGCACCTAGAAGAACAGATAGGGCCATTTGGATCAAAAAAGCCAAGTTTTTAAAAAGACATGATATTTTAGTGCTGGAGAATGGCAATCTGTATTAAATTAAATTCAGAGTTATACCTTTGCTCAATTCCTACTAATACAAACTTTTTGTTGACAGATGAAGCAGCTTTAGTGAAAGGAGCAAAAAAACTTGGCTTTGTTTTCACTACAAGGACACCATACTCTGTCACCATAGAAGCTGTGAGTAGCACCCTGGCTACCTGTCGACACTTTACAGGGACCTGCTATTCCAGAGAATTACAAGTATACAGTGGTTCGGAAGGGAGCCCTGCAGTCACAGTGCCTGGGACTCCAACCTGGCCCTACACTTGCAGCCATTATTCTCAGACGTGTTCCTTAGCTTCTCAGTATTTGTCCCGGGTTTCTCATTAAGCCTGTCATGGGTGCTTGTGAGGATTAAACAAGTTAGTATCTATAACATACTTGGAATTAGTGCCTGGCACGTGGAAAGTACACAATTAAAGTGAGGTATTCCAAAGAGTTAAAATCATTAGAACTTCAAGAAATATACCATATTTTTTCCTATGAGGAATTAATGTCGTTTAAACTATTTTTGGTGACTTCTGTTATTGTGCAGATTATTCACTTTATTATATATATATATCTATGTTCTGCCTTGATAACCACAAGTCTTTGATATGGGGAAGAAATTGAACCAATGCAAACGTGGTGACCAACATAGGTTTTTTTTTTCCCTAATAATAGTGCTGTGGTTAGAGATGTTTACTAGACATTGAGTCCTTGGCGGAAGCTACTGATTAATTCATCTTTATATCCATAGTACCTGGCACATGATGACTCTCAAATTAGTTAAAAGTCTGCAGTGCCTTACTGGTGATGCTGGGAGCTAGGAGATTCAGAGATAAGTTCATCTTGGCTACAGGAAATCAAGAGGCTGTGACTGCAAATATTTAGAAAAGAATGCATCATTGCTGTAAAACTCCATACATAGCATGCCACCTCTTGAAGTCATCTAAGCACTAAGGGTTTCATCTGACCTGTGCGATATAGCAAAGAGATGGATCTGTTTCCCCATTGCCGTCTGCCGACTGTCGCACTCACTACCCGCACCCTGCCGCCTGAGAGCGTTTATCAAATGTTTCTATGGTGCCAAGTTTAGGTTGCGAAGAGAGCTGCATTTGCCCTAAACCGGTGCTGTTAGAAACTCTTGTGCAGTTAATATTGGCCAGGTTGCAAATGACGCTCTTCCCAGAGGAGGGTGCCGTCCTCTCGTCAGGCTGGCAGGAGAATTTATATTTTGAAGATGTGTATTTGGAGGGTAGCACTTTCTTTGTGACTGGGGTAGTGAATGATTCTGCAAGATGAATACTTTTTTCCTCAGTAAGAATACGTTGTCTTATATTCCTACAGATGGGAGAAAAATACACCTTTGAAATTCTTAATGTCCTGGAGTTTTCTAGGTAAGCTACCTTTCCATAACGTTCATGTATTTCCCAGGGCTGTTTCCATGACTAATTAAATTGAGATTTGGCAACGCATATCAAAACTCCAGGACAGAATCATGAAATTCTAGTTAGCCTCTTCCTTGGAATCTCACCTCCATTCTCACCTCTTCAGGCCTCATTAGGCCAAACTCCCTTTTGTGAGTTCACCTGGGTCTTTCCTTTATAGCACTTGTCACAGTCACAGTGACGATTTTGAATCAACTGTCTTGCTAACTAGACTGTAAGCTCCGGAGGGCAGGAATCACCTCCCACAGAGTTTGATATTCAGTAAGTGCTCAATAAATATTTGGTGGAAGGATGGATGTTGGAAATTATTTTCACAGATAAACCAAGATCTGTTTCTTTAAAAGTAGACAGTGAATTAATTCATTTTTTTTCCTTTTCTATTCTTTTCTTTTCTTTTTTTTTTTTTGAGACAGAGTCTATCTCTGTCTCCTAGGCTAGAGTATAGTGGTGTCACTATAGCTCACCACAACCTCAAACTCCTGGGCTCAAGTGATCCTCCTGCCGCAGCCTCCCGAGTAGCTGGGACTACAGGCGTTCACCATGACATGAGGCTAATTTTTCTATTTTTAGTAGAGACAGGGTCTCGTACTTACTCAGGCTGGTCCTGAACTCCTAAGCTCAAGCAATCCTCCCACCTCGGCCTCCCAGAGTGCTAGGATTACAGGCATGAGCCACCATGCCTGGCCTATTTTTTTCTGTTTAAAGAAAAAAAATTTTTCTTTTGGTCTCATGGTCTTTATTTTCTCTTTAACAGAATCAATATTTTTTTTCTAGCATTTTTCTCTGCCTACAGACCCTTCTCTCCTCTCATACTTCAGCAGGTCTGCGGTTTTAGCAGCTGTGGCCTGATTCCCCAGAGCACATTGTGAGGCTATTGATGATTTTATTTTTACTGGAATTTTCTCCGCATTGCTGCAGTCATATCTCTTAAAACATCTGAGCATTTCTAATGTTGAATCTGAAAAATTAGGAAAGGAGGTAATGAAATAGATCATTAGTTCTTCCCAAAGCTAGATGACTTTTTAAAATCCTACTTTCAAAGCCTTGTTTCCTAATGATATATTTTTAAAAATAACTTTTAAGGCCTGGGAAAAGTTGTTGTTACCAACTCTGCTCCCCTAGGAAGGCTTTTTCTAAAACCTTTATTACAGAAAAATAAATGTCAACATTCATTCTAGCTTTCCTGTTTCTTAGTATTTGCTGCTACTAGATCCATCATCTCCCAACATCGAAACATGTGCTCACATAGCTAAGTGCCACTAAAATGACTTAATTGCCCCGAGTCATGTTCTAACAGCTTTGTAAGCATTCGAAGCAATTGCTCATCCTTTATCCTTGGTTGGAAAGTGCCCTCCAGCTCTAGTGTTCAGATTCTGCACACTGGGCCATCCTTGGAGGACAGGAGTGAGATGGGGGTAGGTGAAGACTGTGCTTTAATTAGGCCCGGCCCAGGGGGCTTCCAGGGAGGGGAGATACGTCTCCCTCCGTTTTTGCCCAGGCTTGCTGGCACGCTGCTCACTGGCGGCCTGGTGGAGTTGCTACCTTGGTGCAAAATGTGCTACATTGTGGCTCCAGTGGGCTAGAGGAGGAGGAGGAAGAGGAAGATGAAGATGACAAGCACAGAGAGAGAGAGAGAGAGAGAGAGAGGGAGGGAGGAGGGGTGAGGGGTGAGAAAAGCGTGGGAGATGGAGCGAGATGAGCATCACCTGTGGTCATCATTGTGATTCTGTTGCTGGCTCACAGCCTTCCTAGTTCCTTAACCTCTCTGTGCCTGGGTGTCTTGATCTGTAAAATGGGAATAATAATGATATTGCCCTCAAGGATTTCTGTGAAGATGAATAACAATGCCTGGTACGTTATAAAAAAGTACATAGCACTTACTGTGAGTATTTACTATTATTGCTATTATTTTAATTGGAACACTGTTTTCTGAGGCTTAAGTGTTTGGATTTTACTGTTCCCAACCCCCTCCCCTCCCCCTGGAAGGAGACGCTTCTTCTCTCCTTCGGGAATCATTTCTATGGCTCTCTTGCTCCATGAATGTTAAGCTTGAACATTTGTTTCTTGAGCAACCTTATCCCGAGGAGAAATAAAACTCTTTCTGTGGAAGAGCTTGAGAATATGGAAGAACTAAGGACTGAGAGCCAGACTGGTGCACTTCACGTATGTGAAGCAATCCTCTGAGATGCACGGCGGCAGCCCTGGTTGAACAATTTGCAGCTAGAGTTCAATTTAAACGACCTTGCCAGCGTCACTAGGCAAATAAGTGACAGAATCAGGATCCAGACCCAAGTCTACCTGATTCCAAGTCCCCGGTGTTTTCAACTAATCTGTACTTCCAGAGGTGACACACAAGCCAGAGAATGCAAAAAAAAAGTACATCTCCGTATTCACGGGGTAGAATGCACTTCGTGCAGCTACAAATGTTTTTGAGCATCTTCCACATGCCAGCCACTGTTCTAGAATTACAGTGGCTGAGATGACTGCCTGTGTACGCGGATTATAGTGCAAGGACACAGACACTAAGCAGACAAGATAACTAGCAGATAATTTCGGGTTATGATGAGTGCTATAAAGAACATTAAACAGTATGATCCGGCGGAGACAGACTGTGATGCTGTTGGTGGTGGAGGTTTACCACCTTTAGTTGGGTGGTCAAGGAAGGCGAGATTTGGACTGGAAATTGGAATACGGAAGGAGGCAGCCAGGTGAAGATGCGGAGGAAGAGCATTCGGGCAGAGGCAGCAGCCAAAGCCCGGGCCTGAGAGAGATGGGTCTTGGGATCAGTACGGTGACGTGGGCTGAAGTGCTGCTACCAGAGCAGCACTTGGTAAATATCCCAGCAGGATTTTCAGGGTCTTTGAACTCTAGGGTGAGGAATTTGATATTTTCCTAAGTGTGTCACAAAACCATTAGAGGGCTTTAAGCAGGGTGGTGTTATATGATTTCTGTTTTTAAGAGATCACCATTTTCTCGCATGTATTTTTTTACTTGCTGTAGTACTACCATGTATTAAAGTAATAAAGAACAGAATATCTTTCATTCTTGAGTTTGTAATATTTTTGTTTGTTTGCAAACTGGCTACTTAGCTGTGATCATGTAATTATCCACACTTCTTACTTCCAGTTTGCTCCTTTGTGTCTTTGCCAATGCTTTTCCCAGAGAATGGCAGGAAAAAAGAGAAGGCAGGGTACCCATTTCAGCCCATTTGTAGCCTGACTTTGAAAAGAAATGTTCAGTTGCTAAGTTTAAAGTTAGTAACTGAAACGCGGTTTAGCCTTTAGTGTATCTCTTCTTTCCATGGGTACCTGTGTATCCCACCACAGTTGAAAATTATGTATAAAGTTTCTCAGTGGGAGAAGTTCTTGCTGCCTTTCTACTAATCCTTTCATGGAACATTTGAGTACCTGCTCTGTCTTAAGAACTGTGCTAGAGTAAGGAGCTTTTCAATCAATATGAAGGCATTGTCTTTGCCCTGAGGAGCTTGCAGTGTAGAAGACATAGTTATGTGCAAAAAAAATATGTACTAGACAGGGTCTGGTAAAATATAAGTACAAGGATATATCAAGTTCTAGGTGAGCACAGAAGAGGTTATTCTGACTGAAGAGTTTTAGGAAGGCTGTGTGGAGGAGGTTGCATCTTTGGAGGACAGGTAGGATTTGCACAGGTAGATATGGGAGTTGGAAGTGGGGCACATATCTTAGGAAGAGGGTATGGAGGCAGGGATGAAGCAGAGGAGAATATAAGATGTTTAGGGACTCGAGAATCTTCTGGTGTGGTTGTACTCTGTGCAATATATAGGGCCGTGGGAGATAAGGAGGAAGCAAGAGGTTGAGGACTTGAAGGTTACTTGTAGGGGTCTCCTGAAATGTCCTTCTAGGGCATGGAGAGCTGTCCGAGGGTTGAGAGGAGGGGACACCATGATGAGGAAGGAGTGTTATCTTGGGCAGTTTGCTTTGGCAGGGTTGGGACAAGGTGGAAGGGGGAGATCGTCAAGCCTGTTGGGGCTGCTAAGTCAGGGAAAATAGCAGTGAGCTTCAGGTCTGTCTACAACAGTAAACAGAAGAAGAAGATGATCTGGAGGACTTTGAGACAGAACTACATATAAAAACTCTCTGGCATCTGTCGAGCAAGCATTTTAACATCTCTGTGCAGCAAAAGGGGGATGGGAAGGTCTACTTGATAGAAATGTTGTGAGGCCTGAGTAATACACAGGGGCCAGGAAGTTTTCTTCTTTCCTCATTAGTTTTTTTTAAATGATTGTATTATATATGTATAGTATGTATTATATAGTATTAATATTATATATAATATTCATTTACATATGTGTAATATATATAATATATAGTATATAATTATTACTATTAATATTACTATTAATACTATTAATAATAGTAATAATTATATACTATATATTACATGAAATGTGTTTTATACAATATGATAAACATATTCTATATGTATTATATACACATATATGACAATTGTATATTCTACATTATATTATCCATATAATGTTATATATATGTACTATATATTATATATGTAGTTGTGCTAGTAAATGCCACAGAAGAAAGGAGAGTACCTGAGAAATGGCAGTAGGGGAAGGCCATGGGGATTTATAGTTAGAATGAATCCTAGTTGAGTGGAGACCCGCAACTGAAGAAATGACCTTTTCACAAATTACCAGCTGAGGACTCTGACTACTGGGATTCTTTTGACATTGATTTCGTGTGTGTGTGTGTGTGTGTGTGTGTGTGTGTTAGCATCATGTACTGAAGAAACCAGAAACTAACGCTATGTTTCCTGTTGTTCTAGTAACAGAAAACGGATGTCCATAATTGCCCGGACTCCTACGGGCAATCTGCGGCTCTACTGCAAAGGGGCTGTAAGTACAGGACTTCGTTACTCACATGAGCTCTTTCTCTGTGTTCCAGCAGCGTGCAGGAAGCCTTTCACAACTTCTCAGTATTTTTAAATGGTGTTGCTTTTTATCTGCTGTTGCTATTGGTTGTTGACAGCATTATCCAAGATGGAAAAGTTCATTTCTGGGTAGCCCAGAAGCTTCCCCCACAGTCAAAGCCTTTTGAAATTTATGGTGGCTCCCAGCAGAATGCTCCTGTATAAGCTTTAGTGTAAGCGAGAAGTCTGCCGTCACTCAGCTGTTTTACTGACTACCAACGATTACACAGTTGGTGTAAGGATTTGTAGCAGGAATTTTGGTCCCAGTTCCAAGCCCAAAGTGCTTGACTTGGTGGGTCTCAGGAATTCGCTTTTACCTCTGTAAATTTTTTAAAAAACACTTACGTATTTGTTCACTACCATGTGTAGTGAGCTTTATGGAGGTGTAATTGAGGTTTATTGGAGTAAGATAAACTGCACGTATTAAGGTGTACAATTTGATAAGCTCTGGCCCTCATCTGCTTCCTGTCTCTATAAACCACTGATCTTTTTACTGTCTCTATAGATTTGTCTTTTCCAAAATGTCAGGTAGTTGGAGTCATACGGTGTTCATACATTTACTAAAATTTTATATAAATGAAATCATATAGTATGTATGACCTTTTGTTTGGCTTCTCTCATAATTATTCTGAAATTCATCATGTATCAATACTTCCTTTCTTCATGTTGTTGAGAAGTATTTCTATTTTTCTTTTCTTTTTGAGGCAGGGTCTCACTCTGTTGCCTGGGCTGGAGTGCAGTGGCATCATCATAGCTCACTGCAATCTCCAACCCCTGGGCTCAAGCGATCCTCCTTCCTCAGCCTCCCATGTAACTGGCACTACAGGTGTGCACCCCCATACCTGGCTAATTTGAGTAGTATTTTATTGTATGGTTTTATCACAGTTTGCTTATCCGTTTACCTGTTGGTGGAGATTTTACTTGCAGTCTTGCACAATGCTTTTATGAACATTTGTGTGCAAGTCTTCATATAGACATTTGGTTTCATTTCTCCTAGGTACGTACCTAGGAGATGGCTGGGTCCCATAGTAGATGTAGGTTTAACTTTTTAAGAAACCACCAAACTGGTTATATTCCTACCAGCAATCTCTGTCAATGCTTGGCATGGCTAGTCTTTTTAATTTTAGCCATTCTAATAGGTGTATGTGTCATTGTGGTTTTAATTTACATTTACATTTAATTTACATTTCCATGCTGTGACTGACAGTGGTGAGCAATTTGCAGTTTGAGGTGGGGGTCCCCAAGACCATCCCTATTGTTTGGAGATTCACTAGAAGAACTCAAGGGACTCAGCAAATCCTTGTACTCTCACTTGTACTCATACTTGTACTTTTGCAGTGATGTAGTAAAGGTACACAGCCAGACCATAAGGTAAGAAGACACAGGCAGAGTCTGGAGGAATCCACGTGCAGGCTTCCCAGGGAGTCCCCCAGGGAAACTGTGTAACAGTTTAGGGAGTTGGTTACCAGCCAGATTCCCAGAGGCCAGCCAAGGGCCAAGCTTGCAAGTAGGTCTTTCTAAGGATAGCGGTCTCCAACCTGCTATGTTAACTTTCTTGCGCACTATCCATACGTTTCTTTGGCAAATTGTCTGTTTAAATATCTCCCATTTTAAAAAAGACTTTATTTTTTAGAGCAGTTTTAGGCTCACAGCAAAACTGAGAGGAAATTACAAAGATTTCCCACATCCCCTTGCCCCCACACACAAACAGCCTCCCCGTTATCAACATGCCCCGCCGGAGTCCTGCATTTGTTACGGCTGATGAACCTACACTGACACATCATAGTCACCCAGAGTCTGCAGATGGCATTAGGGTTCACTCTTGGGGGTGCACTTCCTATGGGTTTGGATAAATGTAGAATGACAGGTATCCACCATTATAGCCTCATACAGAATATTTTCACTGCCTTGAAAATCTCATTTTCCACCTATTTCTCTCTCCCTCCACTCGGCCCCTGAAACCACTGATCTTCTTTACCGTCTCCATAGATTTGCCATTTCCAGAACGTCAAGTCGTTGAAATGACACAGTATTTGAGACTAACGTCTTTCACTTAACAGTACGCATTTACAGTTCCGACATGTCTTTTCATGGCTTCATTGCTGGGACCAACACCACGTCTCCTAGCTGTGGGTCACTGGGATGGCTTTCTTAAATTACGAGCTTTTCCCGTTTGACTGGTGGGAATAGGTATTATATCTACCTCTGTGTGAGCCCCAGGAACTGCTACCACTAATTCTTTCTAGTGGTTCTTTCTTTGGAATCTGACACTGTCCTTATATGCATTAATCAGCACTCTGCTTAATACGTGAGAGGTTCTGCTGCTCTTGGAGTTTTCTCTTTTTGCAGCCTCTTCCCTTTGCACTCTGCCCTGTAAATTCTAGTTTTCTGACCTTACTAGAATCTCAACTCCATCTCCTCAACTGAAAACGTCCGCTGGACTTCATCTGCTTTCCTTCTTTCTCCCTGCACCGTGGCCTGGAAACTGTCTCAAAACAATACGCCGGGCAATCACTGGGCTCACCTTATTGTCTCCTGTCTCTCAGGCATCTCTGTCCTTTGTTGGCTGATGCTCAGCAGCTTGAGAACCACTGCGTCATATATTTATCTGTAAGTGCAGATCCTGTCCCTTACCCTCTAGCTTCTACATTTATGTGTTTTACTCTCTCTCTGTTTCATAGCATCTTGGTTGTGAAACTCAGACCCTTTGGGCACACCAATCCATTTTGTAAAAGCTTTGGTGAGCAATGTGGCCTTTATGAAAATTATTGTAGGGAAGTTAGAGGAGGGAGTTTATATAGTTTATATCTCAGTCTCTCATTTCCAACAGCAAAGAACTTAACATCAATACTCACAATTTTGGAAGCAGGCTTCTACTGTCATGCTCAGCCCGCCTTTCCTCTTCCTGCTCCTCCGAGAAGGTGGAGGAAATCAGGCTCTTCCGTTTCACACCCTCCCACCTGCACATTCAAGCTCATCCCTGGCTCAGCCCGACAGATGTCCTGTCAGTGTAACCCGTCCTCCTGCCCGGGCATGGTGGGCGTTACCTGATACTGGATCAGCCCGTGGATGTCTAACGGCCACCTGGCTCGGCTCTCCCTCACCACAGAAACCATCGTATCAAAGTGTTTATTCCAATCATTTACAGTCCTCACATTACTAGCAAATTGGTGAATAAAAGATTGACCATTTTGTTACAAATTTATAATGGTATATTTTCTATTGAATATTAGTTTTATCATAACGTGCAAGGAAACAAAATACATTTTTTTGTTTTTCCTAATCTCAGAATAGTACAGGAAAGTACTTTCAATTAGTAAACCCTGCCTGAAATATATAGAAAGAAATTCAAGTTATGATTTTCTCTCCTCACTTTGTTCTTGACCAATAGTGTTTCTTATCTTGGAGTGTCTCTTGAAGAGAGATCCACCTGGGCTGGGACTGCCTACCTGCTCCTTTAGGGTTAGACAGCTGGCTTGCCTTCGAATCATATCGGATGTGGCATTTAACTCTTCTCATTATCTCTGCTAGGTGCATGTTTAATAGATTTTGTTTCTTATTTCTTTGATGAATTTGAGGATACGGAAAGCAATGGAATCTCACATTACTCCTCCCTGCTTTGTGGTCTTCTCCAACATGTTTTATTTGTAGTGATCAGGCTTAGTTTTCTTTAAAGCGGCTCGACAAATTCACACTTTAATGCTTATTTCTAACTCATTCTGGGCTTGTGCTTTCATTGTGGCCTCTCAAACTCATCCACACCTATTAGATATAACAACACAATCTTAAAGCAGTATTTAGAATTCTGCCTGGAAGGCTTATATAAGATGCTAATCAAAGGGACTTTTTTTTATAGGATACAGTGATTTATGAAAGACTTTCAGAAAATTCTCTGTTTGTAAAGGAGACATTAGCCCATCTAGAATATTTTGCCAGAGATGGTAAGTAAAATTTGTTTGGAATCTCATCTCCTTTGGAAATGCCTTTCTTAACTGTAGAAATTACAACCTGAACACAGCCCCTGATGCTTGCTGGGCACATAGGTGGACAAGGGTAACTCATTTGTATATGTGACTTTGTAATTGTAATGCCTTCTGTTTGCTTAAGTGTACATGGGTTCCCAGACAAATCCTGGTGAGACATTATTATTACATTATTTTCCTTTTTCCCCCTCTCTCCAGCAGTTTAGTTTATAAGTCGATGCTTCACACAGACACATGTTTCCAACCTTAAAGTATAGCTATTTTGCAAGGTTGTGCATTGGGCCTTTTTGCTATAGGCAGGTAGCACCAGGTAGAAACATATAGAAACTATATTATGATTGAACACAAAAAAGAACAACCTCTGTATCTCTTATGTGGAGAATTAATTTCTAGGGAATCCACGAGACTTTGGATATTTTGTAGGAGTTAGCCTAAAATATTAGAGTATGGATTTAAAATGTTTTAAAGTCCTTGAAAAATAGAATTTAAATTAATTTTCTGTTGTTTTTGAGATTATTTGATAAGCGACTGAAAAACTGAACGCTTGTTCATTCTCTTATTCATTCAACAAATTGTTATTGAGCATCTACTAAGTGCCATCCACTGTTCAGAGCCTCTAGGACAGTAGCAAACAAAACATAGGAAGCTCAAGCCCTGAAGGGATTTACCACTAAGTAGGTGGTGCTGTGTGCTAGGAATAAAAATAAAGCAGGGCAAGGGAGCAGAGAGTGATTCAGTGCTCTCTCTGCAGGGTGATTAAGGCAGAGGCTGCAGGAAGGAAGGTGGAACTGTGTGACTTTCCAGGGGAAAGTATTCCAGGTAAAGGGTAGTGAAAGTGCACGAATCTGGAAGTAAGAGGACCAGCTGGGAAGCCACAGCAAGTGACGAGAAGCAGGGAAGAGATAGCAGGGGAGCCAGAGGCAGACTGGATAGGGCCATGTGAAGAACTTCATGTTTCCGTGAATTTTAAAATGCTTTTGAATTTTATTTTCAAATGTTCCACTTTTCCCTGATCACTGGTTGCATGACCAAGCTATACTATGTTCTTTCTTGCAGGTCTGAGAACTCTCTGTGTTGCTTATACAGATCTAACTGAGAAGGAATATAAACAATGGTTACAGGAGTATACAAAAGCTAGTATAAGTTTAGACAACAGAATTCAAAGAATGGAAGAATGTTATGATATTATCGAAAAGGTAGCATAGCCCATATGTCCTCTACATGCCAAGATAAATATGTGAAGGAAATCCATTTATTAATGTTTGCATAACTTGATGTACTTATTAAAACTGAAATTTGGGCTTTTTTCCTTCAGAAGTGTAACTCTGTTTTATCACACTGGAAATTTATAAAGCGTTTTTATAATATATTTCTCTGTCTTCTGAATCATATCATAATCACTTCAGTCTTGTAGTCTGTTTTTATAACTCTTTCCATTTCAAAAGAAATACATATTCATTATAGAAAAAAACAAGGTGGAATAATGAATAGAATAATAATGAATGAATAATAGAATAATGAGTAATAATAATAATGAATAGAATAATGAACATCTGTAATGTTGGGCTAATGACTTCTTAAGTTCTAGCATATAAGTTTCCAATCTCTTTATTTATATATTTGTGTTGCATATGTAATATTCCATTGTATATATTTAACACACACTAATTTTTCTAATGAAAATTAGCATGTGCTGTGCAGACTGCTTGAATTATCAATTTTTCACTTAATAAATTGAGGATTTTTACATGTTATTGAATATTCTTATATGTTATCTTTGTCAACCTAAATAACAGAGGGAGGCTTTCTAAAAGAACATGGTATGTATTCAGGACTAGGACACTGCAATGAATATATATATGTGCCATAGTGCACTAGGTATGTATTTAGGGAGATAAAGGAAGATAAATATTATTTAAAAAAATGAGGAAGATTACATAATTATTTTGAGATAATTATTCTTAGTTACAAGAATCAATAATAAGGATGATACTAGTCTGGGGTTGTACAGGCACTTGGTGGGCAGAGGTATTTTTTTGGTAAGGTTGTGGTGGCCTTTGTGCAAGGTTGCAGTTTTTTGTGGAGTCTTTTGTGATAGTTTTTGTCAGTATTTATGCATTAGAATCCTCCCTATCTGGCCTTTCCTAGCATTATTTGTCAGTGTTTTTTTTTTAAAAAAAAAACACAGTGACTCCATTTGATTCTGACAACTTTCCCATTCTGTAGATTGTCTGTCTGTTTGCTCTGTTGATTATTTCCTTGGCTGTGCAGAAGCTTTTTAATTTAATCAAGCCCCATTTAGTTATTTTTGTTGTTGCTGTAATTGCCATTGGGGTCTTAGTCATAAATTCCTTGTCTAGGCTAATATCTAGAAGTTTTCTCTACATTTTCCTCTAGAATTCTTATGGTTTCATGCCTTACATTTAAGTCTTTTATCCATCTCAGGTTAATTTTTGTGAGTGGTGAGAGATACCGATCCTGTTTCATTCTTCTGCATGTGGCTATCCAATTCTCCCAACACCATTTATTGAATAGGGATTCTTTTCCCCAGTGTATATTATTGTCTGCTTTGTCAAAGATAAGTTGCCTGTATGTGAGTCATTTTATATCTGGGTTCTCTGTTCTGTTCCATTGGTCTATGTCTCTATTTTTTTGCCATTAGCATGCTGTTTTGGTTTATATAGCCTTGCAGTATAATTTGAAGTCTAGTAGTGTTATTATAGCCTATTACTATACAGGAACCTGATTGATGTGTGGGTAAGGTGCGGGGAAAGGGGAAGTGTCCTATGGTCCCACAGTTAGCTCTCAGTTGTTTAGTAGTTCTCAGTTGTGTATTTCCCTTCCCCCACATCAAAGGCTAGAAGGGGCTGGAGATGGATATTTTCCTTCCTTCACATTGGTAGCTCTGTTAAACCCAAGTTTGTAAGGCTATGATAAAATAGTTTCTCTTGAACACAGGCCTCTGTGAGGAGAACAGAATAATTTGGATATATTTCAAAATGATTACTTTTTTGCTCCTTCTGCCATAAACTGAAGGGATTTTTTTCTCTGGTCTTCACAGTCAGAACATGGTGGGTCTCCTGGAAGTAAAATTCACGAAAGCACGGGAGCTCCTCCAAAACTGAGCACCCCCAGAATTTTCCACTCTCAGGCTAGTTCACACTGTGCTTCTAGCAATTCATCAATTACAGTTCCAATGTTCCCATAAGTGCCCGTTCTAGCAACAGGCCTCTGTTCCCGGGCTGTGGTTCTCGTAAGCTGAAACTCTCAGCATCTGTCTCTCTGTCCGGCTATAAGGGCAGTAGTTTTTCCTGTGGCCTCAGATCTCTGATGGAGCTAAGAGGAGTTGTTAATTTTAGCTTATTCAGCTTTTCTTCTTGTGAGTATTGGAGTGACAACTTCCGAGCCATTTATGTGTTGATCAGGAAACTGTAATGACTTTGCCCATTTTTGAATTGGGTCATATCTTTATTGTTGAGTTGAAAGAGTTCTTTATGTATTCTAGCTACAAGTCCCTTGTCAGCTGTATAATTTATAAATATTTTGTTCCATTCTCTAGGTGATCATTCAGTTTCCTGATGATGTCCCTTGATGCACAAAAGTTTGATGAAATCTGACTTCTTTATTTTTTTGTGTGTTGCTTGTGTCTTGGTGTCATATATAAGATGGCTGTATCTAACCCAGTGTCATAAAAACGTGTATCTATATATTTTTCTAAGAGTTTTATAGTTTTAGCTATTATGTTTAGGTGCTTGGTCTATTTTTAGTTGCTTATTATATGTAGTGTGAGATAAGGTTCTAACTTTACTCTTTTGTGTGTCAATATCCAGTTTTCCCAGTGTCATTTCTGAAGGGACTATTCTTTGCATATTGAATTGTCTTGGCACCCCTGTTGAAGTAAGTTGGCCACAGTTACAGGGGTTTATTTATGGTGTCTCACTTCTATCCCATGTCTGGACTTATGCTAGTACCACACTCTCCTGATTTCTGTTGCTTTGTAGTAAGTTTTGAAATCAGTAATTGTGATATATCCACTTTCTTCTTCTATTTCAAGATTGTTTTGGCTATTCTGTGTTCCTTGAAATTCCATATGGGTTTTAGAGTCAGCTTGTCAATTTCTACACAGTAACTAGCTGTAATTCTGATGGGGATTGTGTTGAATCTATAAATTAATATGGAGAATATGGTCATCTTAACAATATTAAGTCTTCTGGTCTTTGAATATGAGATGTTTGTCATTTATTTACATCTTCTATAATTTATTTCAACAATGTTTTTTAGTTTTCAGTGTATAATTTTTGCACTTCCTTGATTAAATTTATTCCTAAGTATTTTATTCTATTTTGGTGCTATCATAAATGGATTTTTTTCTTAATTTCATTTTTTTGAATTGTTCATTGAAAGTGTATAGAAATACAACTGATTTTTGTATATTGTTCTTGAAACAACAATATCTTGTATCCTGCAA
The DNA here is from genome assembly GCA_028533085.1 of Varecia variegata. NCBI lineage: Eukaryota > Metazoa > Chordata > Mammalia > Primates > Lemuridae > Varecia > Varecia variegata. Next base: position 4,148,122 of record CM052445.1, read on the forward strand.
GACTGACAAACCCATTTATTGGTTCTCATACGTTTTTTAGAGGATTCTTTAGAGTTTTTATACACACACACACACGCACACATCATTCATCTATAAATAGAGATAGTTTTTTCCTTCTCATTTTTCATCTTGGATACCTTTATTTCTTTTTCTCGCCTAATTGCCCTGGCTAGAACCTCCAGAAAAATGTTAAATAGAAGCAGTGCGGGTAGACATCCTTGTCCTGTTTATGATCTTGTGAGGAAAGCATTTAGTCCCTCTCCATTAAGTACGATGTTAACTGTGGGTTTCCCATAGATTCCCAACCTTTATGAGGTTGAGGAATTTCCCTTCTATTTCTAGTTTGCTGGCTGTTTTTATCATGACAACGTTTAAAGCATTTTTTTTTAAAGATTTCTGTCTTATACCTGGAAACATAAATCACTACTGAAAATATTTTCTGTGGGAAATTTTATATTAAAATGCAAAGTTTTAGTATAGAAATATCTTTAAAATATTACAGCAGATATGGGACAAAAATGGTAATCGAAATAGATGTTTAATAGGATCAATTTGTCTGAATATTTAGCATTTATAAACATTCAGCTTGTCAATAAAACTAAAAACGTTATGGCTATTTAAAAGTTTTAATTTATTAGTTATATATGCTAGTATTTCAATTAAATTATTTTGATTCTAATTATCAGCATTGAATCAGCTTGCCTTATATCTTAATTTCACTTTAACAGTTGATAAATGTAATATAAAATACTCTTAAACCTTTAGATTGTTTTGGCTTCTGGGAAACGCATTTCAGATGATCTGAGGTCATCTGGTCTATCTCTTTGTGCTTTATAGAAACCTTTTTATCTACCACCAAACATCTGTATCCCTGCAGTGACAGGGAAATAATTCACAGTAGGAACAAAAAGTATAAAATAAATTATTTAATGAGTAAGAACCTTATGGAAAATTGTCAAATTTTAATTAAGGACAAAATGAAGGACCTAAATAAATGGGTGGGTATATACAGTATCTATAAAACCCCAATGATAATTTTTAAAGTAATGCAGTGCAGGAATGCATCCAATGCCCAACAGGATTTTCATAGAACTTGACAAGTTTGTCCTAAAATTCATATAGAAGTAGGAGATGGCCTAGGATTGTCAAGGTAATTTTTGAAGAATAATAATAAAGAGAGGGCACTTACCTGACTAGACATCAAGACTTATGTTAAAGTTACAATATTTAAAGTAATAGGTAGTGTATATTGACTACTTATTACCTACTGGAAATTATTCTAATCCTTTACAAATATTAACTCATAAAAAATTCTATGAGTAATTTTATTTTCCCCACTTTTAAGTTTTATAGATGAGGAAACTGAGGCACAGGAAAGTACTTATGGTCCCGCATCTAGTAACTTGCAGAGTTAGGACATGAATCCAAGAGCCTAGGTTCTTACCAGTCATGCTACACTGCCTCACGCTGCGGTAAAATAGACCAATGGAAAGAATAGGAAAAACATTTTTTGTGTGTGTGTGTGTGTATATTTATATATATATATATATATGACTTTGAATAATAAATTATTAGACTACAAAACTTTTGTCAATATTTTCTATATTTATTCCATCTTTAAAATGTTTCTTTTTAAAAAATCTTTAGTAATAAAAAAAAAATCTCTTTCAAAAACATCTAGGAATTTTTTCTGCTTGGAGCCACAGCCATTGAAGATCGTCTTCAAGAACATGTTCCGGAAACCATAGCAACTTTACTGAAAGCGAACATAAGAATATGGGTCTTGACAGGAGACAAACAAGAAACTGCAATTAACATAGGTAATAGACATAAAGACAGTTTTTAAAAATCTCATCGTACATGTATTCTAAATATGTCCCAATATCAAGAACGTTCGGCTAAGCTTCTGTCGGGTAACTGTTTCACGTCATGGGAAGGATGGAGAGCAACACAACCTTGACATCACATGGCAGGGAGTTTGGACAAATTGGCAAAGCAAACTCTAAATGTCTCCTTCACATTCTTGAACTGCAGAATGCAGAATGCTAACATGAGTAATATGTTAGTTTCTTATTCCCTTCCTCCAAAACTCGAAGTCATCTTTTTATTGCCCTACAGTTTATATACCTACTTTTGCATTGTCTATGTCTATTCATAAAAGTTTGACTATTAGTGAGAATATCCAGGTGGCTTTTTTCCCCTCCAGTTTCCAATGTTACTTCTTCCTGCCTTTATAGTGTTTTTTTTTAACTTCACTGTTTGACTGTATCTTAGAGTGTAGAATAAGAGTTGAAAATCAACTGTTAGCAGTAAATATGCAAATTTTGATGGGGAGAAAGAGTTGCAACTACTATTCTTTCCATGATCGTCCTGATACCAGTTGTGGTTAGAGGGACATATATGAAAAAGTGACTCTGTGTGTACTGGAAACCTTTTCATGTTGTCTCCATTAATTTTACTTGACCTTCTTTCATTCAATGAATGTTGAGCACTTGCTATGTGCCAGGAAATTCTAGGAACTGGAAATGAAAAGTTGAGTAAGAATATCTCTCTCTGCACTCTTGAAATTTACATGCCAGCAGAGAAGACAGAAAATTAGCAAGCAGATCAATGTATGTTGTGATATTATTGTGATGAGTGCTAAGAATAAAAACAAAGCAAGGCATAGAGAAAGATAGAGGGGATAATTTTAGATGGAAGACCTGTTAAGGAGGGGACATTTGAAGCAGAGACCCAAAGGAAGAGAGGGAGCAAGCACTGGGAAGGTCTCAGGGAAGAGCATTCCAGGCAAGGAGAAGAGCAAACATGAGGGCCCTAGGGCGGGGAGATGCTTGTCATATTTGAGACACCACAGAATGGACAGTGTGGCTGGAGCCAGGGAGCAAAGCAAAGAATAGGCAGCCCACAATAAGGAACGGGTAGGGTTCTGGGCAGGAAAGTGAGATGATCTGATTTATGCTTTAAAAATATTTGTGACCTATCTTGGGGAAACTAGACTAAATCGAAGAAGGGAGACCAGTTAGGGAGCCCTGTGGAAGTCTAGACGAGAAGTGATGGTGACTTATTCTAGAGTGTGATGAGGACTGTGGGAGAGGAGCTGAACTTGAGACATGTGGTAGGTTGAACTGTCAGCCCTCATTGACGTGGGTACAATGAGTGTAGACAACTCTTTCAAAGAGTTTGCTATGAAGTAAAACAGAGAAATGGGGTGGTAGCTGGAGGAGAAGAACATAGGGCAGGGAAGGGTTGGTTTTTTTTTTGAAAGAGTTAAACTTCCCTAAATGTCAGTTTTCCCATCTGTAAAATGGGGACAATAATAGCTTTCACCTCATTGGGTGGTTGTGAGGATGCCTTGAAGCCACCCCTGTAAAAAACTTAGCTTGGTGCCTGGCACTTAGCAAGTCCTCCATGAACATTCGATATTAACATAATCATTCAGGACTCATATCAGGAGTCCAACCGGGCGTGGTGTAGTTACTCATTTATCCATCTGATAATAACCAGATTCTTAGATAATTGCTATATTGAATTGAATCCATTTCAAGAAAAATGTTTAGTATCTGTGGTAGTTTTGGAAGAAGAAAGAAACTCTAATTTCTTAGAGCCAGGCTTGCAGACTCAAACATCTGGAAGAACCAGGCGGGATGGGAATAAAAGAAAATGCACACATAGGGTGCGGGGTGCGCAGGGAGAGGACGGCCCCCACTGCAGGGGTGGCCAGCACATCCGTGCCTCATGGAAATGCGTGTCCACTGCGGGCACAGGTTTGTAGTTTCTGAAAGATAATCAAGGATTCTCTCTTTTGATATGAAATATACTGATTTGTAAATGAAATGAGACTTAAAACATTCAAGTTGAAAAGTTATCTCATTAAACGATCATATTGAATGTTATTTTGAGAACTACGTAAGTTCACTTCTTTTAGTCATACCTAGAATTTTATTAGTATACCAGCTGTAATACTATTGATATAGCAGTTTGATACAGCAGAATTTGACTTCCTGAAAGACTTGGAATTATTATAAAGCATGAATGTAAGCTCACGTCATAGAGAGTTAATAAAAACTGAAATCCACAGACGTTTAAAAGTACAGATTTGGCCATTAGTTATTAATATATTCACCTTCCCAATCATTTCTATTTAAGTTGCTTACTAAGATTAAAATGAACCTACATTTTAATTCCTCTTCCCTCTGCAACCTCTTGTTTGGCCTTTGTTGATGGGTTACTAGACTTTGAAATAGTCATGAGAGAGAATGATAAAGGAAGAATATAAACAGATCATTTTTTTCTTTTTAATGTTCATAGAAGGCATTAGGTCTTCAAACATGACATCTTTATTTTTCTCTTTCTAGCATATTCCTGCAGACTGATATCAGGTCAAATGCCTCGTATTCATTTGAATGCAAAATCACTTAAGGTAAGTGATTTTTAAAAATTATATTTCATATAAGTGCAGCCCACTTGTTTCTTGGGGGGTATTGATCTCCTTAAAATCTGCATAAGATTGCCTTGAACTCCCACTCAAATCTATTGGAACGTCCTGGTTTTCTCCAAGAATCTGCACATTCTACTGGTCTTCTGCCCTAGGTCACTGCTAGTTCCTGCCTCTGCTGAGTTCTTGTTTGTGCTCCACTCCGTGAGGCTAGTCCTTTGTCACCCCCTTGGTGTCCAGCCAAATTTAGGACTCAGATCTCTGATTCTAGTAATAAAAAAAGTGAACAAATCTCTGTGTATATACCAGTTTTTATCAAAAGTTTGAGTAGATTGACAGCATTTATATTGCAAGAATGAGAAGAATTTGCAATCAAATATTGAACGTCCTTGCCCTTGTCTAAAAGTGGAATGGCTACAGTTATTTTCTATTAAATTTGTTTTTACTGTATAATTTTCTTAGACTCACTTTGAAAGAATTTTAAATAGACTTCATTATTCCTCCTGACACTCTTCCTTATTTAAAGATTATAGCTATGAGTTTCTGACATATAATTTTTCTTCTTCAAAAAAACTTTAAAAATATTTCTTACAGGATAGCCCTGCTGGCAATGAATTCCTTTAGTTTTTGTTTGAGAAAGTCTTTACTTTTCTTTCACATTTGAAGAAAAATTTCACTAGATATAGATTTCTAGGTTTGTGTTTCTTGTTCATTTAAATACTCTAAAACTACTTTATTCCACTCTCTTCTTGCGTGCATGGTTTTTTAGGAAAAGTCTGCTGTAATTTTTATCTGTTTCTCTATAGATAAGGTTTTGTTTTGTTTTTGTTTTTGTTTTCCTCTTGCTTCTTTCAAGATTTCCTTTTGTCTTTGGTTGTCTGCAGTTTAAATATGGTATGTCTATGTGTAAGCCTTTTGGTATTTATCTGAGCATACTGAGTCTGTGTTTTCATGTCTGCCATTAAGTTTTGGAAATTCACAGCCAATAGTACTTAAACACTTCCTTCTGTTTTCTCTTTCTTCTCCTTCTAGTATTCCAGTTACATACCTGTATATTATAACTTTTAAAATTTGTTCCACAGTTCTTGAATATCCTGTTCTAGTTTTTTAAATTCTTTTTTATTTCCGTTTATATTTCAGTTTGGGAAGTTTCTATTACATATCTTCAAGCTCGCTAATTCTTTCCTCAGCTATGTCCAGCCTACTGTTGAGCTGATTGAAGGCAATCTTCATTTCTGTTACAGTGTTTATTTATTTCTAGCCCTTTCTTTTTATTCTTCCCTAGAATTTCAATCTCTCTGTTTATATTGTCCATCTGTTCTTTTATGTTGTCTCCATTTTTCATTAGAGTCCTTAACATATTAATCATAGTTATTTTAAATTCACTGTCTGATACTTTCAAAATCCATGTCATTTTTGAATCTGGTTCTGATGCCTGGTTTGCCTTTTCACATGGTGCTTTTTCTTGCCTTTTAGCAGGTTTTGTTGATAGCTGGACATGATGGATGTGGTAATAGGAACTGAAGTAAAAGCATTTTAATTTTGAAATTTTGTGCTAATCTGGCTAGGAGCTGGGCTGTGTTTAATGTTTGCTGTAGCTGTAGACTCCAGAGGCTCCAAATTCTTCTAGTGATGTCTTTTCATTTTCTCCCTGATGTCTTTTGGACTTCCATAGGAACTCCTTAAATAGAGTCTGTATCTTCCAGTTCTTTCATCTGAAATACACTGTTATTATACAAGGGCCCTATTGGTGTGGTGGGGAAGTGTTCTATAATCTTATGATTTAAGCTTGTTCTTTTAGTGAGCCTGAAACTTCGAAGGCACTTGGGTTTCAGCCATGACACATAAAGAGCCTGGATCCACCATTCCCATCCTCAGAATGGCCCAGGGCCGTGGTCTTCACAAGTGCTTCTTGGCCTTTTTGCCCTCCCCTTAGGTGAGACAGGAAGGCTAGAAGGGGCTGGAATTAGGCAAGTGCCCTTCCCTCTAGGAGGCACAGGGCTCTGGTAAAGTCTTTAACCTTGGAGAGCAGGCATTTGTTATGGAGAGGGCATATTTCAAAATGATTACTCTTCCCATCTTCACAGCTGAGCCTTGAGGGGAATTTTTCTTGCCCTTTCACTATGAAAACCTAGTGAGGTTCCTCAAGGGAAAACCCGTGGAAGTGGGTGGGGGCCTCCTAAGACTGCAACCCAAGGAGTTTCTTACTTTTATTCTAATCCACACTTGCCCTCCAGGAATTCGCCACCGGTACCAGTGAGACTTCCTACCATGTCTCCAGCAGCTTCCGTTCCAGGGAGGCGGATCTCAGCTGCGATTCTCTCTATTTACTTGTCTCTCCAGATTTGGGGGTGGCAGTTTTCTTTGTAAATCTCAGCTCTCCAGTGGGTACAGGAAAAGTCGATTTTCAGTTTGTGCAGCATTTTTTTCTGTAAGAATTGGAGTGGCAGATCCAAGTGCTTTACATATAATTGCTGAAACCCAAGTAACTTGATTCATTTTTTTACCTTCCATTTAAGTTTGTACAATGAATGGTATTCAAGTTTTTGAGAGGAAAAAACAGTCCTAAAAATATTAGTGTGGTTTTTAGCATAGAGGTCTTACATGTAATTTGTTTAATTTATTTCTAAGTATTTTATGTATTTTGGCAATATTGTAAATGGGTTGTATCATAATTTAATTTTCTAATTGTTTACTGCTAATATACAAAAATAAACTTGGAATACTCCACTGCCCAAATCTTCCACTCTGCCACTGGCATGAGAGTCATTTATCTAAAATTTGGAGCTTTTAGAGATTCATATGAATTTTGAAGGAAAAATAGGTCAGGGTGAGAAAAATAAGTTAAGGGAGGCAATCCCCTTATCTTGAATTGAGTGATGAGTCTACCTCCACAATATACTTTTTGGACACCTGATACTCTGTTTTGCAGACATTCACTCCATTATTCTGTTCCGATCTTTTAAATATTTTCCTCAAATCCTTTGACTTTTCTGGTTTATTATTAGCATCCTTCTGTATTTTCCAACTAATGTGAATTCATTCTTATTTATATGCTTTTTAAAACAGCGTTATTGAGAGATAATTCACATAGCATACGATATATCTGTTTGAAGTGTACAATTCACTGGATTTTAATATAGTCATAGATGTGTGCAGCCATCACCACAGTCAACTTTAGAATATTTTCATCACCTCTAAAAGAAACTCCATGCTCTTTAGCTATCACTTCCCTATCCTCCCTTCCATCCACCCCTAATCTACCCCTCCAACCACCAATCTACTTTCTGTCTCTATGTGTTTGCCTATCTGGAGTTTCATGTGAATCAAATCATATGATATGTTGTCTTTTGTAACTGCTTCTTTCACATATCCATAATGTTTTCAAGGTTTGTCCGTGTTCTAGCTGCATTAGTACATCATTTCTTTTTATGGCTAAAGAATATTCTGTGCCTGGTGGCTCACACCTGTAGTCCTAGCACTTTGGGAGGCGGAGGCGGGAGGATCACTTGAGGGGGGGATTTCAAGACCAGACTGAGCAACATAACGAGACCTCATCTCTACAATAAATAGAAAAATTAGCCAGGTGTGGCATGTGCCTGTATTCCCAGCTACTCAGGAGTCTGAGGCAGTAGCATCTTTTGAGCCCAGGAATTTGAGGTGGCAATGAGCTACGGTGAAGTCACTGCACTGTACCCTGGGCAACAGAGTGAGACCATGTCTCAAAAAAAAAAAAAATTCTATTGTGTGGATATACCATATTTTGTTTATCCATTCTTCAGGTTGTTTCCACTTTTTGGCACTTAATGCTGCTATAAACATTAGTGTAATAGTTTCTTTGTAGACATAGGTTTTCATTTTTCTTAGGCATTGCTGTGTTGTATGGTAACTCTATGTTTATTCATTTGAAGAACTGTCTTCCACAGTGGCTGCACATTTTACATTCCTACCAGCAGTGGATGAGGATTCTGATTTCTCCTCGCCCTTGCCAATACTTGCTGTTGTTGACTTTTTGAATCTAGCCATGCTAATGGGTATAAAGTGGTATCTCACTGTGGTTTTGATTTGCATTTCCCTGGTGGCTAATAATGTCAAGCATCTTTTCATGTTATCCATTACCTATTTACTTTTTAGTCTCATTTCAGTGAAATTTTTGAAGGGAAGAAAGGTAAACACATAGCTCAGTCTACCATCTTGACTCAGACATCTTTTCATTTATATTTAAAATGAGAATATAAAGTGATATCTCCCCTCTGTTTTAGGTAGCACAACAAATTATTGATCAGAACTGTAAAGATCTTGGAAACTTGTTAGGTAAAGAAAATGACCTAGCCCTAATCATTGATGGTGAAACATTGAAGCATGCCCTCCATCCTGAAATTAAGAAGAAGTTACTAGCTTTGGCCCTCTCGTGTAGAGTTGTATTATGTTGTCGGTAAGAACATATTCACTGTTCTTTTTCTCCTGCTATACTTAATACTGTTTTATGTAAAGAAAATATAGACAGGTTTTTGCAGAAGCAAAGTTCCTTTTTGGGACAATATATGCTCAAACTGACACGAATAGGTGTTTATTTAATTCTAAGTGTCAGGTTTAAGATTTACTAGAAAACAATTTATAATTTTTCAATGGTAAATTGGTCTCTATTTCTATTGTTAGCTTTAGGGAATACAATGTCAAGTTAATACTTACTTCAGGTTAATACTGACTTACTGCTAGTAAAACATAACAATTATGCGTAAGTATCTTGAATGAGTGTTAATGAAACAACATACTAAATTTTGAGAGATGAAGTTAAATAAATGATTAAAAAATAGCTCTACTTCCTGTCCGCGTCACCACCTGAGCTCTGCACCACCTCCCCCGACTCATGACACCCCCCTTTACCCCCAGTCTGTGGAAAAATTGCCTTCCATGAAATTGGTCCCCGGTGCCAAAAAGGTTGGGGACCATTGTGTTAAGTTACTTAGCTTTTGTTAGTTTGTTGTTACCAGAGCATAATCTGGACTCTCCTGATACCTTCATTTTTTACTAATAACATGTCCTTGTATTATTCCAGTTCCTTTGAGTGTAGTTAGATTGTTGAAGGCTACTCTACATCCCACACTGAGACTTTTACATAGTTTCAGAAACAGCGGGCCTTCACTTCTTCCTCTCACGCAGGCAGACGATGTGAATTAACACAGACAACGGGGAGCTGTGGGGAAATGGCCACCTGAGGCCTAGATGCACGTCAGCGGGGCAGCTGATCGTGCCTATTTCTTTTGAGATGTTGAAGAGGCTACTATGTGGTTTTTCTCCTGGATTTTTTGTGGCGGGGAGGGGGGGGTTATTTTGTTTTGGTTTTGCTGTGGGTGGGTGGGAACTTTTTAAACAGCTTAAAGAATTGGGAAATTGGCCGGTGAATGCAGTTTAAATGTGCCTGTGCACAGATTATTGTTGACTGCTTTGTAAAGACTTTTAGAACAGTGTAAAAAGTAAAATGAACCAAAACAAAACACTGAAAGGTGGTTGTCTCTGCCTTCCTTTTTAGGCTGTCTCCCCTCCAGAAGGCTGAAATAGTGGACTTGGTTAAGACGGAAGTACGTGCCACCACGCTCGCCATCGGGGACGGCGCCAACGACGTGGGGATGATCCAGACGGCCCACGTGGGTGTGGGAATCAGTGGGAACGAGGGCATGCAGGCCACCAACAACTCGGATTACGCCATCGCGCAGGTCAGCGGCGTGGGACACCAGCTGGGCGCAGCAAGGTGCTGAAGACCTTCAGTCCACCCTGAGGTCTACCCCACCTCTGCAGGCTGCTTTCTAGGTGAAACCACTGCCACATTTGGGGTTCTCCTAAGTTTTGTACTGGCACACTTTGGAGCAGTAGAGGTTTCCTCTGACCAGCTATAGAGTTGTCCAAACTGATGCCACCAAGAATCTATAACCCTGCTAATATAATCTCTAAATCTTCTTTCTTCCCCCAACCCGCTCTTTTTAAAAGGAGACTCTGCCTCTTCGCAGGCTTTTTTCAAAAATAGACTTTATTATTTAAAGCAGTTTTAGGTTCACAGCAAAGTTGAGCAGAAGGTACAGAGATTTCTTGTATACTCCCTACCTCACCCACATAGGCATTATCAATCCCAAAGCTGAGGTTGGGAAGCATAAGGAGGGTACTAGTGGGGAATGACTTAACAGAGAAGAAAGGAAGTTTGGAAAGTGAAGAGTAGAGGGGGAGATAGTGGACAGCCCCTGAGCGACAGAAAGATTTGGGGATTCTAAAGTCTTTATTTCTGCTCTTAACTGTTTGTTTGTCTCCCTTAATTCAGAAATGGTATTTTGGATGGAGGCAAATTTTGATTCTTGATTGTGTTTAGATGCTTCAATGTACCAATTAAGATATACATTCCATTCAGATTATTTAGTTTTAGAGCTGCAGGTTTCTAATCTGCTCCTGAGATGGCCAAATTTAGAGAGGTCAAAAGAAACCCCAAAAGGCCACTGTAATTCCAGGTCATCTTTAATATATTCAGTTCACTGGGATAAGAGAATGTGTGATGATGGACCAAAATGCTGAGGCGTATAACGAGCTGGAGTCCCCGATGAGGTTTAGGTGCCAACTACACAACCCAATTAAACTAAGCACTGAACATGCAAAGTCCAAATAAATGCAAGCACCGACAGAAATGACATACACACTTACCAAGAAGGATAATAGGCTGCCTTTCCCAACTGAAGGGGAAAGAAAAAATCCATCCACTGAGGCCTCACTTGGAAGGAAAAAAAATCCTTCCCCCAGAGCTCACGGCTGAGGTCTGCCAGAAGGAGTGGAGTCCTAAACGGGAGATCTCCCAACCAAATGGGAAAGACCCCTTCTCAACCAAATCCCAAATAAAACAAAACTCGACCAAAATCAGAATTCAGGGCAAGAGAGACTCACCAGGGGGAACAGAGGCAACTTGCAGAAATGGGGTCACCTCACACTGTTTTCAAGTGCCAGTGATTCTCCCTGAGTTGAGTCAGCTGTGCAGTTGCACTTCTGACACCGGTATGTTAGAGTAAAATAGAGTATAGAGATGAACATCTGAAGTTAACACAGTTTATTTGGGAAGCACGAAATGCACTCAGGGCATACACACAGACTAGGTGGTCTTCTGCATGTCTGAAGAACAAAGAGAAGGGTGGAGGCTTTACTTTGAAAAACCACAAAGGTACATATTGTTCTTTGAGGAAGTTCATTGGCACTAGTAAGGATTTGGGGAGCCGGCGAGTTTTGATTGGTAAGTGATGCAATGGGCAAAACCATTCTCAGGTTGTTTCAGAGGCCATTAGGTAAAACTAGGTTCAGGTTATAGCAGGCAGATTAAACAGCCAGGCTCACAGAAGATTAGGTTCTTGAAGCAACGTTACATGCCCTGAGCACTTTTCCCCCCAGGGCCTCTTGATTCTGTTTTAGTTGGGTGTGATAAGAATGACTCAATTTGTGTGATCAACTTTCACACAATCAGTGAACCCACCTGGACACAGCACAGTCACTCCAAGTCCATGGGTTACGTTAGAGTTCACTCGTGGTGCTGTACTGTCAAAAGACAAAATTACAACACATTTGGCTTAAAGATCTCAATTGGTTTTATTGGTATTTTAGAATCAAGAAACACTTCATTCCATAAAATAGAATGAATATTGCAATGAGTTGAGCAGAGCGAGTTGGTTTTACAGACAGAAAGGGCGGAAGAAAACAAGGAACAAAAATCAGATTGGTCATTTCAAAATCATGTTTCTTGTAAGGCAGGGACAGGGAGACAGAATGGTAGAGAGATAACTGATTGGTTAACATCGGGTTACTTCAGGTTACTCTTTGTTGCAAGGATTAAAGCAGAGGAAACTTCATTATCATGCTGATTGAAGATTGACACTGGCCTGTTTAGGAAATTAGATTATGATCTCTCTCCTGATTTCTTGGAAGTCTGGATCACAATTCGGTTGGGTTTGATGAGCATGGGTGGCTCCATTTTGATTTTTAGTCTGGTCTGTTGCAGCCTAGTGTGGGAGTTTAGTCTAAAACAATGGTCTCCTACAATTTTTGTTTAACAGTACCTTCCATGGGTCTGGACAGATGTAGAATGACATGTATGTACTGTTATAGTCTTGTCACTGCCCTAAAAATCCTCTGTGCTCCACCTTTCTACCCCCTACTCCATGCAACCTCTGGACACCACTTATCTTTTTACTGTTTCCATAGTTTTAATTTTTCCAGAATGTTGTAAAGTTGGAATCATGCAGTATCTAGCCATTTCAGACTGACTTCCTTCACTTAATAATATGCATTTAAGTTTCTTCCTGGTCTTTTCATGGTTTGTTAGCTCATTTCTTTTTAGCACTGAATATTGCATTGCTTATATTACCAGTTTGTTTGTACATTCACCCACTGAAATACATCTTGGTTTCTTCCAAATTTTGGTAATTATAAATAAAGCAGCTATAAGCACATGCAGGCTTTTGTGTGGACATGTTTTCAACTCCTTTGGGTAAATACCAAGGAGTGGAATTGTTGGATTATATTGTAAGTGTATATTTAGTTTTGTAAGAAAAACCTCCAAACTGTCTGCCAAAGTGGCTGTACCATTTTTTATGGCATCTAAGAGTGTGTGGCCTGTGATTTACAGCCCCCGCATGTTTATGTAGACCAGTGGCTGAATTACTGGGAGCAGTGCCATTGTTTGCTCTTAATGACCCTGAAGCTAGGATCAAGCAAGTGTGCTCGCCAGAACAGTATTATCTGTTATTCACTTCTAAAGCTGTATCTCCTAAGCGATATTCCCTGTGGATCTCTTATTTTCCATCTTCTCCAGGCACGATAACCACAGTCTTGGTCGAGTCAATTCCCACTAATCTGGCTGTTTATTAGTTAGTGGAAACAGCCAACCTCATGATACTGGAGACTGGAGATTTAGACTTAGCAGGAGCCAGCGTTCACCAGTCACAGAGACAGCACCATACAATTTCCTTTGCTGTTTAACAAGAGCACCTTCCGGTTTCTACACTGCAATATATTTTGACTTTTGAAGAATATTTGAAGCAATAACTTAATATTGGCTTTTAATAAATATAATATTTTCATCACATATGAGCAATGAACAGTCACATTTCTCATTCTTGCTGGATTCAGGAGCCACATGTAATCCTAGAAAAGCTCCCTGGGAATAACCATAGGACTCTGTGCAGGTTGATCCTATTTGGGGCTGTTTGTACTGTGGGCTGCCTCTGAGAGGCTGTGTGATTTAGGAATGTGTCCACGGGTAGGTGGACGCCTGAAACCTCTTCTACCTTTGCTCTGGGCTCTCTCATCACAGCGGCATTTGCGATCATGCAGATGGTGTGATTTCAGGCTTTCTTGTCTTCCTTCCTCCCACCCATCCCTAAACTGTACAGTAAGCCAGTCCCCGATGCAGGAGATTGATTTGATTCATGCTTTGGCCCCTATTACAAAGTCATTTCAGGTTAATGAAAGCACTTTAAGCTGCATCGATTTTTGTTTCCCATCTTGCTTTAATTGAGAGCAGCCTTGACTGGAGATAGGGCGAGGTTATTCAGCCATGGTGTTTGCTAATTTATACCTTTCCCAAAATGACTTCTTTTCACCCAGTACTGTGGTGGACATTTTCCCACTTCTGCCCCATCTGCTGCCACCCTTACCCGACCTGCAGCGGTAGGTCGAACCACCGTCCTTTACTCCGTGCCCCTTGGTAATGCACAACTTTCCCCTTTCCCGGAGCACGTCGGCATGATGTTCTGCTCAGAACTGAGATCTCTTTATTTTCTGAAGAAAGTACGTTATTCGCTGCACCCTCCCCAAAGTTTTTAATAATTTTAAATAATCCTAAGAAGTAGAACTTTGATTTAGAATTTTTTCCCCCTGAAAATAAATCATTGCAATGCCAAAAACTGAGATAATAAGAATGTTGTCTATAATGACTCAAGTTTAATATTAGGCTCTATGTTTAAAAAAGAAACTTTCTTTTTAAATTCACTTATTTTTGGTTTAGCTATGCATTTTATAATTCAATGTCTCCCTCCCTGTCCTGCCCCCTTTATTTTCCCAACACTTATATAGACTTCTTTAAAAGGTTTAGTTTTCCCATATGTACCAACTGTTGCTCTTTTGAAGTCAGTATTTAAATCTAAGAGTCACTAAATTACTATGAATTACCTCATTTTGTGGAATAACTCACCTGAATAATTATTTGTTCAAAAAAAGCTTATTAAGTGCCCATCACATCCTGGGCATGTTTGTAGGTGTTCAGATTCATCAGCACATAAAGTAAACCATGAGTCCTGCCCTTGTTGAGCTTACATTCTAGGGGGTAAAAATACACAACAATAGAATAAACAAGTCAAGCATATCTCGTGCTAGAAAAGGATAGGTGCTATGGAAAAGGAAATGTGCTTGAGGGTGAGGAGGCTGAGTAGTGCTACAGAGGTTGCCCATTACCTCCCTTTTAAATTTTTGTTTGTATTTCTTTTATTTGTTATAATAAATGGGGGACTGATTCTTATAAGGCTTTGTTACTTCACCTGATCTCAATATGTTCTTTTTACTTTTTTATTTTTTGAGACAAGGTCTCACTCTGTCATGCAGGCTAGAGTGCAGTGGCACAATCATAGTTCACTGTAACCTTGAACTCCTGGGCTCAAGTGATCCTCTTGCTTTCAGCCTCCACAGTAGCTGGGACTGTAGGCACCCTCTACCTTGGCCTAGCTTGATGTTCTTTTCATTAAATAATTTTGACCCCTTCTCATTATTAAGATCCTAAATGTGTATCAGATTTAATTAAAAGCCATGCATGTGACAAGCACTTGCTGGGCAAAAAAGTGATATTTAATGGGTTTTTTTTTGAACAATAAGAGAAGTTAATTTCATTTGTAGTGAACTGCCATGTCAGGTTGTCAATGGAGTTGGTTTTATTCTTCTCACCTTCTGTGTTTTATTCTCTACAGAGGGAACTGCTGGGTTGTGAAATACTGGGAAAATGACCTTTTGTGGATTTTATCACTAAATACTAGGTTCATTTGAACTTGCATTGACTGTTTTTTCTCTTTTTCAGTTTAGCTACCTTGAGAAGCTTCTGTTGGTTCATGGAACTTGGAATTATTTTCGAGTGACCAAATGCATACTGTATTGTTTCTACAAGAATGTTGTACTCTATGTTGTTGAGGTAAGAAAGGAGATACCATTTCTTCCATCGAGGAGTTAGGTCTTTTCCTTGACATCAGGCTTGATAGTTTAAATTTTTTTTTTTTAATATTTATCTCGCTTAGAGCTGTTAATGTAATCTTCCTTTAAGTTTTTGTTCACAAAAGTGATCAAGTAAGCAATATATGTTAAGTTGTCTTGGTCCACTTGTGCTGCAATAAGGGAATACCTGAGGCAGGGCAATTTATAAAAAGAAGAGGTCCATCAGGCTCATGGTTCTGCTGCTGGCTGTACAAGAAGCATGGCACCAGCATCTGCACTGGTGAGGGCTTCAGGCCGTGTCTACTCGTGGCAGAAGGCAAAGTGGAGCCAGCACATGCAGAGATCACATGGCAAGAGAGGAGGCAAGAGAGAGAGAGGAGGGGGACTCTTTTGAACAACCAGCTCCCATGGAAACTAATAGAGCAAGAACTCACTCGTTACAGCAAGGATAGTATTAAGCCGTTTATGAGGGATCAACCTCTATGACCCAAACAACTTCTATCAGGCCTTGCCTCCAACATTAGGGATCCCAACAACTCTACAACAGCAAACCTAATTTAAAAATGGGCAAAGGACCTGAATAGATGTTTCTCCAAAGATAATATACAAATAGCCAACAAGCCTATAAAGTTATATTCAACATTACTAATCATTAGAGAAATGCAAATCAAAACCACAGTGAGATGCTATCTCACACCCATTAGGATGGCTACTACCAAAAACATAAAAAAAAACAAATAGAACATAACAAGTGTAACAAGTATTGGTGAGGATGTGGAGAAATTGGAATCCTACCACACTGTTGGTGGGAATGTAAAATGTTGCAATCACCATGGAAAAGAGTGTAACGGTTCCTTAAAAAATTTAAAATAGAATTACCATATAATCCAGCAATCTCACATCTGGTCATATATTCAAAAAAACTGACAGCAGGATTTCAAAGAAATATTTACACACCCAGGTTCATAGCAACATTACTCAAAATAGCCAACAGGCAGAAGCAACCCAAACATCCATCAACATTTGAATGGATAAACAAAATGTGATATATAGACACAATGGAATATTATTCAGTTTTATAAGACCTATGAGTTTTATGCTTTTATGTGTTTTTATAGTGGCAAGTGTTGACCTTTTGTTTTCATGTTTAGAACTCTCTTAAGCATTTACTATAGGGCCAATCTAGTGGTGAAGTATTCCCTTAGCAATTGCTTGTCTGGGAATGACTTTATTTCTCCTTGATTTATGAAGTTTAGTTTAGCAGGATACACAATTCATCCTTTAACAAGATTGAAAAAAAGACTCTAATATCTCCTGGTGTATAAGGTTTCTGCTGAGAAATCTGCTGTTAGTCTAATTTCCTGTATAGATAATTTGACATTTTTCTCTTGCTAATTTTAGGATATTTTTCCTTTATGTTGACTTTAGATAGTCTGATAATTATATGTCTTGTGAAGTTTGCCTTGTAGTGTATCTCTCTGGTGTTCTGTGAGCCTCTTGTATCTGAATATCTAAATCTCTAGCAAGAGTAAGAAAATTTTCCTCAATTATTTCCCCAAATATGTTTTCCATAAAAACCCTCAACAAACTAGGCATAGAAGGAACATATCTCAGAATTATAAAACCCATAGATGACAGACCCACAGACAACATCATATGGAATGGGGAAAAGTTGAAAGCATTCCCCTTAAGAACTGGAACAAGACAAGGATATCCCCTGTGACCACTTCTATTCAACATAGTGCTAGAAGTCCTAGTCAGAGCAATCAGACAAGAGAAGAATATAAAGAGTATCCAAACTGGCAAAGAAGAGATAAAAGTATTGCTCTTCAATAATGATAATGGTCTTTTATCTAGAAAACCCCATAGATTCCACCAAGAATCTCCTGGAATTGATAAATAAATTCAGTGAAGTCTCAGGATACAAAATCAGTAGCAATTCTGTATAGTAATAACAGTCAAGCTGGGAGTCAATAAAATAAAAGACCCAGTACCATTCACAATAGCTACAAAGAAAATAAAATACATAGGAATATACTTAACCAAGGAGGTGAAAGATCTCTATGAGGAGAACTATGAAACTAGGAGGAAAGACCACAATGAGATATCACCTGACCCCAGTTATTAATAGAATGGCATTTATCAAAAAGTCCAAAAACCATAGATGCTGGTATGGATACAGAGAGAAAGGAATGCTTATACACTGTTGATGGGACTGCAAATTAGTACAACCTCTATGGAAAACAATATGGAGATTCCTCAGAGAACTAAAAGTATACCTACCATTTGATACAGTAATCCCTCTACTGGGTATTTACCCAAAGGAAAAGAAGACTTTTCATCAAAAAGACACCTGCATTTGAATGTTTATTGCAGCATAATTCACAATTGCAAAGATGTGGAATCCACCCAAGTGCCTATCAATTCATGAGTGGCTTAATAAAATGTAGTGTATATATACCATGTAGTACTACTCAGACCTAAAAAAGATGAATTAATACCATTTGCAACAATCTGGGTGGAAATGGAGTTCATTCTCCTAAGTGTGATGTCTCAAGAATGAAAAAACAAACACTGCATGTACTCACTATTAAATTTGAACTAACCGATAAGCACACGTGTACATATGGAAGTAAAATTCAGTGTAAATCAACCAGGGGGAAGGAGGAGGAAGGGATGGGCAAAAACCTACCTAATGGGTATTATGATCACTATTTTGGTGATGGGCCCATCTTTAGCTGGGACTCAAGCATTACAAAAGTGATCCATGTAACCTAAAACATTTGTACCCCTTTAATATTTTGAAATAAATAAATAAGGACTACCTCTTATAGTTAAAAAGAAGGAATTGAGGTTCCTATCTTCATAATCCCAAACTATGAAATGTGACCAAAGAGGATCTTTTTCTAATTTACAATGTTAACTATATGAAGAGTCTTATGACTAATGATGCACTTTAGTAAATCACCCCTAACACGTGAGTTTAGGGTACAGGCCATGAGTCATATGGATCTGGGCTCCAATCCCATCTCTGCTGCTTATTATCTGTGTAACCTGAGTGACTGATTTAATCTTCCTGAACTTTGGTTTTTCACAATTCTTAAAATGAGATTATAATAATATCTAGTTTATAATATTGCTTATGAGTATTAAATATAATAAAGTAACATCATAGTGCCTGGTATAAATGTGCCCTATATATGCTGGCCATTACTATTAACACACTGTACTATAGGTAGGGTATTTGAGATAATTGTGCCCATGGAAGACATATAGTTTGTTACTTGTTACAAAGACAGACATTTGCTACTTGATTTGGGAGATTTTTTCGCAAATGACATTTGCAAGAAATTCATATGTTAGTATAAAGATGTATGCCATTAGTTACCAAAATACATCGATATTTTTTAATATCAGTGATATGTGGTATTTGCAACTCATAACTTATGAAGGAACAATTTTATGGTCCCCCCAGTAATTATTCTCTTTTTAGTGTATGGATATGTAATAAAACATTGATAGAATGTTTCATTTGGCTTCCTTGTCTTTCAGCTTTGGTTCGCCTTTATTAATGGATTTTCTGGACAGATTATATTTGAACGTTGGTGCATCAGCTTGTACAATGTGGTAAGCATTTTTTATCTCTATCTGACAATATGCAGACTTAGTGACATTCTTCACTGTTTGTGTCTCAGGAGTGTTTCTAAGTCAATCATATGTATACTTAGCAGGCAGCACAAATATAGGTGCTCCTCAAATTTTGATGGAGTTACTTTCCAGTAAACCCATCACAAATGGAAATGCATTTGGCCATGTGACTTGATTGACCCATGAGACAATAGCAAATTTGAGCAAGAACAGAAGTGAGAAAGGTGCTTGCTCATTGAAGCTTGCCCGCCTCTTGCTGCTCTATGTGATGAATCTACGGTTAAACTGCCATGGGAAGAGAAACCATGTGTATCAGAAATATGCAGGAATAATTCATTTCAGGTGTTCAAATGTCATTTTTCTAAGAAGTCCTTATTTATTTATTTATTTTAAATTTCAGAATGTTATGGGGGTACAAATGTTTTGGTTACATGAATTGCTTTCATACTGCTTGAGTCAAAGTTATAAATGTACCCATTGCTCAGATAGTGTACGTTGTACCTGTTAGGTATGATTTCACCCATCCTCTCCTCCCCCCTCACCTGTTGATTTCCATTGAGTTTTACTTCCGTATGTGCACATGAGTGGATTGGGAAGTCCCTTTGACAGCGCCTGTCAGTTTTCATGGACATAGCTTATTTCCCTGCTCTCAAATTTCCTCTCTCCTCATTTTCTCTCTCCCTTTTTCCCCTCTCCTTCCTTCCCTTACTTGCCTTCCCTCCTCCTTCCCCACTTTTCCCATAATGTTATGCCCACTGTTACAAGGCATAGTAATTCTTGACAAGATCCAGAGTTCTTTAAAGGATTACGTCTTTTTCATTTAACGTGGTTCCTGGCATAATGGTTGTTCAGTAAATACTTAAAGAATAAATGAGTGGGAAGCCTCTATTTTGTTTCTGATGATAATAATGAAGATATAGAGTTTTTGTAAATCAGCTCTAGTTTAATCTGACACTCAATTGACAATATTTATTGAGCGACTTCTCTGAGCCAAGTCCTCACACGTGAACAAGCTATAAAACAACTGGTTGTTATCAGGGAGCTAGATGTCATTATTGCTAGATTTATTGACCAACATTATGCCTGTTATTTAAATAGCTAGATAATTTATTTGGTTCATGCTCATAAACACAAGAAAATAAAATTTATCCATTTTATATTTATAAAAAATTTGCATAGTTATAAGCTATTGAATCAGTTTTTTGATCAATCAGAAAAATTATGTCATAATTTGACTGATTAAATCTGTTTGAATCTGTGACTCAATAATAGTTCCTTTGTAAATAATTTTTGTTTTAAAGAGTTTAAGACTTAGCACAAGATGCAAAAATATTATAGTTGAGAGTTCTATATATCCTACACCCAGCTTCTTCCCCCATAATATTTTAATAATCATCTTATCAAAGGTAGGAAATTCACATTGGTGCAATATTACTAACTCAGTTACAGACTAAAAGCTCTTTTTTTAAATAGATTCTTGTTTTCCTTGTAGATTTTCACTTCATTACCAGCTTTTACGCTGGGAATCTTTGAGCAATGTTGCAGTCACAGGAGCCTGCTCAAGTATCCACAGCTCTACACCATATCTCAGACAGGGGAAATTTTCAACACAAAGGTAAATAGAAAGTTTATTGCAGGTCTTTCATCTAACTTGATCCAAAGATACCTTTGGTCTCTTCCCATCCCAATGCTTTAGGAAAAATAATTTTTAAAACACAAGGAATGCAGCCTTGTGCTATCTTCATGCTACTGTATCATAGCCAGGGAATTGAGGTCCAAATAAAAGAAATAACAGTATTGGGAAATGCAAAAAAAAACCTTGTGAAAAAGAAGCAAGGTACCACTTGTGGTCTCACAGATTAGGCACTAAACAGTGTCAGGAGGCATGTGTGGAATGGGTAATCCTGGGAAGGACAAAAGAGGGACCAATGTCACTTTTGGATGAGACACTGCTTCATGAGATTCTCTTGGAATGACTGCTTCACGATACCATAGGCATTGACATTCAGTGGGGGAGTTAAAGGAATTTTACGGGCTGTGAGAACAATGACATACACTCTGTCAAATTTGAATAAGTCTAACTGTACGTCTCAATCATTTGTGAAGCCTTTACAAATTATAGACACCTGGGAGAAACATAAAAAGCCTTTTAAAGGTATTGAGACTTGTTTTAGGGTTCAAAGTATAGTCTATCTTCTGAATATTTCATCTTCAGTGGAAAAATGTATTAGGTCAAATCTGAAGATAGTTTTGTTCAAAATGTCCACGTTTCTTACTGATTTTCTGTCCACTTGTTCTGTCGGTTATTGAGAGGTGTTGAAATCTCAACCATCATTGTGGGTTTAGCTATTTCCCCTTGAAGTTCTACCAGTTTTGCTTCATGTATTTTTGAAGCTCTGTTATTAGGTGTATAAATATTTAGGGTTGTTATATTCTCTTGATTTATCTCTTTATCATTGTGAAATGATTTTTGTTATTTCTAGTAGTATTATTTGCCCTTAAAATTTATTTTGATAATAATATAATCACTTCAGCTTTTTCTTAGTGTCTGAATGGTGTTTCTTTTCCCATTCTTTTACTTTTAACTTATTTGCATCATCGTATTTAG
This sequence comes from Varecia variegata, assembly GCA_028533085.1. Classification (NCBI taxonomy): domain Eukaryota; kingdom Metazoa; phylum Chordata; class Mammalia; order Primates; family Lemuridae; genus Varecia; species Varecia variegata. The sequence continues at coordinate 4,170,033 of CM052445.1, forward strand.
AAGTGTTTCTTGTAGGCAGGTTGTAGTCTTACTTTGTTATCTGATCTGACAATATGTGCCTTTAATCTACAGCATTTACATTGGATGAGCTTATTGATATGGTAAGGTTTAAACTTACCATCTTGCCATTCTGTTTGTGCTACCTATAATTTTTCCCACTTTTTCTACCCTTTTTGGATTATTTTTTATAAATTCCAGTTTATCTTCTTTGTTGATTTATTACCTATAACTCTTTGTTTTCTTATTTTAGAAGTCACTTTAGGGTTTATAGTATATGTCTTTAAGTTATTATTATTTACCCACAAGTGATATACTACTTCACATATACTGTAAAATGCTTAATATAATATGATTCCATTGTTCTTTTCCTAACCTTTGAGCTATTGTCATACATGTTAATTTTACATATTTTATAAACCCCATACTATATTGTTCATATTTTGTTTAAATAACCATCCTTAATAATTTAAATGGTAAGAGAAACTCCTATCTTTTCCCATATATTTATCATTTTCAGTGATCTTCTGTCCTTTGTGCAGGTTCACATTATTATCTGTTATTTTCGTTCTGCCTGAAAGACTTCCTTTAACATTTCCTATAGTGCAAATCTGCTGGTGATGAAGTCTTTCAGCTCTTGCATGTATGAAAAAGTCTTCATTTCACCTTCATTTTGAAGACTTATTTTTGCTTGGTATGAAATTATAGGCTGTTAGCTTATTTCTTTTAGTATTTTCCATTGTCTTCTTGTTTGCATTGTTTTGATGTGAAACTGCTGTCATCCTTGTCTTTATGTCTCTTTAAGTAATGTGTCTTTTTTCCCTCTGACTGCTTTTAAGCATTTGTTCTTTATTACTGCATGTGAGCATTTCATTCTGATGTGTCTTGTTTCTTCATGTTTCTTATGCTTTTTGAATCTGTGGGTTTATAGGAGTAGGATCAGCAAACTATGACCTACAGGCCAAATCCAGTCCTCTGCCTATTTTTATAAGAAAGTTTCGTTGGAACATAGCCATGCTTATTTATTTACAATTATCTGTGGTGTTTTAGTGCCACAGTAGCAAAGCTGAATGGTTGCAACAAAGATTATGAGACCCTCGAAGCCTAAAATACTTACTACCTGGTTTACAGTCTATGTCAAATTTGAAAAACTGTCAGACGTTATTTCTTCAAATTTATTTTTCTGGCCTTTTGTCTCCTGTGCTTCCAGTTACACATAGGTCACTTGGTGTTATACAAAACCTTTTTGAAGCTGTATTTTTGTTTTAGCAGTTTTTCTTTCTTTCAGTATTTCATTTGGGGTATTTTTTTGTCACTTTGTCTTCGAATTTACTTCTGCACTATCTATCTGCCATTAATTTTCTCTTCTGCTGTGTTGAATCTTCCATTAATCCCATTCAGTGTATTTATTATCTCACACATTGTAGTTTTTGAACCCTAGAATTTCTATCTGAACATTTTTTATACCTCCCATTTTCCTACTTAACTTTGAACACACAGAATACAGCTATGATAATTTTTTCTCCCTTCTTGTGTGCAAATTCTGTCTCTGTTCGTTCTGGGTTGCATTTGATTGATTTATTTACTTCCTTATTTTGGGTAGTATTTTCCTGCTCCTTTGTTTGTCTGGTAATTTTGGACTGGATGCCTGATATATGAATTTTACCTAGGTAAGTGCTGGATAATTTTTTATTCCTGTAAATATTCTTAATTTTTTCTCTGGGACCCAAGCAAGGTAATTGGAAACAGATTGATCCTTTTCAGTGTGACCTGTAATATTTGTTATAGACAGGACAGGAGCAGTGCTAAGTTCAGGGGTAATTATTGTCCACTATTGAGGTAAGAACTTTCTATATACTGTCTGAACCCAATGTTTCATGAGCCATAAGGGTGTCTAATCTGACATTAATTTTGTTTTTGAACTGGTTTCTTACATTCTTTCCTAAAAATTGCCTTACCCGAGGAAATTCTGGGTCACAGGCCAGATATGTTTTTCCCACATTCTTTTCTAGTTCTTTCTTTATAAGTCCCCCTGCCAAGCATGCAAATAACTGATATATTTAAAATTGAAAGAGCAAAGCCTTTTGTTTTTGTTGTTCTATCATCTAACTAATGTGTACCCTTGTTTGATTGAGGCCAGAAATTTTATATTATTGAGATTTCATTTTTGTGCATTATCTATTAAAAATTATTTTGACCAGGGTCAGGGTGTAAATGTAAAGGATCAGAATATACCATATAAAGTATGATATGAAATTACATTTAAAGTACTATAATTCAAAAATTAAAAATATTTTTGTCTTTTTAAAAAATTACTTCTGGTTCTGTTTCACTGGATAATTTAAGACTTCATAATTTTTATAACAAATATGTTATATTTTAGTTCTATACATTTATATTTAATAAATTCATTTCTGGAATAATATTATTCTATAGTTTCACAGTCATTTTTTGTAAAAGTAGAATTTTAAAAATAGATTTTTTTCAATCTCCAGGAAAACATTTTAGCTTTGTAGCTGTTTTATACACAGCAAATATACTTTACAGTATCACAAATTTTTAGATTTAGATCAAAATACCATCTTGACTTTCTTGCTTTGTTTTGTTTTAGGAGTTTTGGATTCAATGTGTAAATGGTGTGGTCCACTCATTCATTATCTTCTGGCTTTCCAAAAAAATGCTGGAGAAGGGTAATGGCTTTATTGTTTCAAATATTCAGCAAGGAGTATGTTATTCTCACTAGAGTTAATGTTTTGTATGTGTGTCTTTCCCCAAAAAGAGCTCAAGGACACAAAAATAGAACTTAGAAAAAAATAAAATATTCACGTAAATCTTATATTAGGCATTCCTCTGGCTAACAGATTGCAGTCTGAACAAGTAACAGCTGACCTTTAGAACCCATCCTCTTTGCCTCTAGCATGTCTAAATTGAGAGCTAGTGCTTTTATTGTTAATCTCTAATATTTGAGTCAAGAATTCTGATGGAAAACACAACATTTCCAAAGAATTGTAGATAACCATTATAAATATGTTCAAAGAACTAAAAAAAATTCATGCTTGAAAGTGTGAAGGTATGAAGACAATGGCTTACTAAATAGAGATTAATAAGTAGATAGAAATTCCAATAAAGAGCCAAATGAAAATTCTGGAGTTGAAAGGTATAATAACCAAAATGGAAAATTTGTTAGATGGGCTCAACAGTAGGTTTGAACTAGAAGAAAGAATTACTGAAATTTAAGTTAGATTAATAGAGAGTATGCAATCTAAAGAACAGAGCAAAAATAGGATGAAGAAAAATGACCAGAGCCTCAGAGAAATGTGAGAAACCTTTAAATACACCAGTGTAAGCACAATGGGAGTACCAGTACAAGAGGTTAAAATAATGGAGTAGAAAAAATATTCAAGGAGATAATAGCTGAAAAATTCCCAAACTAGCTGAAAAACATTACACATCCAGGAAGATCAAAGAACTCCAAGTAAGATACGTGCAGAGAGATCCACAGTTACACATTGTAGTAAAAATGTTGAAAGCAGCAAAATAAAAATGACTCATCATGTACAAGGGAGCTCCAGTAAGAGTAACAGCTGACTTCTTATCAGAGAAAATAGAAAGTGGAAGGCAGTGAGATGACAAATTTAAAGTTCTGAGATTTAAAAAAAAAAAAAGAATGTCAATCAAAAATTGGCTGGTATGCCCAGAAAAACAATCCTTCAAAAATGAAGGCAAAATAAGGCCAGGTACAGTGGTGCATGCCTGTAGTCTCAGCTACCTGGAAGGCTGAGGTGAGAGGATCACACAAGCCCAGGAGTTCAAGGCCAGCCTGGGCAACATAGCAAGACCTCACCTCTATTTAAGAAAAAAGTGAAGCCAAAATAAAGAAATTCCAAAATAAACAAAACATGACAGAATTTGTTGTTGGAAGACCCACTTTTCAGATAATACTGAAGATAAAGGACATCTATGAAAACCCACAGTTAACATCATGCTTATGGTGAAAGACTGAAGGTTTCACTCTTAAAATCAGGAACAAGATAACAAATGTTATTTCTACCATTTCTATTTATCATTGTGCTGCAGGTTCTAGTTATTACAATTAGGCAAGAAAATGGAATTTTCCGGGTTAGAAAGGAAGAAGTAAAATGATCTTTATTTGCATGACATAATTTTTTATATATAAAAAACTAAAGAATTTACTAAAATACTGTCAGAACTAAGTTACTAATAAATTAAGCAAGGTTTCAGGGTATAAGATCAATATACAAAAATCAATTTTATTTCTACAAAAGAGAAATAAGCAAGCTAAAAATGAAATTGAATCAAAATGAATGAAATACTTAGGAATAAATTTAACTATCTTTGTTCTCTTTTTGGTTATTTTTAGTTTCTTTTCCTATGTTTTTAAGTTCACTGGTGTTTTATTTAGTGGTGTCTCTGCTGTTAAGTACAATTCAGTGACAATTTCTTTTCATGTGTTACTATTTTTTATCTCTAGAAATTCTATTTGGTTATTCTTCATATCTTTCATTTCTCACCCCATTATGTTCATATTTTTCTTCAAATTCATAAGGATGTTTGTAGTATTTACCTTAAAGACTTCTGCTAATTCTAACATCTCTATTATTTCTGGATTGGCTTCTATTCACAATTTTCTCTTGGTTATGGATCAAATTTTTGCTTTTTTTTTTGCATGTCATAATTTTATATTGGATGCTGTACATTCTGAATTTTATGTTGCTGAATAGTCTTGTTGAATACATTTACACAATTGGACTTTGTTTTGGCAAGCAGTCAAGTTGCCTGTGGATCAGTCTGATCCTTTCAAAACTTGTTTTTCTTCTTTTGAAGTTGGGTCTAGTGTATCATTTACTCTAGGACAAATTTCGTTCCTTTACTGAGGTTATCCCATTTTGGGTCTCTACTGAATGCTTCATGTATTGAACAAGATCTTTTCACTTTGCCTTATGGAGACTGGAGCAATTCCTAGCTCTATATTAGATCTCACAATTTTTCAGCTTGCAGTGCTATAGTAATTCGTTTTTCCATGGTAGTTGCTTTTTGCTGGCCTTGTGGAATTTCTCAGTACACACAAGCAGATTGGCATTCAGCTAAGGGCTTATGAGGACTCGTCTGTGAATTAATGGAGGTCATTCTTTGGATAGTTTCCATATTCTGTTCTGCAAGTTCCAGCTACTTGGCCTCTCTAAAGTCCAATGTGCCTCATTAACTCAGCAGAAATGAGCTCTCTTTGGGCTCTCCGTCCCTGCACAGTAGTATAGAAATTGCCTCCAGCTATGAAGCAAGGGCAATGGTAGGACTCAATTTTTTACTCTTTCACGGATCAAAGTTCTGTGCTGCATTTTTCCCAATATCTGAAAAAAAGTTATTTCATATATTTTGTCGAATTTTCTAATTGATGATAGTAGGAGAGAAAGCCCTGTTACTTCTTCATGGGTGGATGCAGACGTCTTGGTCATGCTTAATTTTTGTCTCTTGATCTGTCATGGACTGAGAAAGGTAAGTGAAAATCTACTACTATCATATTTGTTTTCCTTTTTATTTCTCATAATCTGTGATTTAGAAATGTTTATTATTTGTTGCGCCAGTACTCCTACCTGTTTCATATTCATTGTGACTTGTACCATTTGATTTTACAAAGTATCCTTCTTTGTCTTGTTTAATTCTTTTTGGTCTCAATTTCTTTGTAACTAATGTTAATATCATGTCTCATGCTTTTATTAATAATTTGTATTTTCCTTGACCATCTTTTATTTTTCAAACTTTACAAATTACTGTTTTAGGTGTGTTCCTTGTACATAGTATAGAATTTGATTTTATTTTGAGATTCACTCTGAAATTTATCTTTTAAAAATAGGTTTGTTTGAGACATCTCATATGACTTTGCATCTACTGTTGTAATATAGTTTTGTAATCTTTAATTATGAGATTGTTTTTTCTTGCTTTTTTGTGTAGCCTTCCAATATTCAGGAAGGTTTGAATTTTTGTTATAAGTTTATATAAAAATCACTCTATTTCTTTAGACAAATCCATTTGTTTCTTCATATGAATAATTATAAAATTATCATATTTCTTTTCCTTCTTCCTTCACTTTCCCCCGGCATTCCATTATCTTTCACATGGCATGCCTTTGTACTGTTAAATATACTTATAATTCCAATAATTCCATTTCTTGATTTGTTAGCTTTGAAGGTTCTTTATTGACTTGTGGTTATTACAGATGAGGCCATCTGCAGACTTACTCTACTTCTCATCTACGCCACCTGTGCCAGAACGTATTATATGAAATCGCATCATTTGCACATTGTGTAGGCACATAAAAACAACCAGATTGATTATTCTAGCACATTTAGGTTTTTTTCTTTTTTAGTCTTAATTCCACAGTTAAATATATCAAATGCTCTCAACAAGTCTTTTTCTTCTAGCTTCTCCAATCATTTCTTTGTTGTCTGGTTCTAATAGGATTTTGTTGCAATATTCTCTTGTAAGCATTTTTCATCCGGTAAGTTTTGCTGCTCTTTTCCACTCATTTCCTTTCAAACCATTTAAAAACATAATTTATACATAAGACATAAATGTATAGTATAATGAATAATGACCACACAAATCATGAAATAGAACATTCTGCCTCTTATAAAATAGTCTCTTCCTATGGGTGCTGTGCCAGTTTCCTTTATATTGTTCCTCATGGAATCACAGTTGACCCTTAAACAATGCAGGGGTTACGGGTGCTGCCCCCAAGCAGTCAAAAGTCTGAGTGTAACTTTTGGCTTCCCAAGAACTTAACAACTTACCTCCTACTCTTGACCAGAAGCCTCACTGATAACATAAACAGTTGATTAACACAGATTTTCTATGTTATATGTATTATATACTGTATTCTTACAATAGAATAAGCTAAAGAAAAGAAAATGCTATGAAGAAAATCATAAGGAAGAGAAAATATATTTCCTATTCATTAAGTGAAACTGGATCATCATAAAGGTCTTTATCCTTGTTGTCTTTATGGTGAGTAGGCTGAGGAGGAGGAGGAGGAAGAGGGGCTGGTATTGTTGTCCCAGGGGCAGCAGAGCTAGAAGCAAAATCCTCCCAGAAGTGGACCTGTACAGTTCAAACCTATGTTGTTCAAGGGGCAGCTGTCCCAGCTATTTGAAAAAGGTGTTTTTAAGGAGCGTATTTTTGCCGGTGTTTTCTGAATTCTGCTCCCCTATGTCAGTTTGGTAGTTACTTTATATCAGAGAACTTTTACTACCACTTACCAAGCACATTTTCTGTGCTCACCTTAACTCCTTGGAAGCCCTAATTTAATTAGCTTCTGAATCTATGGATTTTTTTGTCTCTTTGTTTCCATGACATGGATTTTGTGGAGACTTTCTCTGTTTGCATTGTTGATTTTGTATAATATCCAGAAGGAAAGGAATTTCTGTTTCTCACCACTATGCTCATACTAGAAGTTTTCCTTCTGTCCCAGTGTAACTTATACTTTGTCTTTCTCCTTTGTGAATACATATCTGGACAATATAACCAGATATCACCTTCCGATGTAGTAGTTTTCTTCCCTTTTCTAGTCAATTACAATATTGTTCTCATCTGTACTATTATCCCACTCCCAGTAAAATTCACCAAGTTTAGGTCAATACACAATCCAGACCATGATAGTCATGCTCCCAGCTGGTCTAACCTGACCCACATATTTATCTGTAGTTTCCTTCAATCAAATGCCCTAAATATTTCCTTTCATGTAGTTTTAGAAAAGGGTATAAGCTTTGAGTATTTTAGTGGGTTCTAACTCAGGAGAAAACAGAATAAATGAGCTTCAAGTACATGGTATACTATCTGAATCAGTATTAGGGTCAGGAATTTGCACTCCAAAATTTCTATATCAACCGGGACCAGAGACCACCAATATATATTTGAGATTTTTTAAAAGTGTAAAGAAGATATGAATAAATCACCTTAATCTTGAAATAGTATTGATCCTTCACAGAGGATGAAATTTATAAATTTTATAACAGATTTAGCAATAGTTGAAGAAAATTATGAAATTATATCATGACTTCAAATGATCTGTTAGGCTTATTATTTTAGTAATCCTAGAAAAGAAATAGTGTAAAAATATGATGAAAAAATTCCTAAAATCCCAATCTCGTTATCTAGCATTTCTCATTGGACTGTTCGACTTTGAAGGTAGAAGTTGTGCCAGATGATTTAGATGCATATAAAACTAGGTTTAATAGTTACATTCATGTACTCCTTGTGATGTATTTATTCATTTGTTACTTAATATATCTTTAGAGAGAGTAAGAGATAGAAAAATGTTACAATTGTGATAGGCAAAGGAAGCATTGTTGTCATTGTCAGGGAAATTGAGAAACACGACCAATAATGGATAAATATTTTTTGGTGTCCAGTATGGGTTCCTGTGGTAAAAATAATTTTGATATCTGTCTTTTGGACTCTATAAAGATAAAATGACTTTTTCACTTTTCAGATACTGTCTTACAACATGGTTACACTACAGACTATTTGTTTCTTGGAAATTTCATTTATACGGTAAGATCATCTATGTGCATTAAATCACTTATCCTAGCTTTTAGTATAACAATTCAGGAATTATAAGACAACATCCCATGAACTTGTAGTCTCCCTCACACTTCAAAACCTTTTCCAGGAAGAAACTATTATCGTGATTGCATGTATATATATATATATTTCTAGAAATGTGAAATGTAGAAATTGTAGAAATATGCAAATGTATGTTACCCACCTCCTCTTTTTTTGGTACAAGTAGGGGGATGTTCTTCTATATCTTGTTTTTTCACTACACAGTGTGCCATGGTGACCGTTATAAATCAGCCTATAAATTACCTACCTCATCCTTTGAGGGCTGCTTGTGTGAATAACTCACCATTATTCATTTGGCCAATCTCCTATCAGACGACATTAAAGTTTCTTTTGGCCCTTGGCCATTATGAACAGTGCCACAAAGACTATTCTTTATATGCATGAGTAAATATATCTGTAGTATAAATTTCTATAAGTGTAATTGCTGGATCAGTGAGCATTGTGAATTTTGAAAGACATTATCAAATATTCCTTCAAAGAGGTAGCACAAATTTAGTGATAATAATGTCAGTTTCCCCAAGCATCCATGGGAAGTGGTCTTATCACACTTTTTGGTCCAATAGGTGAAATTATATCCTATTGCAGTTTTGCTTTAAGAGTGAGCATATCTGCATAAGGTTAATAATCATTTCCATTTCTTTTTCTGAGAACAGCTTGTTGATTTACTTTACCAATTGTTCTATTGAGTGATTGGTGTTTTTCTTATTAATTAAGAGTAATTATTTGTATGTTAAGGATGTTCTTTTTTCTCATATTTGTTATAAAATATTTTCCCAGTTTCACATTTTCACTTTTCATGATATTTTTGTCACGTCAATATATATTCTTCATATTATTTTTTTCTTTTTTCTTTTTAATTATTATGGATACATAATAGTTGTATATCTTTAGAGGGTACATGTGGTGTTTTGATACAAGCACACAATGGGAATTAATCAAATCAGGGTAATTGGGGTGTCCATCACTTCAGGCATTTATCATTTCTTTGTGTTAAGAACATTCCAATTCCACTCTTTAGTTATTATAAAGTATACCCTAACTTATTGTTGACTATATTCACTTTGTTAAACTATCAAATGTTGTTCATTCTATCTAACTAACTATAATTTTTGCACCCATTAACCAGCTCTGTTTCATACCCCCGCCTCCCCACTACCCTTCCCAGCCTCTGGTAACCATCATTCTACTGTCTGTCTCTGTGAGATCAATTGTTTTTAATATTTAGCTCCCACATATGAGTGAGAACATGCAAGATTTGTCTTTCCATGCTTGGCTTATCTCACTTAACATAATGTTCTCCAGTTCCATCCATGTTGTTGTAAATGGTAGGATATCATTTGTTTTATGGCTATATAATATTCCACTGTGTACATGTACTGCAATTTCTTCATCCATTGATCCATTGATGGGCACTTAGGTTGACTCCAAATCTTGGCTATTATGAATAGAGGTAAAATAAACATAGGAGTGCAGATATCTCTTCCATATACTGATTTCACCTACTTTGGATATATACCCAGCAGTGGGATTGCTGGGTCATATGGTAGTTCTATTTTCAGCTTTTGAGGAACCTCCAAACTGTTCTCCATAGTGATTGCACTAATTCACATTCCCACCAACAGTGTACGAGGGTTTCCCTTTCTCAATATCCTCGCCAGCATCCCTTATTGCCTGTCTTTTTTATGAAAGCCATTTTAACTGGGGTGAGATGATATCTTATTGTAGTTTTGATTTGCATTTCTCTGATAATTAATGAGGTTGAGAATTTTTTCATATACTTGCTGGCCATTTGTATGTCCTCTTTTGAGAAATGTCTATTCAGATCCTTTGCCCATTTTTAATTGAATCATTTGATTTTTTTTCCTGTTGAGTTACTGGAGCTCCTTATATAGTCTAGTTATTAGTCCCTTCCAAGATGGATATTTGCCATTATTTTCTCCCATTCTGTGGGGTGTCTCTTCCCTTTGTTGATTGTTTCCTCTGCTGTGCAGATGCTTTTTAGCTTGATATGGTCCCTTTTGTCTAATTTTTCTTTGGTTGCCTGGGCTTTGGGACTATTACTCAAGAAATCATTGCCCAGACCAATGTTCTGAAGCATTTACCTAAATGTTTTCTTTTAGAAGTTTAATAGTTTCAGATTTTAGATTTAAGCCTTTTATCCATTTTGATATGATTTTTGTATATGCTGAGAGATAAGGGTCTAGTTTTATTCTTCTACATGTAGATATCCAGTTTTCCTAGCACCATTTATTGAAGAGACTGTCCTTTCCCCACTATATATTCTTGGCACCTTTGTCAAAGATAAGTTCATTGTAGATGTGTGAATTTATTTCTGGGTTCTCTATTCTGTTCCATTGGTCTATGTGTCTGTTTTTATGCCAGCATCATGCTGTTTTGGTTAATACAGCTCTGTAGTATTGGAAGTAATTGGAAGTTAAGTGATATGATTCCTCCAATTTTGTTCTTTTTGCTAGCATGGCTTTGGCTATTCTGGGTCTTTTGTGGTTCTATATAAATTTTAGGATAATTTTTTCTATTTGTGTGAAGAATGTCATTGGTATTTTCGTGGGGATTGCATTGAATCTGTAGATTGCTTTGGGTAGTGTGGACATTTTAGCAATATTGATTCTTCCAATCCATGAGCATGGAATATCTTTCCATTTTTTTGTGTCCTATTCAATTTCTTTCATCAGTGATTTATAGTTTTCATTATAGAGATCTTTCACTTCTTTGGTTAAGTTTATTCCTAGGTATTTTATTTTATTTGTAGCTATTATAAATGGGATCACTTTATTTTTCAGATTCTTTACTGTTAGTATATAGAATCATTGTTGATTTTATATCCTGTAACTTTACTAAATTTGTTTATCAGTTCTAATAGTTTTTTTTGGTGGAGTCTTTAGGTTTCTCTAGATATAAGATCATATTGTCTGCAAACAAGGATAATTTGACTTCTTCCTTTCCAATTTGGATGCACTTAATTTCTTTCTCTTGGCTGGTTGCTCTAGCTAGAACTTCTAGTACTATGTTGAACAATAGTGTTGATAGTGGGCATCCTTGTTTTGTTCCAGACCTTAGAGGAAAGAGTTTCAATTTTTCCCCATTCAGTGTGATATTTGCTGTGGGTCCATCATATATGGCTTTTATCATGTTGAGGTGAGTTCCTTCTATATCCAGTTTTTATCATTGAAGGGATGTTGAATTTTATCAAATGCTTTTTCAGCATCAATTGAAATGATCATATGGTTTTTGTCCTTCATGTTGTTGATATGATGTATCACATTGATTGATTTGTGTGTGTTGAACCAGTGTTGTATCCCTAGGGTGAATCCCACTTGATCATGATGAATAATCTTTTTAACGTGTTGTTGAATTTGGTTTGCTAGTATTTTGTTGAATATTTTTGCATCTATGTTAATCAGAGATATTGGCCTATGGGTTTTTTTTTGTTGTGTCTTTGTCCAGTTTTGTTATTAGGATGATATTAGGCCTTGTAGAATGAGTTTGGAACTATCCCCTTCTCATAAATTTTTTGGAATAGTTTAAGTAAGGTTGGTATTAGTTCTTCGTTGAATGCCTGGTAGAATTCAGCAGTGAAGCCACTGGGTCCTGGGCTTTTCTTTGATAGGAAGATTTTCATTACTGCTTCTATCTCATTACCTATTAATGGTTTACTAAGGTTTTGGCTTTCTTCCTAGTTTAATCTTGGTAGGTTGCATGTGTCTAGGAATTTATCCATTTCTTCTAGGTTTTCCAATTTATTGGCATATAGTTGCTCACAGTAGTCTCTGCCAATCCCTTGGATTTCTGAGTGGCAATTGTAGTATCTCCTTTTTCATCTCCAATTTTATTTATTTAGATCCTCTCTCTTTTTTTATTTGTGTGGCTAAAGGTGTGTCAATTTTGTTTATCTTTTAAAAAACGTTTTGTTTCATTGATCCTTTGTATTTTTGTTTCAATTTAATTTTTTTGTATTTTTTGTTTCAATTTCATTTATTTCTTCTCTGATCTTTATTAGTTCTTCTACTAATTTGGGGTTTGGTTTGCTCTTATTTTTCTAGTTCTTTGAGATGCATCATTAGGTTGTTTATTTGAAACTTTTTACTTTTTTTGATGTAGGCACTTACTGCTATAGACTATAGACTTTCCTCTTATTCCTGCTTTTACTGTATCCCATAGGTTTTGATATGTTGTATTATCATTTTCATTTGTTTCAAGAAATTTTCCAATTTCATTCTTAATCTCTTCATTACCCACTGGTCATTCAGAAGCATACTGTTTAATTTCCATGTGTTTGTATAGTTTCCAATGTTCCTTTTAATATTGATTTCTAGTTTTATTCCCTTTTGGTCAGAAAAAGTACTTGGCAAGATTTCAATTTTTAAAATTTTTTAAAGATGTTTATTCAAAGTCCAAGGGCTCTTTGGTCAGCAGGTGGTGAGTCCTGCCAGGACTGGGTCCTTCCCTTCAGAGCATGTTTCCTTCTGGCCCAGGCCGGGTCCAGAAATGCCATCCAGGAACCAAGGCCTGGACTCAGGGGCTTCAGGGGTCTGCTTGGTACTTAATTTTGCTGTGGCCGACTATTTCAACACTCAGTGTATCACTTGTCTTACTCCCTAAGAACCCACCTTGTGACAAAAGCATACTTAACAAGAAACGTTGAAAGCTTTTTCTTTGAGATTGGCAATAAGACAAAGATGCTCGTTATTATCACTCCTCTTCAGCACTGCAGCGGAGTTTCTAAACAGTGTGATAAAACAAGAAGATGAAATAAGAAGCACAGTCGTCCCTCTGTATGTATCCATGGGGGATTGGCTCCAGGATGCCTGTGGATATCGAAATCCGAGGATGCTCAAGTCCCTATAACCTACACACATCCTCTCATATACTCGAAATCATCTTTAGATTATTTATAATAATTATGTATAATTTACTAATACAGTGTAAATGCTATTTAAATAGTTATTATACAGCTTTATTTAGGGAATAATAACAAGAAAAAAAATTTTGTACATGTTCAGTACTGATACAACTAACCATTTTTTTTCAAATATTTTTGAGCCATGGTTAGTTGCCTGCATATGGATATGGACCCATGAATACAGAGGGCTGACTGTATTTACACTCTTTGGAAAGAAAAAAATTGGTTTTAAATCCTAGATGATATGAGTATATACATAGAAAATACAAAAAATTCTATAGGTAAAATATTATAATTAATAAAAGAAATTGGCAGCTTATACTGGTACTGATATTTAAAAATCAATTATATTTTAACATATCAGCAAAAAATATTTAGAATATTCAAAAATTTTAAATATCATTTTATAACAGCATCAAACATGAAAAGCACTTGAATAAATCTAACAAATAATGGTTAAGACTTCTTTGAGAAAAATTATAAAACTTTATTGGAGACATTAAGAACATCTAATGGATAAATATACCATGTTCAGTGAGAGGAAGACTAAATACTGTAAGAAAGTCAACTCTCCTCAGATTGATTTATAGATTTATTGTAATCACAACCAAAAGCACCAGAGGCTTGGTCAGCTATTTCTAAAATATATATAGAAATGCAAAAGGCCAAGAATAGTGAAGACACTCTTTGATTTATAGTGGTTTCAATTTATCCTGCTTATCTGTAGTTTCATAAATAACACTTGGATTTCTAGGTAGAATCAGATCTTCTATGCTACTGATACAGAATGCAAATGTAAGAGCTGATGGTATAAGCATTGATTTTAGTCATATGTCAAAGGGTTTCTAAACATGGAGTATTTATTGAAAAACCCCGTGTCCTCCTCAGAACTAAAACCTAGCGCAACACTTAGCAACATAGTGACATCAGAGTCCACCAGACATGGAGCAGAACTGGGGTGGAGGGTCATGAAAGGAGTGGGGAGACTTTTAATATATTTTTTCCAATCTCTTTCCCCTTCCCATCTCACTTTGCACAGTATGTAGTTGTTACCGTCTGTCTGAAAGCTGGGTTGGAGACAATGTCTTGGAATAAAGTGAGTATCTTTAGGATTTCTCCTCAATCTCACATAGCTGTTTGTATGCTGATCTGATTTACCCTTAAGCTTTAGAAAAATAATAAGCGTTATTTCTGGTCTCCATATTTTACTTTCTTTTGTTTTGCATATTTGAGTGATGATTTAAAGTATCTAATGTCTTTAGGATATTTATTTTTCTGCCTTACCTTTGAAATAGATCCAATTTAACATGCCATTAATTGAGACCCTTCATTTACTATTATTATCCAAGTACAGAATTATAACAGGAAATGTAACTAATACAGTAAAAGAAGGAAATACATATTGTCCATACCTTTCAGTGTGAATGATATTGATATTTTGGTTGCTATTCCTTCAGTCTGTGTTCGGTGCATGCGTTTTTTCCCCCTCAAAAAGAGAATCATAATTTACTTAATATTCTGTAACTTACTTTTTTCCCTTAATTAATCTTTAACATTTTTCCATATCTTTAATTTTTATATCTCATTGAGTGATGGATCACATTTCATCACATGAATGTTTATTATTTACATTGTTTTTACAATAAATGTTTGAACTTTTGTTATTATAAATAGTACACAACCAATACTGTTATGAACATATGTGTACTTTTGTATTTACAGACATGAGTAATACTTTCCTTAGATTATTATAAAAAGTGGAACGTCTAGTTAAACAGTTTTATTTCTTATGAACTTATCAATAATTTAAGGGAATATGTATGTATACATACATTCACAGCTGTGAATGAGTTGTTTTCCAACTTGTACTAAAAGAGTTTATGAGAAAAAATAAATTTTTAATAGCTTGTCACCTTCGAAGAATTTTAGCATGTCACATATTTCTTTTCTGATGCAATCAATTTAGAGTTCTGACTGCTGCTATCTGCCCAACTGGACATCAACACTAAGTTGGAACTGAGGATTTTTAAACAAAAATATTTTATTAGTAATTCATAAGGCATACTAATTGTAAGTGTGGTATTGTATCACATTAATGTGACATAAATATAGAAATAATTATTTTCTATAATTTAAAGGAATGAAACTATTTTTTCCTTTTAATTGTTAAATTCTCTTCAATGAGAGTGTTTCTTAGATCCATGATCACTTATAGTGAATCTCGTTTACTTATTCATATATATTTATTTATTTACTCCAAGTTCAAAGCAGACTTGGCAAAAAGCAGAGGTCTCCCTCCTGGCCCAGACATGCCAGGCTCCTGCCTTCCAACCCCCAGGACATTAAGAAGGAGCCTGGGCAGAAGTCAAGAAAGGGAAGGGACTGGTTCTCACTTTTGCTCTTAGGCTACTCTGCCCTGCGGGGGTGGTGGACTGGGGTTCCCGTGCTGCTTCCTTGCGGAAGAGGAAGATGCTGGAAATGCTGTTTAAGCGCAGGGAATGAGCCCAGGAAGAGAGATGACAAAATACCTCTCAGAGCAGCACAGTGTCTGGCCACCACCCCCGTGGGGATAGTCCTGACAGAGATCCGTCTGAAAAGACTCCTGGAACCATGCAGACACGCCCAACATTACAGGCAACGCGTGTTGTTGACTGCAAGGGAACAGTTATGTGAAAACACGCTGAAGTTTTTGAAAGTTTAAATTCCCCAGTTTTGAGCTGATCCCCTTCTCCAGCATCTCCTGGGGGACCCCAGGGAGAGCCCCCAGTTCTGTTTCCTATAACCAGGAGGAATCGTTTGACTAACAGATTACTTGTAAGGAGCTTGGAAAATGGCCTTTGAAGGTGCCTCATAGACACATACCCAGAAATACCTTGAGAAATAGAAAGAGAAATAACAGATTGGGTTTTTCTCTTAATATTTTTATTGTTCAGACATAATTAATTAATGAGCAGCCTAATAGGATGAAATCATTGGAGCCATTGAGAAATCATCTAGCGTAGCTAGTTGCTTTATTGATATATTGGTATATTGATAATAAATAAAAAAATAAATCTGCACCCAGCATAGCCAGAAGTTTAGGACTGAGGTCTCCTAGGCATCCCCTTAGCATTCCTCTGCTAACACAAAGCAACAGATCAGACACACAGAAGTTACCTCCTCAGTATTTACTATTACAGAATTTGGCACGAGCTCCCAGACCTAGACCTGGACGATCATCTTCCAGCCAAAGTCTCTACCGGGCTCCTGTACATAGTTCCATCAATCTAAGAATCCCAGTTTATGTCATTGTTTCAGAGCTACGTAAATACACAGGACAAACAGTTACAGTCAAATTTTTCTCTCAATTATTTCTATTCAAACTTTTTTTCCTGAAGAAAGTTTTGTAATAATAAGTAGGCAGAAGCAGGTAGTCTCATTAAATAACTCATCAATTGTATGAACCACTTCTGATTGAGAGCTGACCATTTTCCCTGAAGACATTGAACGCCGCATGGCTCGGGCCACCAACGTGCTGTTGTTTTAGTGGTTTCTTGAGTGCACAGAAAAATATTCTGATAAGTGTGTTAGACAGGAAGTCTCAAATCTCAAGTAATTGAAAGATTATCAATATCTTCACATAAGAACATGTGGCCTGGACAAACTTATTTTGTTACTTGATAGAGTTAAATAAATATTTCTTTTTCTTTTAAATAAAAAAGACTGAAGCGTTTCTATGACACTCTTTTTCTCTGCAGTTTAGTCATATGGCAATTTGGGGAAGCATACTCATCTGGCTGGTGTTTCTTGAAAGTTTCTCTTACTTCTGGCCTACGATTCCCGTTGCCCCCGAGATGACACGGCAGGTTAGTACTACCGACTGTGAACGTGATTTACATTCCTCATGAAAACGTATGTTCAGTAACAATAAAAGCTGATGTTACCTACTTTCAAGATAATTTGGGAAGAAAATGCAAAATCAATGCAATGAGAAGTAGCTGCTGATCCAATTAAATTCTGGTGTGGTTGTAATCGAGATTGTTGTATCTAAAATCTCATTACTTCAAACTAACTGTATTAACTACCTTTTCTAAAATTTATATTTTTTTGTATATAACTGAAAAAAGGTTTAATGTCTGAATCCTTTAAAACAGCTAATATTACAATTATGTTTTTCATGCAAGTGTGCTGCATGCTCAAATTATTTGGTACTTGGTAACGCACGCATGGTAATCAAGAAAAAATTTCTGCCAGATGCATTGGCACATGCTTGTAATCCCTGCCTGTAATCCCTGGCTAATTTTTTCTATTTTTAGCAGAGATGGGGTCTCGCCCTTGCTCAGGCTGGTCTCAAACTCCTGACCTCAAATGATCCTCCCACCTTGGTTTCCCAGAGTACTTGAATGACAGGTGTGAGCCACCGCGCTGCCCTATGAGGGTTCTTGATGGTGGTAATGATCTTATGGGTATAATACATGTCAAAACATATCAAGTTGTTTACTTTAAAGATGTGCAGTTTATTGTATGTCAATTATTCCTTAATAAAACTGTTAACAAAATGAAATTTTAAAATAAGCCTTAATTCATAAATGTGGTAGAAGAAGCAACATAGTAAGGGAATGGTGATAAGCTGATTTTATTCCCACTTTAGGAGAGAATATTTATATTGTCATAAATTTTGTATTAAGTGAGTTTCAAATTTGGTATTCCTGCATTTTTCTGAATGTTTTAAATGTAAGTTGGGTTTTTTAATGAAGGAATACACAGTTTTTTGTGGTTTAGATATTAAGCCAAATGTTATTTTTTACTTGATCCTCAGTGAAATGCATATAATGACAAATTAAATTATCCCTTGAAAAGTCTTTTCCCCAGTGTACCTTCCCATGTACGCATCTAGAGAAAACCATTCTCCGTTGAGGGGGCCAACAGTAAGTTATTGTAGGCTTAAGCTGCCTGTTTCTGCATCCAAGGTGTTAATGGTATTTATTGTTTCAGTTCCTAAATCTACTCATATCTAGAAAGAGTGAAAACTAACTCCTTCACACTTGTTTCAAAGACATTCACCTAATTTCTTCTTTTCGTTTGTTTCTATATCTAGTCAATAAAAAGCCTTCTTAGCCTTAGCAGAACTGCTGGGATTGCCAGCAAAGACATACAGTGTGTTTACATAGAGAAGCTCTGTTGATTTCATCATGCGCACTCCAGAGAAAAGGTTTTCCACCCTGATTTGACACGGCATGCAAGAAATTCCTCGTTTCCTTGTCCAGTGTGACAAGTAGACCTCCTGAACATAACTCCATCCATGCTGAAGTTACCCAAGTTGGTTTACATTTGTTTTCCATATAAAAGTCAAAGGTCTCAGTATTCCTGAATCATAATTTTGATTCGAGCTACCTGGGATTGTATTTGAATGACAAGAGGACTCTTGGCTTTGTGAAGTACATTAGAAAGATAGAACTAGTGACGCAGATCCATGCATGGGTGATAGGTCAGGAAGTCAATCTATATTTTAATTTGGGTCAATATTAAAGTTAATAGGTTGAAACAGAAAGAAGAGATGATGTTTCCATCCACTCTGATTATGCATTAAGGAAATTGTTGTTCTTTTGGACTCTGGAGCTCAGCTGACTCTTTTATTCTATTGAACTCAGCCGAACACTTCAGGACGTCCTGTGTGCTCTCAAGATTTCTTGAGCCTACTCCAGTCAGTCTTCTAGAGGAGTTACAAGGAATAAGTGAGCCAACTGACGAATAAGGATAAACAAGAGCTGTGGGGAAGATCACCTGAGTTTATATTTGCTTGTTTGATTTGTGGCAAGAAGGTATATAAATGAAGCGTCCCAGTGTGATGATTCTGACTGCAGCCTGAGCTGGAGTGCAGGTCAACAGATGTGAAACCACCGGTGAGAACCGACTTGAGAGTACTGGCTGGAACGGGGGAGTTATCCTATCAGAATATTTTAAAGACAGGCCTCAGTGCCACGCTGGAAGCTGTCTCTATGTAGATCATAACCAGTAGACCTTGTCCAAAATGTGGATAGGGTGGAAATTATCAACATTTTGTAGATAATTGAAGCTGAGGAGATAAGTAAGCAATTGGGACAGTCCAAATTAGGACTGTCCTGTCTCGCTACTGTTTGTAATGCAAAAATAAATGCCTGGAACAAAAGGGCAATGTTGTCTTGACCGGCTTTATTTTTTACCGAATGTCCGACAGCTCTCCCTACGCTTTCTACTAAATATTTTAAAACAAGCATCCTCTTGCTCTCTGTACTTCCCAAGTCCTGTTCTTTCCTAAACCGCTAAAATCCAGTTTTTGCCTCTATCACTTTTTTAAAATTGCTTTTTCAAAAGTTGCAATTAAACACTTGCAGTCCAGCGGGAACTGGACCTCTCAGTTCAAACTCGTATCTACTTTTTCACATCTTCACCTCCTTATTTTCTTGGGATTTTGGGTATTTTCTTTCTTATCCAACCCCTCCGACTGGTCCTTACTCATCTCAGAATTGCTCTGTAAACACTGGTGTACCGTGTAACTTCCGGTAACATGGATCTCAGCAGAAATGAGTATATACACTAAAAACACATGCTGGATGAAATGTCCTATAGTGATTTGGTATACACAGGTGATCTCAACATATAAAGGATTCCCAAAGTCCCCCAAATAAAGGGGGGGCTCAGTGCTGGAGTAAGAAACTTGAGCTGACGTTGACAGTCCAGGGTGTGTTAGGTACTGACGTGGGACTGAGAGACAGGGAGCTGGATTCTAACAGTACCTTTGGGGTAGGATGTATGTCTTCGGCATTTGTGAGGGAAATGAGGCTGGAAATGAAGTCATTACAGTAATCTGGGAGCCACAAAGTGTTGTTGCTCCATCTTGAAAGGGTAGAAGAAAAATCACCAGTGACTCTGCTCAAAAGCATCAGAAAACTTGTCACCTGTTTGAGTTTTAGGCTCTAAGTTTCTGTGAGAAATATTAATAGAAACACCATTCCCCAAGCTTTGCCACGCCAGAGTCTCAATGTAAGCACTGTACATGCTGCAAGAATCCCAAGCAAATACAGTAACACTAAAATTAATCCAGGTTTTGGTGAAATGCCTTGGACTCCTCCCAAAAAGTCATTATAAAGCCACCCCCAGGGGCTTTCCTTTTCCAGGTACAAAGTGTTCCCACAGAAGAAGAAAACCTCTACTGAAGACAGGAGGATTCTTTAGACAGTCGTCATGTAACATGTAGTAGAAGAATTTATTCCCCAAGAACTGGAGATAAGGAGATAAAAAGCCATCTGAAAAATAATTAAAATAATTTAAAATAATTAAAAAGGAAAAGGCGCAAACCTAAGTTTAAAAAGCACAAACACTGAGATACCTGTGACAAAGAGCCAAGTGGAGGTTATGTAAATGAAAACGCAGAGTCAACTAGTGGGATCCAGCTAAGTCGTTTCTCACAGGGAAAGTTATGGCCTTAAATGCATGTGTTAGAAAAGAAGAAAGGCTGAAAAAAATTTATGACTTAAACTTCCAGCTCAAAACTCTAGAAAACTAACAGAGAAGCAAATGTGAGAAAACCAGAAAAAGGAAATAATAAGAGAGCAATGAAATAGGAAACAGTTGCACAGTGGGGAAAATCAACGAAGACCACAGTTGGTTCTTTGAAAAGTCTAATAAAACTGATAAACCTCTAGCAAGATTATTAAGGGAAAAAAGGAAGAGAATAAACACCATTAACAATATCAGACACTGTGGCAGCCATGAGAAGCATCACTGGCTACTGGCCCCAGCTTCCAGCCCCTCTGGACTCACCCCTGTGCTCAGAGGGAGGCTGCTCTCAGACAAGGACTGTGCATGGAGCACTAAGGCAGGTCTCTTATAGGGATACAAACTTCTCCTCCAGTGGGTGACTTTGACTGAGGACACCCCATAGAACTAGCTAATCATGTCTTAGCACTGTGCTGCAATCCAGGATTCCTCCTACTAGGGCCTTCTGCCAACCCTCTCTCTTTGCACAGGTGTCAGACTAGCAACATGGTCTGAAGGCTTTCTCTGTTTTCTCCTACTCCCTCCCTCCCGCAGTGAATCTCTTGTTCATATGAACCTGTCTTGGCGTCTTCTTCTTGGCTAACCCAAAGTAACACAAACATCAAAAATATAATGAGAGGGCATTACAAACTGTGGCATTACTCTGTGGAGTTTTGGCAGATAACTGGGGGACCCCAGGCACTCAGCTTGTTTTCCCCTCAGTTCATTTGGCAAATTCTGGAACAGCATGAGGTAGGAAGCTGAAACATCAGAAGAAACCCTCCAGAGAGCAGAGCAGAAGATTGGGCAGACTCAGGAGACAAATATTAGAGTTTGGGACCTACCAGGAGTATGGCTTCAATGAGCAGACTAGGAACTCGGTCGAAAAATAACCCTGGAGAGTTAAAGGCAGTCTAGAGGTAGAGGGAGCCTTACCTAGTCTCAAATCAGTACAGTCCCTCATGGAACTAAAATGATCAGGTAGCCACCAACTAATCTGGTAGGCCAAGGGAAGAGTGAATTATCTCAGGAGAATATAATGGCATACTTGTTTTAAACACAACGTCTAGCAGTTACAGTTGTATTGCTAAGTAACGTAATATCAAATGCATCCTTGCATTCCTGGAATAAAAACTATTTGATCAAAATATTTATTTGGTTGGTTGTTTATAGATTATACTATTAAATTAAGATAGCTAATACAGTCAACCCTCCATATCTGTGGGTTCCACATTCATGTATTCAACAAACTACAGATCAAAAATATTTGGGAAACAAATTCCATAAAGTTCCAAAAAGCAAAACTTGAATTTGCCACACAGCAGCAAGCACTGTGTTGAATCCACACAAATGAAGTGATGTGTAGGCATTGTATTAAGTATTATAAGTAATCTAGAAAGGGTTTAAAGTATATGAGCGCATGACTGTAAATTATATGCAAATACTGCTCCATTTTATATAAGGGACTTCAGCACTGGGGGATTTTGGTATCTGCAGGCAGGGCAGGGCTAGATACCGAGGGATACCTGTACTACACTTAGGTTTCATGCACCTATGTTGGTTTAGTAGTTCAGTTTCCATGACTGCCTCTGTGTCTTTTCTGGTGTTTTGGTGGAGGGGAGGAAACTGACAGCTGCACTGATACTCTGTGTTGACCAACTGAAAGATTCTTCTTTAAATGCTCTTTATTTCTGTTTTTTTGTAGGGTGACATGGTCATGGCTTGTCCACACTTCTGGCTGGGTTTTTTCATAGTCCCTACTGCATGCCTGATTCAAAATGTAATATGGAAATTGTAAGTTGAAAAATGAAGTGGTAACCAAAAAATATATTGTTGTGTTTAACTACCCATTTCCAATTATATGTCTTTCAAATTAAACTGAGTACCACTTTATGAAAATTAAGTGTCATGGGAGTTTCAAAGGAATTAAACGTCCTCTGTTTTTTGCCATTGAAGATTTACCAACAATCTATTTAGAGTGGAAAAAATACAGAATCAAAACGCATGGAAGGCTATATAAAAATTGATGGTAATATTACATAGTTGATGATTTTTTTCTGAAAACAGGTTCATTTCTTCATTCTCTAAAAGCATGACTTGTATAACTTTTATCTACTCTACAGGAGCCAAAACCTGATGCCTGAGAATCTCAGATTAAAAACTGATAATAAAATAAGCAATAGGAGGGAGATATTCAATAGAAAAACATTCTTACTTTTTCAAAAAATTTGGAGTAAGAATTTCTCAAATATAGTTCTTCCAAAATATTTACATTTTAGATTATAAGATCTCAATTTTTTTTACCAAGTCCAACAGAACTTTAAATTAAGGTGTTAGAAATTTCTGAAATCTCTAAAATTAAAGGTAAAGTACCCATGAAATTGTAAGTTTTTAAAATTAAAAATAATTAATTTATAATAATATTTATAATACATATTCTGTAACAAACAACAAATCTCTAAAATATTATAAATTTCAAACTAATTAATGAACAGAGAAAGGCATATACTGGAAGGGATAATATTAATTTTGCTTTTCAATGTCCAATTCTTCCCTAATCTCTCTACATATCAGGGCAAACATAATTAGCTGTAGACTCCAAAGTGGAGAACTGAATCTTTGCCAAAGTTTCCCAACAAATACATCAGATTTTCTTCCTTGTCCTCCTCCCCTCCCCTGCCTTTTTCCCCCTCCTCTTCCCTCTCCTGCGTGTGTGTGCGTGTGTGTGTGTGTGTGTGTGTGTGTGTGTTTGCTCATGCACATGTGCACAGTCTTTTCATTCATCCCACTTTCAAGAAGAATTGTCTTGCATAAGAGCTTAAAAAGCCTTTTAAAGAATTCTTCATGCAAGTATTAATTTGTCAACCAAAGTTAGCAATGGGAGATGGGGCCAAAGTACTGATAAATTCGTAATATTGGTGTTTATCTGTATTATCCTGAAGGTAGACATGAGGTTTCAGAGCAGAGACCAGACGATTATTACCCAGGACAGCAGCCACAATGGTTCCCCTCACCCCAATCTCTCCCCCTTCTTGGGTGATACAATGAGGAATGGACAGAGAGGCCTGCAGGTTCCAAGGTTGACATGCAGGAGAGGAACTCAAAAAACAGGAACCTGAGAGTCTGTGTTGGAGAATGACGGCTGTCCCCTCTCCCTTCCTGAGAAAGAAGGGAAACTTTGCTTCCTAATGTTAAATAAATAAATAGATAAATTCATTCTCCTCGGGAAATGATGGAAGAAGGATCCTGGGTTTGTACCCTTTGGAATGTAAATATGTCTCCAGGTGTGAGAGGAAACATCTCTAAGGCTACAATTTGTGGAATATCTTCATGGCTCCAGGTCTCATCCCTCTTTGAAATATAAACAATTCTGTCCTAAGATAAAATTGTTTTCTCTATTTGATAACTTTTGCCACTTGGGAAGAAAAACTTTCTAATTTAAAGAATAGCTATGAACTCAGTTTTGTACAATAGATCTGTAATTTTTTTCATTAAAAACAATCATAACCAAAAAAATCCCCAAACAAGCCATTTTCCATTATTTGGGCACCTTCAATCTGGCTGCACAGCCAGGAAGGCCTGTACTCAGCACGAGAGCATTCCTGGCCGCAGAGCTGGGGCTGCGGGGAGGCAGAGCTTCCATTGACCTAGAATATGTAGAAGACTCCCAATTTAAAATAAACCAGAGCACAGTTTTCCATATTAAAATGTGTATTGGTGTTAGATGTCTGTACTTTCTCTACAGCTTTCTTACCATAACACAAAAACCCATCATTTTAGATAAGCCACAAACATGCCCTGTGCCTCTACTTCAACCGCTCTCCAAAATATTCTCCCTTATTATTCCTGACCTTTCTTTGGGTTGTGATGTCCAGAAGTCCCCTGAGCTGACCATACACTTTCATAATGAGTAATCACGAACTTTGGAACCTTTAAAATAAAGTCTGGCTTCTTTTCTCCAAGACCTAAACCATATTTGGTTAGCTGCTTTTCCTTCCTTTTTGTTTTGTGAAAATACTTCCCGTCAATAATCCCCTAGTATGTCTTGATGGTAGGCAAACCTTGTGATCAATTGTGAGAAGAGCTTGTTAAAGAGTTAATTTGTTTATAATTGTTTATGTTTATATATTTGCTCATTATTTTACTTTAGCCAGAGAGGATTGCAAAAGATAAATACAATGCAAAAAGAGAGACATCACAGGCCTTAAGTTAAAATATCGATTGCTGATGGAGGGGAAGGGGATGATAGCTTATTTTTTTAGGTAGCAGCTTAGAAAATTCCTTAAATCAAAGCATACTGCTTAGATACACTGAATACACAGAGGTGTTTTTCTTCAGTTGTAGATTAGCTTTTAGGTTTGTTTTTTTTTTTTTTTTTTTTTGAGACAAGGTCTTGCTCTGTCGCCAAGGCTGGAGTACAGTGGTGTCATCCGTAGCTCACTGCAGCCTCAAACTCCTGGGCTCAAGTGATCTTGTCACCTCGGCCTTCCAAAGTGGTAGGATTACAGGCGTGAGCCCCACTGCACCCAGCCACTAGTTCATTTTTTTTACAATGTTATTTTGAGGTGCATGGTATCACCTTCTACCTAGAATGCTCTTCCCCACTCTCTCCTAGTGACTGCCTACCCCAACTTTAGACCCCAGCTCCAATCCACTTCCTCAGAGCAGCCTTTGCTGATAGCCTCAACAAGCTTCTACCTCTGCCTTGTGCTGTCACAGCACCACGTGGGTACCCCTCCATTGCACCCGTCCCCTCTGGCCTTGCTCACTTGTCTGCTTGTCTGTCGTCTGCCTCTCCCTGTGTGTTGGAAGCTTTATGAAAGTAGAGATGTCTGTTTTTGCTTTGGCACCTAACGGCAGCTCAAGAAATACATTTACAGAATGCGTGAGTGGATGAATGATGAATGCCTGAGTGTAGATTTAGACCCCAGTGCAAGGTTGAGCATCCAACTGGGTCACCTTGTACATTTCAAGTCAAGAGTCTGCAGGCCTGACGCCTGAAGTGCTGAGAGGCCACTCTGCCATTGTAATTGCTATAAGTGGCACCACTAGCCCCTGGGCTCTCTGATTGAAGTAAGGATAAGAGTCAGCACACAGCTGAAGCTGAACTCATGCATCAAGATTCCCAAATAGTGACAATGGCAGAAAAAGCCATGTGGAATCATGTCTCAGTCCTGTGAATCTTTGACTGAAGATTCAATGAACACCTGTCTGGCTGGGGTCTGGCAGGCCTACCCTCTGGAGTCAGGGCCCTCCTGCGGCCTAGACACACCCCCAGATGCACGTGTAGGCTTGCATGGGAAGGCCGCAGCGTTTGGGATGGCCGGCTGCTTACATACAGCACCCAGCTCCGCCCTGCACTGCCGCGAACAATCTCAGCTACTAGGAAAAGAGTACAGGGAGGAAGAGCACGTTGCTTTGCCTTCCACCATATCACCTACAGCCAAAGGACGCCCAGCTGTCACCTAAGCGGGGAGAAAGGAGTCACTACAGCATGTAAAGCTCATGTGTTATGTTCTTTTTGTCTTTCCCTCTTGTTCCAGGATCGGAAATACCTACAACAAGACTTTTCTAGAGGAGGTTCGGGAGCTGGAAAGGGTCAAAGTTACACGATTTGATCTTTCTGGAATGTCTGAAAGCAGGTGAGGCCTCTGTTCCTTTTTATCCTGATTTTTGTTAGGAACTCTTGTCCTTTTTCCCACCTTCCCCTCCCAGGCCCTTCCATACTCACCACCATTCCCGGTGGGTCTATTAAGCACATGTCCAGCAGGCACCTTGACCTTCACGTGCCTTGGGCCAAAAGGCGTGGAGTCACTCTCACTTTCTCTCCCTCATGTCCCACACCCGTTGTTCAGAAAATCCTGCACATCCCACCTGCAAAGCAAACTGAGAAGACCACAACTCACGGATTCTACAGTGTTCCCGGGGCAGGCCCCTGCTCCTCCCCTGGGTCACTGCAGTCGCCTCTGCACCGGCCTCCTGGCCTCCCCCGGTGCCAGAGCCAGAGGGAGGAGGCTTTGCTGGTGTGAACTAGTCACGTCTCTCCCTGCTCCTCAGCTTCCCGGGTCTGGACGGGGGGTCCTCTCTGCAGCCCGCAGCGCCTTGCCCTCTGTCCCCACACAGGCACACACAACTCCTTTGACATCTCCGTTGGCTTTCTCTCCCTGTGTCTGGTTATTGCAAAAGGGTTTCTTCTAATGCCTCATTTTGAAAAATAACGTACTTATTTCACCTCAAATATTTTTTAAAGAAAGCTTCCCTTACCACGAGTCTCACAGAAGGTGTGCGAGGCTCATGCACACTAACGTTATCTCAACCTGTGGCGGCTGGCGGACAGACATGCGTATCTATTTGGGGCCAAACAGTCTGTCACTTCCCTCTGCAGACTTCTGCACGAAGGTTTGAATGTGCATAGAAAGCAGTCCTCTCTCTGTCCCCCGCCCTCCGTGAGGCCGTGGATCCAGGAGGAGGGAGAGCTGCACTGGGAGGAAAGGACCAGGCTTCCCTCCAGCGTCTCAACTGTTCCCCTTCTCCCACTGCCCGGGAGGAAGGAAAAACAATCACACGTCTTGCTCTTGCAGTTGCTGCCTATTCCCAATGGTCCTTATTTGATAGCATCGAGAGAATAGGCCACATGCTAGAAATGTCAGGAGGTGTATAGGAATTAAATGTGCAATAACATTTTTAATCTCTGCACCCAAACTATCCCTACAGATAGACAAATTCCAGTTGTCTGACATGGCCTGGATAGTCTTCTAAGTAGAAGTGCTTTGTTCCTTCTCAGTAATGACAACAGGCTTCTGTGCCAGGCTTGCATGTGAGCCCTGAGCATAACCTTGAGTTTTAAGTGGGCTTTCTCCAAATTGGGAATATTTGTATAGGGATTATGAGGAGAAGAATCAATCTATGGACTATACTAAAATCCTGCTACCTTTTGAACACTGTGTTAGGCACAAAAGAAAGGGTCAGAAATAACTGATGATGTGGCCCACTTAAACAGGGCCAAGTGAACACTTAACAACATTTAGGAAGCAGCAAAGGTGTAAGTGCTAACGAGTGGGGCGATCACTCAGCATCCACGTATTTGACACCTGCTCAGCACTCAGTCCAGACAGTACCAGGTGCTGGTGAGAAAGCAGAGCAGTCGGAACTCTCGGAATCACTTTGCATCAGCAACCATTTCTAACCAGTTTAAACACACCTGTCCTATGACCCAACAGTTCCATTTCTGGGTATTTACACAAGAAAAATGTTAATATGTGTGCACAGAAGACTTGTATATTGTTGGAAGTTTTATTTATAACAGCCCATAACTGGAAACAACCTGATTTTCCATCAACATGGGAATAGATAATGCAAATAAATTCATACCGTGGAATGTTACTAAAAACAAAACAACTATGAACTCTTGATTAACATAAAACATGAGTGAATCTACAAACACTATATTCAGAGAGAGAAGCCAAATCCTATACTGTATCATTCCACTTATATGAATTTTAAAATAGTCAAAACTAATCATTAGTGATACCATTCAGAGCAATTGTTACCCATTGAGGCTTTGACTGGAAAGTTTCAAGAGAAAGATTTTGGACAAAAAGAAAATATTCTATATCTTGACTTGGGAAATAGGTATGCAGTAAATAACTGTGTCAAAATTCATCACATTTACTTTTAAGATCTATGCATTTTATCATATACATGAACCTCATAGCTTGGCTATGCTGGTGTGCACCTGTCGTCCTAGCTACTCAGGAGGCTGTAGCTTGAGCCCAGGGGTCTGGGGCTAGTCTAGGCAATCTAGTGAGACCCTGTCTCTTAAAAAAAAAAGAACCACAATGGAAGAAACCAAAGCAAAAATATAAACACAATATAAATGTACCCAAAAAAGCTCACATAACAAAGGACTAATCTCCAAATAGACAAAGCGTTTCCAGAAATCAGCAAGAGAAAGACCAGCAAGCAACAGAAAGATAGATAAAGTATAAATAAACAGTTCACAGGAAAGGAAATACAAATGGCTCTTAAACATATGAAAATATTGTCAACTTCAATCACAATAAAAATGGCAATGATAAGTACATGGGAACGACATTTTTTCATTTATCATAGTTGGCAACCCTTGGCTGGGGAAGAAGTTGGAAAAGAAAGACTTGTGGTAGGTACTTTGGTGCTATTTCACTATTTATCAGAAACACAAATGCATATAGCCTGTGACTCAGCCATCCCTTTTCTGGGAATTTTCCCCATCCTTATCCCCTGTATACTTGCATATATCCCAATGTTAAGGATTGCAGCAGTATTTGGAATAGCAGACATTTAAGGACAACCATACCTGTGTGGCATAACCACACGCTGAAATACTCTCCAGGCATAAAGAGGACTGAGGAAGCTGTCTGTGCACTGAGATGGAAATGTCCCTAAGGTGTATTAACAGAAAGAATCAAATGCAGACGCCATGTACAGTATGCGACCTTTTGTGCAAAGGATGGGGATAATAAGATTACACAATCACGTTTACTTATAAAGCACCCCTACAAACTTACCCAAGGAACCAATGCTAGTGATCCCCAGTGAGGAATGGAAGGGCAGGCCCAGACAGACAGGAGGCATGAAGGTAGAGTGTTAGCATTCTACCCTTATTTATTTTCTTTTTAAATTTTTGAATCATGTACATGTTTTATCTGTGGCAAAGGTAGAGACTGAGTGAGAGAGAAAGAGAGAAAAGATGAAATGTAAATGGATAAATTCTAGAAAGCCCAGAGCCAAATGCACTTCAGCTCCTAGCTGTATGAGCAAAAGTAAAATCCTAATTTGATTCTTTTAACTACTATGAAAGATTTCAGTTCTTCTCTCTCCTCTTCGGACAGTCCCTAGAAACCTTCCTCTAAGCAGGAAGAGCAGATTTCCAGCTTGACAAGAGGCAGGGGCTCTGGGGGTCAGGGGGCTGGCGTCAGGAGCGGGAACTGAGTCACAAGGGGAAGCTGGCTTTAGGGGAGACCCTTGTCCTGCAGGAGGCCATGGTGTGGGGGTGCTGTTGTGTTTTCTGAAGACAGTTGCAATTTGTCACACAACTTCTGAGCCCCTCAAATCCCTGGAAATGCTGGAGTACATGGCAAATCTGACACAGCAGAAGGCTCCCATGGCCTGGTGACATCAAAGAAGTGAGAAAACAGAACAGCCTGAACTACATGGGTATTTTTTTTTTAAAACCCATCTGTCAGCTTATAGGGAAAAAAAGAAAAAAAGAAAAGCATGAACTTCCTTAACTACACCCACAACAGTGGCAGCCTTAGAGGGGGCAAGTTCATAAAATGACCCCACTGTTTGCAACTTAGAAAGTCTCACACTTGGATTTCCACTGTGGTGAGCTTGGGGAGCTGCAGAAGGAGGTCCCTGCATGCCTATGGCCGACCTTTCCTGGCACACGTTGCCAAGCCTTTAACCTGGGTGGTTTATTACACTTTGCCATCAGAAAGTTGGGATAGAGGTTTTTAAGATACACACTGTAAACTCTAAGGTGGTCTGGGAAGCCAGAGGGCTAACAGGACACTGATTAGTTCAGTTCAACTATTTGGAAAGGACGTTCGGAGAG
Source organism: Varecia variegata (assembly GCA_028533085.1). Lineage (NCBI taxonomy): Eukaryota > Metazoa > Chordata > Mammalia > Primates > Lemuridae > Varecia > Varecia variegata. Next base: position 4,200,683 of record CM052445.1, read on the forward strand.
CTGTATCTAACAAGTGCTCACAGCAAAACACTATTTTATAAGCAGCACCTTGCCGAGAGTGTCCTGATAATGTCTATTTTATTTTCAATGCATGGACATTCTCCAAAACGTGAGTACAGTTTTTTACCTTCACCTTGTAACTTGATTTTTTTTTTCCAATAAATTCCTTTGAGATCTGTTCCAATGAACTAAAGCCAGGCTGGATTTGATTTTTTCCCAGGGTGAAGGCAGCAAGTTTCCCAAGGTCCTCAGTTAGCCAGCCCCACGAGCTTGTCTTCCAGAACTCTTCTGTTGATCTGAGTGTCCCCCGTAAGTAACACACTGTAAAGTGGGCCAAGACATTGAAACCCCATGTGCCCACAAGAAAGATGAGTACTTAAAAGCGGGTCATTCTACTTGGGGATATTATGCTAAGTGAAATAAGCAAGACACAAAAGGACAAATATGTATGATTCCATGGATGTGAGATCCCTAGAGCAGTCCAATTCATAGAGATGGAAAGCAGAAGAGTGGCTGCCAGGGGCAGGGAGGAGGGAGGAATGGAATGTGAGCATTAGTTTAATGGGTGCAAAGTTTCGCTTTTGCAAGATGCAAAGAGTTCTGGAGATGGACGGTGGTGATGGTTGCACCACGGTGTGAATGCACATAAAGCTACTCAACTACACTTAAAAATGGTTCAGATGGTAAAATTTATGTTATGTGTATAATTATGTGTACAATTATAAAAAATAGATGGAAACTACCTGAATTATCTATTTTAAAAAATTAGGTAGTTCTTGTACGGAAAAAGAGCTCAATTAGATTGGAGAAATTAATGTGCTTGGCCTAAAGCAAGTGCTTTCACAAAGCAAGTCGTTTTCACGTAGGACACGAGGCACGTTAGAATCCTCGGGAGGGCTGTGGAAGGGACACACTGGCATCCGGCTCCGCACAGAGCAACTGTGGACCCAGGGTGGGTACGCCTAAACATACCCCCGAGCGGCTCCCACACAGCCGGGCTTACAGACTACCGCAGCACCGCGCCCTCATCGTATCTGCCACCTGCCCTGCCCTAGTCGCCGGCCTGGCTGACGTGGCCGGTGTGTCCTAGTCCATTTGCAGTCGCAGTTTCTGTCACCAGAATATTCACCAGCCATTGGTGCTCCCAACGGATTCCTCTGTGCTTTGCTCTTCCAGGTGGGTATGCGTTTTCTCAAACAGAACAAGCTGTGGTCACTCAGGAAGAGCTAGTCCGTTCTTACAACACTACTAAGATGGAAAACACGAAGACTTTAAGTGTTGCCTCAAACTGATTCAGACTGACGGACTAAGATTCGGAGCGTTGTATCCTGCACCTCCCGTCCTTCGCTGAGGCTGGCGTGTGAGCCGGCACTCCCAGGCACTCGCGCTGTGGCTTTCACCATCCAGTCTGTTACGTGTACACCCACTGAGTCCTGAGCCGTGGGCATAAACAATGGGGGAGCCCTATTTACTTTTTCTTAATTTGTCTCCAGTGTTTTACCAAATGTATGTCTTTTTCTGTGGCCATGAGATAATTTGTTCATCAGCTCAGTCTGAAGTATAAAATTAAAAGCATTATGTTTCACCAAAATTTAAACTTTGGTACAAGTTTTTTTTGGGGGAAAAGGATTATCATGTTGCATAATAAAGCTATCTTGCCTAATAGGCAAGGGGTCACTCAGAAACTTTGCATTTTGGAAACTCACAGGCATGAGGCAACATAAAACATTTTTCTAAGTAGGATGTCCCTCTGAGTCACATTTTGTTTGTACGAAATTTGTGTGATATTCTTGATTTTAGTGAACTCACATAATGAGTGTATTCTCAGGCCTCAAAATCAGGTATGCAAGAATCAATGTGTCATTATTTTCTACAAATCAGTTTAATCTCCATTCTGAGTTTCCCATCTAACAGGACTGCTAGGAAATTCAACCTCAATCATTCTTAGGGCTCTGCCTCAGGCTGTACTGGCCTTCCAGGGTCTCACATGGTGCAAAACACTGAAGCACCTTGTTCTGTCGTCTGCCCACACAAGCCACCACTAAGACACATGGTCCCTTTTGCTCTGGCAGCTCTATGAGGCTTCCGCGCCAGGAATGGGAACTGGAAGCTTTGGGAAGGTTGGAAGTCCTGATGCCTGTGGCCTCACACCCCGAGAAAAGCCACTCCCCTCCTGCAACACGTTGTCTTCCCAGGCTACTTCCTCTAGTCCAGGGTACAGCTCCCTCTCTCTCAAACCCTGTTCTATTTAGTGAGTTTTTAGAAGCAAAGACTGGGAATTCTTTCTTGAAGGCTAGCTCTATTTTCTGTCCTGCCAAAAGGACACCGCTGAGGAAATGAGCCCAAAACCTCAGGCCTATTTGAAGGAAAATAAGGCAACAAGGAAAAAACACTGGGAGAAAAACTCAATTAGAATTTCAAAAAAAAAAAAAATCCATCAATGGATAAATAAAACGTAGTATGTCCATATGGTGAGATATTATTCAGCCATAAAAAAGAATGAAGTGCTGATAAATGTTCCAACATGGATTAAGTATGGAAACATTGCGCTAATTCAAAAAAGCCAGTCACAAAAGGCCGTATACAACATGATGCCATTCATACAGAATGTCCAGAATAAGCAAAGCTGTAGAGATACAAAGTGGATTAGTGGTTGCTTAGGTCAGGAGGGAAGATGAGGGGGTAAAGTTAGTATTTCAGGTCTGTAGGATTTCTTTTTAAGGTGATAAAAGTGCTCTAAAACTGACTGTGGTGATGGTTGCACATATTTGAAAATATACTAAAAACCATTGAATTATACACTTTAAGTGGATGAACTGGTGATTTAAATCTTAATAAAGCTGTGTTTAAAAATTATCCAGCTGGGCACAGTGGCTTACACTGGCAGTCCCAGCTACTTGCAGGGCTGAGGTGGGAGGACTGCTTGAGCTCAGGAGTTTGAGACCAGCCTGGGCAACATAGCAAGACCCCCACGTCTAAAAAAATTTTTTTTTAATAAATAAATAGATTATCCAGGGAGATTCCACTTACAATCATGATGTAGTAACTAGTACTGCCCTCCTGTTTAAAACTATTAGAAAACTGGGAAAAAAAGAAACAACTATTTTCAGACATTAGACAAAGGGCAGCACAGGCTTATAATCCTTAAGAGAAAGGAAATAAACGAAGTGAGCCTTATCACTGCCAGCCTTTCTCAAGGCAGTTTTTGGATCATAGTGCAAGGAAGTAGTACCCAAGCAAAATGTAATACTCTCATTAGGTTGAGGAGACTGAGATAGAAGTTTGGAGAGGCTGAGGCAGCTGGAATTTGCTGCATAGAGTGCTGTTGAGAAGGATGGCATACACAGAAAAAGCTCTAGGAATTTCCATAAAGATACCATAGAGTGAATAGCTATTAATAGAAGCTAAGCTACACACGCATAGAGTGAAACTCAATAAAGTTGAGCAAAGACAAAGTACCAGAGAGAGATAATTTCAGCAATTCCCAGAACTCCCACAGGATTCAAGTTCTAACCAATCAGGGTGGAAAGACCTCCATGAATACTTGAGATATTCCATAGAGACCCCACAAGGGCCATACCTTGAGAGTAGAGCTAAACTAGCACCAGAGGAAGAACTATTCTAGACTTTTAATCTTATGTTAACAAAGCTTATCTTAATCTTTATTTTATCAAATCATAAAAACGAGACTCTAAAGCAGCAAGGGGCTCCACAAGTAATTTAACTACCTGCAGAAAAGCAAAGCAAAACAAAAAACTTTAATGGAAGAAAACAAAATCCAGACATTTAACAATGAAGAGTTACAGTGTCCAACATCCAGTCAAAAATACTAGATATTCAAAGCAGGAACATAAGATCCGTAACCCGGATAAAAGTAAGTCAATGCAAACAGACCCAGAGGCGACAGAGATGATGGAATTTACATGCAAGAACTTCAAAACAGCTATTATAAATAAAAACAACACAATAGAGAGAGAAATGGAAACCATAATAAAAGAACCAAATGAAACTTCTAGAGCTGAAACATAATGAAAACTTCACTGGCTAGACTTAGCAGCAGATGAGACACGGAAGAATAAAAAATAAAAACTTGAAGACGTAGCAATAGAAACTATTCACACTGAAACACAAAGAGAAGGAAGGCTAAGCAAAGGATGAAGAGAGCGTCAGTTACCTTGGAGACAATAGCAAGTAGTCTTCCATGCTTTGTAAGTTGCTTTGGAGTTGCAGATAGCTAAAGGGACAGACAGATTGGTTGAATAAATAAAAGCAGAACGTTTTTCAGTATTCGCTTGTATCTCACTGAGCTCCTTTAAATATTAGAGAATGTTAAAAGGAAAGAAACACAAAGCCACCCAAACTTTAGGGGAGAAATGATTTCGTCATCAATCCTAGGCATTTAAGTCAGTCCGCTGATATTTTGGAGTATCACCGGTCGTTCTACACTGGCGCTGTACAAAAGCATCTGGACGGTGCAGTTTTTACACAGCATTTTATTTTCTTGCCCAAGATGTAACTGTAACATGAACACATAAACCCTGGGTAACGTGAACCAGATGACATGTACGTACTGAAGGTCACATCACATGTTTGCAGACTTCTGGAGAACTCCAGATCATGTGAAAGTGGCTGTCAGTGGTGGAGCAGCGGCCTCAGAGAAAGGGGCAGGAGCTGGGTGCCTGTGACACACTCGAAATGTGTCCAGAACATCATAAAATTGACGCCGGAGAAGAAAAGACTGGAAGAGAAGACAGAACCGTCTGAGCCCGGCGTGCCCCAGCAGGGGTGCGCGCTGGAGGAAGGCCCAGGGAGATGAACCGAGGAAGAGCAGCCCTGAAGCTCCTTTCACGCTTCTTCGAATCCCCGCACTTGGCCTACGTGTCAAAGGGCCCGAGGAGCCGAGCACTGCGCCCGGACGCAGGGAGCGAGCCTGCGAGGCGCTCCCACTGCGCAGGTGACGCCGCCCTGCGTGCCCCTCGCGCCCCCTACCGTGCGCCCTCGCGTCGCACCGACCCTTCGCCCCGCCCCGCCCGGCGCATTCCGTTCCCTCCCCTCCCCCAGAGCAGCCCTGGTTGGGAAGGTCCGGCAGCGGGGGGCGTGGAAGGAGGTGGGCGCCCTTGTGTGCTCACGCGTGTGAGTCGCGCCTGCTCCTGCATGTCAGTACGTGAGCACAGGAGAAAGCGCCTCGAAAGCCCCTTTGGCCACCATTGGTCCCGGCCACCTGCGGATGGGCCAGCCCGTTCAGGGGTTTGCTGCTGAGCTGAAAGGGAGATGGAGAGCTGTGGGGAATGTTCTGGACGCATCCAACCTTCTTCCTCTTCACCTACCCAAACGGGCGCCTTAAAAGCCCCACACCGCATAGCAGCGGTTCTCAGGGTGGACTGACAGCAGCGGCATCGCCACAGAAATGGTTAGAAACGGGAGTTGTTGGCCCCAGCCTAGACCTACAAGAAACTGCTGAATCCCCTCCCCTCTCCCCCCTCTCCCATCGTGTTGACCAGCAAGTTCTCAGGTGAGTCGGTGCACGCTGGGAGCGCAAACCCTGGGGAAGGACTCCATCAGCACACGCGGCCCACGCCACCTTTGGGTTTTAACGCTTAAAGCCGAGCGCACACTCGGGTTTCAAACACAGAAGCACGCAACTGCCCACACCTCCCAGTCTTTCGCTTAGTTTCCCAGCTCGTTAGAGGTCCGGATCCTGCGGAGCTGTGTGCCCAGGTAGCCATGACGCGGGAGCACGTGTCCCAGAAACTTGGCTAATGAAAAACCTAAAAGAGAATTCTTTGTATGTTCTGAATTTTTTTACTGTCCACGGTGGTTCTGAAATTTGTATGAGGAGTCAGCCCTTGATTTTGGGGAAGCCACGTGGTTGCAGTTTGCAGCAGCCAACGCTTGTTACCTTGGGCTGTGTAGAGTAAGGCAGCGGGACTTTCTCAAGGTGACCCAAATGGCACGGTTTTTATGGCGGTAGTCACTGGGGCGTGTGCTGCCCTCTACTGACGATGCAACTAAACCGAGTTGTTCACAGTTGCTAAAACTGTATTCCTTGGTTCATTTAGTGTGTATGGGAAGATTCTTTTACTAGGCATGGTTCACATTCTTTTAATTCTTGGAAAACGTAAGGTGTGACTGTTTTCACCTGCCACATATTAAAGGCGCAGAGGCACTTGTGTTTTGTAAATATGATCCCTGAACCAGGAAAACATCAACCATTTACAGGAAGCTGCATGCTTAAAACTGCTTCCATTCTTCCCAATTCTTTGGATTCACTTAAGTCAAACCAGGGGCATTATTCAATAAAGAGAAAGTGTGTATTTTCTTCTTTCTTTGAATACAGTTATCTTATGGTGGTTTTATTGGTAAAATAAGTTTTGTTAGCTGTTAAGCCCTATGAAGTCTTTGAGTAGCCAAGAAATTGATCTTTGAAAAGCAGTGCCTTTGTGACTTTAGTAATAATTCAGTGTAGGAAAGAGTGAGCAAGTGGTTTCCTACTTGAAATGCTTTTTATCGTGGGGAAGAGGGAGTCCGTGGGGACTGACAATAATGAGGTGCTCTTGTGGAAATATCATAGAGGGCTGGGTAAATAGCAGCAAAACCTACTGGAGCACATGAGAAGTAGCTTCACAAAAACATCCGAGCTGCTGTTAAATGAGTTGCAGATTATTTAGTGACATAACTGAGTGATCATTGTTTTGTATCTATGAGACCTCTTTGCGTCATTTTGCCATGGTAGTTAAATTGTGCAAAAATAAACATTTACTGGGACCTAATGTGCACCTGGTGCGGTGCTGCGGGCTGGGCGTCAGTGCTTAAGGAGATGGAGATTTGGCTCCCAAAGCAACAGGTGAGTAAATAGAGTCATTGGGCCCTGTGTTCTGTCTCCTCCTCCCACTAAAACCACATACACGAAAGATATTCTCCCAAAGTCTGTTGTCCAGGTTTTAATTTTGTTCATGTTCTTTAGATTTTTTTAAAAAAATGTTAACATCAAATTTCTGAAGTTTCTAATGTTAACATAACTGGTAAGAGCAAATGTGCATAAACAACTTTATTCACTCATTGGATCACATTGTTTGATCACTTCTCTGAAACAGGATTTCTTTTCTTTCCTTAATGTCCTTTCTTTTTTTGTTCTGAGAGATGTGTGTCGTAGCTAAAGTAGATTGGAGCCATTACCAATCCGTTCAGGTTTCTCTTCCTCCCATGGTCTAGTCCACATCTGGGCTTCCCACAAGTGCCCACCTCTGGTTCTCAATCTCTGCTCATAGTCTTTTTTCTTGGCTGTGGTCTCTGCCCCGTGCTGGTCTTCACTCTCGCAAACCCTGCTGCATGTTAGGGACACTCAGCCCTTGTCCCCGTCCCTCTCAGGAGTGACTGCGGAAGGTCTCCTCCCACATTGATGCCCTGGTAGCCGACATCCCGTCATGCCCTCAAGCTCCTCTTAGCATCCTTAATTAGCCCCATTTTACAGGCGAGTAAACGCAGTGATGCAGCCGCCAGCAAATACCAGGCCTCCGGTCTCCCATACTTAGATATTTGAATTATTATTATAATTAATAAAGTCTTTCATAAAGAAGTATGGGGAATTAAAGTCTATTCACTGTGATGTAAATTGCTCTGGGTTAAGAAAAAAGCTACGGGAATCTTTCCTCTAAAGTAACGATTCAAAACCTTTGGAACGCTGCAGGTCAGGCCAGCAGACGCCAGGGGGCGCGAGAGACTTCCCTATCACCCAGTTGATGAAGGGCGCGCACATTTCCAACGCTGTGCTTGTAGCTCTTCCACCTGGGACACCTGTTATGTGTTTTTTCATAGTTTAGGTATTTTTCACTTGTGAATCATAATTTTCCCCCCTGCACTGTGTAAAGATCTAATTGGCTCTGCATTCGCTGAAAATAAAACATCTGTGCCAATAGAAGAGTATTTGTCTGTTACACGTGACTTGCTCCCTCCCAGGCGGTGGCTGAGCGCTGGACCGCAGCATCCTTCTACTTCAGAACACTAGGATGTGTTTAAAAGGTTCTTTAGGATCCACAGCATTCAACATTTTTAACCACATATACGTAATGATTAAAAACATTGTTTCTGCTCTTTTTTTAATTAGAAATTTCAAAAGAAGCAGTTTGTTGGTTTCATTGTCCAGATAGTCAGTGATGTTAATGAATTTCATCCTGCATGGATTCTGAAGGGTCCAATTGCTGTGGCTGAGGAATTATCAGCTGCGGTCTGGGGAGAATTAGGGTTTATCGTGTAACTAATCAGAGACAAATCCGTCACCTGGCCATGAAACCTTGACCTGCTGGCATTCCAGGTAAGCAGAGGATGTCATTTCAGCTTTGTGGGTCATCGTCCTTCTGATCTCATGCATTGCTTTTTTCTATGGACGTAGAAGTACATATTCACTGGTATAATGCCAATGCCTTTCTTTTGTTTAAATCTAGTGCCCTGAAGGCTCTGTATTATGTAATTGATTGTAAATTGGTGTGTTCAATTTAAACGTCTCATGTCTTGCAACCAACTTTTAGCCAGAAGATGGAGTGCAAGAGCCAAAGCTAGGAAATCGTGGGAAGTTAATGGCTTTCATATATTTTTCTCTGTACTAAAAGGTCTAGAAACCTATTCTTCAATTTAGTCCTTATAGCCCCAAGTTCAGCCTCATAATATATGCAAAGTTATCCAAACTGTTAGGATTGGGTTACCCAAATAAGCAGATGATTTAGATTTAATACTTTGTTGAAAACAAGGTGCAAAAGCATAAATCAATGACCAGTGCAAGAGTATGTGTTTGGGTTCTGTTCTACTGCACAATGTACAGCTAGTTATGCTGATGATTTTGTCGGCATGTCTGTGTGACAGATAGTACCAAATCAGAAGGAGCAAGGTTAATCCAATATTATGAGTCACTTTGTGGACATAAAATAGATTGCCCAAAATGTTATAATAACAATTAGTAAACGTAGTAAAGGGGTATGGTATATAGAAGTTCTTTGTACTATTCTTATTTTTTTCGCAACTTTTTCTCTAGGTTTGAAATTCTTTGCAAATAAAAAGTAAACACAAAAAAACAGATTTTCTAGTTCATTTTAGTCAATCAGACATGGCATGGTTTTATCACTTGGCAAAACTAGAGCACTTAAACTGCCCTCAACCTATTTCTTAAGGGGGGAAAAAACCCAACAGTAAATGTTGAAATCTGATGAGATCTATAGCCACTTGGAAACTTGAGGAACTAAACTCAATTGGTATTAATTAAGGGAGTATGAACATCTGATACACATCAATGATCAGAATCCCAAATTTTCTTTATCTTAGGAATCCTGAAATCTCCAGTGAGCTGGAGACAAGGCAAACAGTGTCAAAATATTTCCATGGTGGGGTGGCATTTACACCTGTGACACCAGCAAGGCTGAGGGCGGAGGGGGATCTGCTCTGGTCCTCCCTGGTCATCTTTTAGAAGACTTCTGCCTCCCCCGGCTTGCTCCTATCGGTGCCTCCGCCCCTGTGATGCTGGCTCACACTGGAGCTCAGCAGTTGGAGGGCTGCACTTCCTGTATTTGAGAAGCTAAATCTATTCCAACACTCAGACTTTAAGGTAAACCGAACCCCCATCTTCAGCTTCACCCCCCGAGACTACCAAAACAGGACCCACCACAATGAGCAAAACAGCAGCGAGGGCTGTGCCGTGGCGCTGGTCACCCATTTAGTACTTGGGGCTGGCTTAATCCTCTTCCTATCAAGCAACATATGGATTATATTTTCTCAAAAGTTAAGCTAAGTTTGGCAGCCCCATGCAGACTCTGGAAATGTATGAATGAGTTCAAAAAGAAATGTTGGGGTTTTTTTTGGGGGGGGGGTTGCCTGTTTATTTAGTTGTGGTTTTTTGTTTCTTTCTTAGCATCTATTATCTATTCTTTACCATGGGACATTGAATACTCAGGTACGTAGGAAATAGTACTACAGACGTTGGAAGTTTAATTTTAAGAGCTGAGTTCGCCTCTCCTGTGGTTTCAGCACTCAGTATCATGACCACTGCTTTCAATCCAGTTGGCAAGATTTCTCCAAGTGGGGAGAGATAGGGGTTTTACTGCAGTCCATAAATACGACCATTTATTGATCTCAACATATTTATGTTCCCATTCATTCGGTGCTCACTTAAACTGTCCAATTTGCTTGACCCAGTCTATAAATGTAAATTACCTACGTCTGAAACTAACTCTGGATGACTTTCCAGTGTGCAGGCGTTGGAATTGTATTACTCCTACAGATCGACCAGGTCTCCAGGTAGCACCCAGGCAGCCAGTCACTCTTTCACTCCCCCATTTCTTCACACTCTTAAAATTAGTACTAAAAATTCATATTATTCCAAAACTTTAATTAAAATGCTATTGGAGGCCAGGTGCTGTAGCTCACACCTGTAATCCCAGCGTTTTGGGAGACTGAGCTGGGAGGATTGCTTGAGGCCAGGAGTTCCAGACCAGCCTGGGCAACATAGGGAGACCCAGTCTCTACAGAAACTTTAAAAAATAGCCAGGTGTGGTGGTGTGCGCCTGTAGTCCCAGCTACTCAGGAGGCTGAGGCTGGAGGATCACTTGAGCCCAGGAGCTCGAGGCTATAGTGAGCTGTATGAACAGGCCACTGCACTCCAGCCTGGGTGACAAAGTCAGACCCTGTCTCAAAACAAAATAAAAATAAAAAACAAACTACTGGAATCGGTTACTAGACACATTTAGTAGAGCTATCAATTTTATCTTGTTTAAAAATCTTTTTATTTGTTTGTGGAAGTCAGGAAGCTTGATCAATGTCAAAAGAACAAATATGAAAGGTTTGCTGTTTTCTTTAGTACAAGCCTAAGAGTGTTACACTGTGTGGCAATATTCAAGGAATACTAGTAAGGAATCGCAAGAATTGAACTAGTCTTGGTCCTTTCTACTGGCACAGTTATATATCCTAAGACTCCCCTCTCCCTCCAAAGCTAGAGGTTATTTAGGAACACAGAGGCTGGGAGATTTCCTGGCCTCTCTAGTCATCTGCACAACTGCTTCTTCCTCTTCGCTGGTGAGAGAGTGTTCTTTAAACATGACTTTCTGTAATTTAATTCCACTGCCTCTAGTCTGTCTTCTCTGTAGGGGCTGATAGGCAGCTCTGGGCCCTTCTAAAATATTCCTTTACATTGTTAAAGAGAGTTTGGAAGCAGCCTCTCTCCCCTCATCAGTTTTATTTTCTTTATGCGTAGTAATAATCATCTTAAACTTTTGTATACTTTTCTGCTTTCCTTTTTTCTAATTTTTCTTCTGGGCCTCATGTCTCCAAAATAAATGGTCTCACTTCCAGGAATGAAATAACTAAAAATATGTGCAACTTATAAAAATCAAACCGCTGCACACCAAAAAGGAAATTGGTAATAGAAATTAAGAATGCTGGTGATTTGTGTATTTTTTCCAACAGGACATCTTGTCTCATTTGTGTAACATTAGAAAACAGTTCATTGAAAATAAAAACTGGGAAAGGAATACTATTAATAGCAATATGTGTGTTAAAATACTTGAATGGCGTTCTGCATAGGCTGGAAATTTCTTTTTAACTTATTAGGAAATTTTAGAAGAGTGGGTGAATTTAAACCCTTTTCAGCTTACTTAATAATGTGTTTATTAGAAGAGACAGTATAATGATGTCAAAGAATTTAGCACAATGCCTGGCGCGTACCAGGTGCTTGATAAATAGTGGTCATTAGCTGATTGAGCTTCAGCCTATTCAAGTACATTTTCTAACATAAAAACGTAAAAACACAAAACACAAAAACCCTTCTTTCTCATTAGATAATGAAGGCTAGAGAGTTGGAGACCCTCCAGATAACTGTTAGGTTACGTAAGAATTTGCAATATGAAGCAAGGAGTGTCTTGAATGCTGCAAAGCTGAGAAATGGTCTGAAATACTTAGCAAGTCGTAAGGTGTTATTGGGACGCTAACATTTCAGAATATGGAACTCATTAAGCATTTTCCTGCTCATTTGAATCCTACACAATGCAGAACATTCTCCCTTCTTTCTGTGGTGACATTCTGAGGAAATGCAGACCGAGGAAGCATCCAAGGACTCTTTAAACAAACATGAAGCTTAATTCAATTGTTTCCTGAGAGATTGACTTCTTGCAAAAGCCAAAGAAAATCTTTTACTAATCCAAAAGGTACAAAAATAAGGTTGAAACCATAAAACAGAGGAAGACTTGGTTTGGAAATGTTAACGTATTTGGACGGGGATGATTACGACCACTGTGAGGCTGCCTTGCGAACTCCATCATTCTGTTTCTGCTAAAATAAGCAGCACAATGATTCTTTTATCCTTTTATGTTTTTACCAGGAGACTGGTAAGGCAGCTTTGATAAAGGAAATGAGTATTTGTATCAAGTACAAACACCCAGGATAAATGGGACTTTTTCCTATGACCTGGTTATATAAAAACAATGATCTTAATAATGAGAAATCTCAAGGAACCTATGACCCAAAAATGCCTTCTAAATTATCTTAATTCAAAAATGTGAAATTATATTCAAGCAATCTTGTTTCTCAGCCTGAGTGTAAAACAACATAGTTTCATGCCATGCAACGATGTTAGACATTTTCCCACCTCCTCTTGCCTTACGGGGACCAGCCCCACTCCAGCCAGAAATTGGAGCTGATCATCTAGAAGGGGAGAAAAGGAATAAAAGGAATCCTAACTCCACACAGAGAGGAATAAAATGCCCCGGGGAAACTGAACCTGGATATGTGCAATATGCAACTCTTAGCAGCCAGTTGGTGTCACTCCATTCTTCAACCATTTCAAATCAGCACAGGTTTACTGTCTCTTATTCTGGACCAAGATCTAGTTTTCTCAAACTCAAGCTCCTGTTGTCAGTTCAAGTCATCCCTCTATGGTCCATCGATAGAGCTAAGGCCCAAGGTGCCTGGGATGTTAGGACCACGTGAAGGAAGACCTCACAGTGTGCCCTACGGCATTCCTGACGTTTATGGAGAGGAGAAAGGGGAGAGAGGGTCTGTTAGCTTAGGGTGCCATAACAAAATCCCACAGACTGGGCAGCTTCAACAGCAGAAATCTATTTCTCACAGTTCTGGAGGCTGGAAGTGTAAGATCAAGGTGCCGCAGGTTGGTTTCTCCTGAGACCTCGCTCCTTGTTTTGCAGACAGCCACCTTCTCACCATCTCCTCACATGGCCCGTGCCAGCACACGGCTGCTGTCTCTTCCTCTTCTCGTAAGGATAGCAGTCCTGTGGGGCTAGGGCCCCACTTAGGACCTCATTTAACCATAATTACCTCTTGAGAGACACTATCTCCTACTAAAGTCACATTGGGCACTGGTGTTTTAACATGAATTTTGGGGAGACACAATTCAGTCCACCACAGAGGGTCTGCAGCATGCAGCCTAGGGGCTTGGCGTTCCTCTCAGAGGAATCTGGCTGTGTCTCAGACTTCTTAACCAACTATACTCCTGGGCCATTCACTGATAAAGGAATAGAGTCTCTCAAAATGGGTGCACCGGCTGCAGAACCTTCATGTGACGCCAGGGGCAGATAACTAGTTTCGCAGCTTTAGGTTTGTATTTATTTATTTATTTATTCTAGACTCTTTTATTATGATAAACATAAAACTTACCTTTAGTGATGTTTAGTATGTTCACAGGGTGTGCAACCATCACTGGTACCTAACTGCAGAACATTTTCAACCCAAAAGGAAACCTTGTGCCCACTAAGCAGTCACTTCCCCTTCTTCGTCCCCCTCAACCCCTAACAACCACTGACCTACTTTCCATCTCTATGGATTACCTATTCTGGACATTTCACATAAATGAAATCATAACATATGTGCCCTTCGTGTCGCATTTTTCACTTAGCACGTTTTCAAATTTCATCCTTGTTGTAGCATGTATTTGTGCTTCGTTCTTTTTCATGGCCAAGTAATATTCCAGTTGTATGAATATGCCACATTTTGTTTATCCATTCAGCAGTTGTCAAACATTCAGTTGTTTCCACCTTTTGGCTATTGTAAATAGTGCTGCTATGAACATTTGTATAGAAGTTTTTTATGGACATATGTTTTCAGCTCTGGGGTATATATACCTAGGAGTGGAATTGCAGAGTCATATGGTAATTCTACGTCTAACTTTTTGAGAAACTGTCAAACTGTTGTGCATAGTGGCTAACCCATTTTACATTCCCATCAGCAATGTTTAAGGGTTCAACTTCTCCACATCCTCACCAATGCTATTTCCCTTTATTATTATTTTTTTAATTAATTAATTTATTTTTGAGACAGAGTCTCGCTCTGTCACCCTGGCTAGAGTGCAGTGGCATCATCATAGCTCACAGCAACCTCAAACTCCTGGGCTCAGGTGATCCTCCTGCCTCAGCATCCTGAGTAGCTGGGACTACAGGCACGTGCCATGACACCTGGTTAATTTTTTGTTCTATTTTTATTAGAGACAGGGTCTCGCTCTTGCTCAGGCTGGATCCCTTTATTATCATTATTGCCAACTGAGTGAGAGTAAAGTGGCATCTGGTGGCTTTGATTTGCATTTCCCTAATGACTAATGAATGTTGGACATTTTTCATGTGCTTGTTGGTTCTTTGTATCTCTTGTTTGGAGAAATGTTTATTCAAGCCATTTTTAAATTGGGTTTTTTTTTGTTTGTTTTTGAGTTGGAATAGTTCATACGTATTATGGATACTAGACTTTTATCTCATATATAATTTGAAAATTGAAATCAGCCCTCCCTGGTTGTTAACTCCATATTTCCAAGATGAAAACATAACCATAGCAAACACCAGTATTAACATAAAAGGGGTTCAGTAAAACAATGGGGTGAGGAGTAGGGATGGAAGAGAAATATGTCAAATATTTAACATTAATGGCAGATGAGAAGAAAAAGAATGTAAAATATGGAAATTACCTTTTTGGAAGTGAGTATATTAATTATAAGAAAACATAAGGAGGATGAAAGATGTAAAATTTTAAAGCAATAAGAAAACGTTTTTTCCTAAAAAATGTATGAC
>CM052445.1:4216226-4296906 GCA_028533085.1 Varecia variegata
TTTTATCATATTTGCATTATCTTTGCCTTTCTGTCCAATTTCTTTGTTTTACTCTCAGAGACTTCAGGCTCTGTTTGAAGGAAATGGCCATGATGTCTGGCTTCTTGGTGAACCCCACACAGAGATCAGCACACTGTAAGCGCTTAGCATGTATTGATTGAATGACTAATTCATTGATGCTGAAATTTTGTTAATTTATTAGCTTAAGAAAAGTTGGTGAATACTGCATTTAATATACATTTAATATACAGTTTTATGTAGCTAAAATACAAAAAAAAAAAAAAAACCTGCAAGGAAATAAAGTACAGTGCTTGGAGAGAGGTTTAGTGAAAAAAATAAGGTGTTTGTTGGAAAGGGGGGAAGTAGGGTAGAGGTTTTTTTTTTTTTAACTTTGTTGGGGTGAATGGAAGATGAATCAATGTCTGAGTCTTTCCATTAACCAGTGTACACAAGTGATGGTTGTTTGGACCCGAGTATCTTTGCTGCTAATAAAATTGCCTGTGTTCTGCAGTCACGGACTTGAGAGGGACCTTAGCAGTTATTACATCCTATGTTCCACTTTATAGATGAACACACTGAGACCGGCAGAACGTAACGATTCACTGCTGGTAGGGCTGGGTCTAGAACTCAGGTCTGCTGACTCCCAGGCCATGTGGGAAGGGGCATTAGGTCCTTTAAAAATAATCTCTGCTGCTTTAATAACATCGGCACCTGTTGTTTCAGCTTCCGCAAGAGAGAAGCTATTAATTTCTCCTTCATCAAAGCTGAATTTCTGGTCTGCCTGAACCTTGTTTTCTTCCTGACTGCAGCTGTCTAAACCACTGAGGCCAAACGTTGGACGGAAGCACCTTTCTGCTACAATCCGATCAATCACCACACCCAAATATAGAAAGAAAAAAGTGACACAAATCATCTAGAAAGTGGCCAGATTTGTCATGTCTTTGCTGAACTTCATTCCACCTTTGGGTGGAAGCCTGGAGCCCACCAGACACACTGCCACAAACATCCGAGTTCTCCCTACTCTGGGCCTGGGACCAACCGCGGCCAGGACGTCAGCTGCTGCAAGCTCAGAGTTCAACGGAGTGGCGATCTCATTACCTGTGAAATGGAAAGTAATTATAATCCTTTGGGAAGTTTTGAGGATCAACCCGAAGGCTGAATGCCAAAGATCTTCACTAAGCAAGTTTCGTCTGCTTCCAATATTATCGCCGTTGTGTTAGCAAGGCCAGGGTTGCTTAAGTCACGTTTGCAACCGCGCCTATTCTAGCAGGCGGCCCCCAGCGCCTTCCGAAAGTGAGGGGCAGCCCGGCGTCTCGGGGCGTCCGGGGGCGGAGGGAAGCCCGCGCAGCACGCATGCGCGCCAGGGAGCCGCGGGCCCCTCATAAGCGCGCAGCGCAGCGCGGCCGCGGGCCGAGTGGGGCTGGCCGGGCGCCGGGCGGGGCGGCTTTGCAGGAGGCTGCCGCGCTCGGCTTCTCCCGGAGCCCGGAGGACTGAACCTTCCGTGGGAGGCTCCCATCGGGTGCACAGCTCCTGAGGGCGCGGCGGAGAGGGAGAGCCTGGCGGAGGGCGCCGGGCGCCCGGGGACTGCGCTGCAGCAGGGAGGCGGAGAAGGGGAGCCAGCGGGAGCCTCCTGCCTGGATCCGCGCCCAGCGGCAGCCGCGGCCGCCACCAGCCCGGCAGGCTCCCGGGACTGCGGCTGGGGGTGTGCCCGACCCTCGCCCGCGTCCTGGACGCTCCCAGGGTCGGCAGCGCTCCCGCGGCGGCGTGCGCTGGGAACACTGGCCGTCGGCCCGGCAGAGCAGAGCGTCGGGGCTGCACCCCGAGGGCTGCCCGGGCGGCGCGGCGGGAGCCATGCGGACCGACTTCGGAGCTGAGGAGGCTGAGCGCGGCCGGCCGCTGCACTTGCTGCCCCGAGCCCTGCGCGCGCTGCCTGCCTTCTTCGCCCCTTCTCGCCGCCGGAGAGGGGAATAAAGTAGGGGAGACGTGCCCCGGCCCGTGCGCGGGACCCCCGGGCTGAAAGCCTGTGGCCGAGACCTGCCGAGGTCTGCAGTGGCGAGCTCAGCGGTCATCCGGCTCGGTTGAGCGTCCCTCGGGGATGCACAGGGAGGGCCCTGCTGCCCGTGAAGTCTCCAGGGGCTGCAGGATGGCAGCTCTCGGGGCCCTCTGACTCTGTACCCCGTGAGTTCCATCAGCGAGTGCCACCCTGAAGGCACCCCTAACGGGGACTGCACACCCGGCTGAGGAAAGGAATGGCTTAGGAGCCCCTGGCCCTGTAGCCCGGCGTCGTCTGCTTCTGGACGTCGCGGCAGAGGGGAGAGGCCTGAGTGGACAGCGTTGCGAGACAGCGAGGAGGCCCCGGGGTCGCCGCGGCCACGACTGCTGGGGACTGCTCTACGCCCTCTGGAGACGCGCCGCCCGCGCCCAGGGTGGTGCCATGTGGGGCGGACGCCGCTCGTCCGCCTCCTCCCGGAACGCCGCCTCGCTCCTGCAGCTGCTGCTGGCCGCGCTGCTGGCGGCGGGGGCGCGGGCCAGCGGCGAGTACTGCCACGGCTGGCTGGACGCGCAGGGCGTCTGGCGCATTGGCTTCCAGTGCCCCGAGCGCTTCGACGGCGGCGACGCTACCATCTGCTGCGGCAGCTGCGCGCTGCGCTACTGCTGCGCCAGCGCCGAGGCACGGCTGGACCAGGGCGGCTGCGACAACGACCGCCAGCAGGGCGCCGGCGAGCCTGGCCGAGCGGACAAAGACGGCCCCGACGGCTCGGCAGGTAGGGCGGCCTGTGACCAAGCGCGAAAGGGGAGGAGGGTTGGCTTTGCCCTGACGTCCTGGACCTGGGAGCTTGGAGAGGGGAAAGGAATTAGAAGCACTGAAATTTCAGGAAAGGGATCGGACCAGGAGGCGGAGCCTGCATTCTGGCCCATCCATTCATTTGTGCGTGGGTCACCAGTTCACCTCCCTGGGCCTCAGTTTCCCCACCTGTCAGCTAAAGGGTGGCATGGTGTGGGTTTTCCGAAGAAAATCATACACCTAAGGCAGTGTGGGCCACAGACAGCTCCCGCATTCCTGTCTAGGGTCCTCTTGTGTTTCCGGTCTCCGTAGGGATTAATGTCTTGGGGGGTGCCCGAAAACGCGAGGGTGAGCCCCCTCCCGAGAGGGCCTGGCAGGGGTGCTTCCCGGAAGGCTCCTCAGAAGGGAAGCAGCTGCTCAGGGCTTTCCCGCGGGTGACGCACCTTGCCGGAGGCCGGGGACGCCGGGCAGCACCTCCGCCCTGCCCCGGCCAGGGCCTCTCAGGTTTCTGGGCGGTTCTCCTTACCCTGGCAGACTTAGTAGGTGTAACATCAAAGCTGTGCCCAACCTTGCTCTTTGTGGCTTTGATTTTTTTTTAATTATATTTTTTCAAATTGCCAAAGCTGAAAGTATATCCATGAAACAATTTGGTAGGTTGCACTTCCGCCACTTCAGAAACCTTTCCAGTTTGCCTCCCTGGAGGGTCTGCAGGTCTACACCAGCAAGTGTGTGTGTGTGTGTGTGTAGTTCGGGAGTGGGTAGGGGTAAGAGGTAAGAGGTGAAATGCAAACACGTCCCAGAGGGGGCGTCTCCTTTTTCTGCAGCGGTTGTGTGAACTGGAGGACTTTCACCAGCAGCTTGCGCCCAGAGTCGAGCTGCCTGGGCTTTGGCACGGTGTGGTTTCTGTGTTTGTAGAGCTGCCTCCTGGGGCCTGGTAAGAGACAGCTCTTTTCAGTGCCATCCCCTTTGCAGTCAAGCATTTTGTTAGCCTGCTAGCCCTATTGTTCTGCTGCCTTGAATCTCAAGAGAGGAGAAATGAGGGTGATTCCAGAAAAGGTGCCTTCTTAAAACGCAAGTTCAGCCTTGCAGAGTGTGTGGCCGTGGAATAAAGCCCTGAGAAATGAGCCAGTCTGAACTGCTACAGTGAGGTGTCTGCTGAGTCGGGCTCATTAAGGGTCTCTGAAAAGTTGGGATGGCTGTGACAACTCAGTAGGCAGCAGACGTCTCATGATACCATGCGTAGTGTGTGGGTGCTGTCTTCATTCTACTTACAAACCTTTTCCCCTAAAAATTCTATTCCATTCACTTCTCTTCTGCAGTGTAGAAAGACAGCATGCCTAATTAAGCCTGCCAGGGGCTTATAGTAGCGCTGCATTCTTTACCCCTGTGTAGTTATTTACACTTCTAATTAAAAATCCTGGAAAGAGAACAGTTATTTCTCCCCAAAACTCATTTATGTGGACTAAGACTGGTTTCAGCTAGTTTCTGCTATAATGTTTGGGGGTACTTTTTTTTCTGTTTTAGTATTATTTGTTTACCTCTTGATAACATATTTAGGGCTGGTATCATAATTTAGAGGATTAAATATTTATAGCTTGCCTAGGAACAGGCCCTGCATCCCCTGCTCCAGTGACGCATAGTTAGCCTGAAGTGATAGTGTAATTAGAACAGTACTACTGCTGGGACCCAGCTGAGCTACCTGCTGGAGGGGCGCTATATATAGAACTCGCTCTGTGCAGCACCAAAACTCCAGGAAATCTTCACTGTCAGCCTTTGGTTAAATACCCATAAAGTGTGTTTTACCGATAAGGCATTATTTCTCCATGAATCCATGTGGCACTCTATTTTAAAACATTGACTCCAGAAATGCCAGAACAGTTGGGAGGAGCATAATTAGAAAGTCCGCTGCTCTAATGGACAGTCAAAGGGTATTCATGGATCTGACCTGAAATCCATGCGGCCTCCTTCCTAAAATGCTGGTGCGTCCAAATCTGCACCAGTGCTGTGCTTTGCCATGACCAGTAAGACCCATTCCGCCCCTGTCCTCATGTATTTTCCAGAGAAATAGTCAGGGAGATGGGGTAAGAACATGTCAGAAAATGCAGGTTCTTGGTAACGCAAGGTGGTATTCCGCAGCAGTGGCTCAGAGGCCTTCTGCAGCCTCTTCCCACCGGACTCTGTGCCCATCAGCCTGTGTGTCTAGTTTCTAAAGCCTCCTGCTGCCATCTCCTTAGCTCTCAAAAGATTTTTATAAGAAAATAATTTTACAATGAGATTTGCTACTGAAGTTTTTATTTTCATTTTTTATGGCTTTCATTTTTAGAATAAGCTCCCCGTGTTAAGTATGGTGACTAGTGCTTTGTGCTCTGCAGACTTTCCCAGAGTGGACTTGCCTTCTTGGCTCACCGTAGGGGACTGTCCTTCCTGGAACAAATGTCCTGTTACTCCCGACATTTGTTTTCCTCGGTACGTTGCTGCACACTGGCTGGCTGCCGGGAATAACCTCCCTCCACCGCCACACAGACCCCTCCACCTCCCCACCACTCCGTGCCCACCCTCGCACCCGCCAGCTAGGCAGCTGTGCGTGGAGTTGTTTTACTCGTCCTTGACCTTGCTGTGCCTTACAGACTCTTTTTAAAAAAGGTAGTGGCTGAGAGTCTGACCTAAAATTTTGACTTGTCTTTCTATGAAAAAGAAAACTTGCTAAAAATTGGTAAAAAGACATTTTTAAGGAATATAAATAAGTTTCTGGGGGAAAAAGGACTTTTAAATAAAACTCATGGTTACTATGCAGGTCCTACAACTACCTGGTAGAGCAGACTTAAGCCTGGGCAGTTCAGATGTCGTAGGAGGTCTAGAGCGGAACAGCCTTATTAACACAGGAAACCCGTGTTTTCACCCAGTTAGATAACCGCCTCAATCCATGTTGCAGTTGATGCGTCCAAGTGTAAATGTTAACAGTTCTGCTTCTAGGGGTGATCCGCCACGCCTGCAGGGTCTCAGCCCCCTTCCTTAGCACCTGATAAGGGACCCCTGCATCTTATGAGTAGGAATATGTGAACAAACTAGCCCAGCTTAGGTCTGTGATGCTGAGCGTCAGTGCTGCTCATGCATCCATTGCCACTGCCAGACACCCATTCTTTTCTGTCCTCCTACGGTAAATCATAACGTGTCTCTGTCCTTTTCTTCAGTGCCCATCTACGTGCCGTTCCTCATCGTTGGCTCCGTGTTTGTCGCCTTTATCATCTTGGGCTCCCTCGTGGCAGCCTGTTGCTGCAGATGTCTCCGGCCGAAGCAGGAGCCCCAGCAGAGCCGAGCCCCCGGGGGCAGCCGCCTGATGGAGACCATCCCCATGATCCCCAGCGCCAGCACCTCCCGGGGCTCGTCCTCCCGCCAGTCCAGCACGGCCGCCAGCTCCAGCTCCAGTGCCAACTCGGGGGCCCGGGCGCCCCCAACGAGGTCACAGACCAACTGTTGCTTGCCTGAGGGGACCATGAACAACGTGTATGTCAACATGCCCACGAATTTCTCCGTGCTGAACTGTCAGCAGGCCACGCAGATCGTGCCGCATCAAGGGCAGTATCTGCATCCCCCGTACGTGGGGTATGCGGTGCAGCACGACTCGGTGCCCATGACGCCCGTGCCCCCTTTCATGGACGGCCTGCAGCCCGGGTATAGGCAGATTCAGTCCCCCTTCCCCCACACCAACAGTGAGCAGAAGATGTACCCCGCAGTGACCGTATAACTCAGCGTCACCAGCTGGGTTCCTCTGTGAGACTGAGAGGAAAACAGGGATGGATTCTCAAGGTCGAAGTGCACGCGTGTTGTGGTGTTCACGGCTTTTGGATGGCTTCGTTTGCCCCAGTGTGTATGCAGACATCTCCGAATTAGCATTTCTGGGTGTTTCATCCCAGTGTGTCGTTGATTTGTGGTGGGAAAACAGCCTCAGCTGGAGATGCCGGTGCTGTTGCTGATGAGTGTGTATGACAAATGCTCGAGTCCCAAGTGCCCTTGAGGTGTGGTTGTCAAAAGAATTTTATAGACTGATAGATTAAGCATTTTTGTTATGTCATTATTATTGCTTTTTTGTTTTTGACGGTACAAGATCAAAATACCTGTTCTGTCTCTTTTACCTGGGCCATTGTTTTACATGAGCGTCAAGGTTGAGGGGAAGACGTAAATAATACAGCTGTTATAAAAGGAAACTAGCTGGAACTCTGTGAGATCAGACATCAATCTCCATATTCCACAGGCACATCTTCATTTCATTGTAAAATGATATATATATATATATTTTGTCTATTTTTGTGCTTTTTTGGACCTACTTTGTGCTTTTTTACCTTGTGTAGAGATCTTATTACAAAGTGTTTTCTACATTAAAAAGAGACTGAAAGAAGTTGTATAGTTACTTAACTGATGAAGACATTGCAGAAGTCTGGGATTATTTTAATCTTGAAGGTAGTGGGTGGTGTAGTAATGAAACCATTCTTCCCCCTCTTGATTACATCTTAATTTTCTGGCTTTACAGTGACATCTGATACGTAATTAGATTTTTTTTATATTGAAATCATAAACTATCACCTGCTGCTCTCCGAGTTACTTTTAATTTTGTCACGTGGTATGGTTTGGCATTTTGTTCTGTTTGGTTTTCAGGTCCCCGTGTCTCCATAGTCCTGACTGCAAGTAATGACTGTAGTTACAAAGGAAGATCAGTGTTTCTGCCTAAACCTGATAAAACATTTTCTTGTTTTAGTTATAAAAATGCACAGAAATGCATTACACAGTATAGCTCCTCAGCCATAATCCTGAGACTTGGGGTGAAATTTAAACCACAGAGACGATTTACTTTGCAAGCCATAAGGCTTTTTTTATACTCTCGTTATCAAAATGGCTTATTTTTCAGGCAACAGAGACTAGTAAGGCAAGAGAAAAGCTTTTCAAAGAAACACTGCCTTTCTTCCCCAACACGGTTCTTGTTTCCTCTCTTCCAGGCCTCAACAAGCACTATATTCACCGCCAATGTTCTGAATTATCAAATTCAAGTGAATTTATTTGTATATTGTTTACTTATAGAAAGGACAACTTTAAGTATGTGCAAGTAAATTTCTGACTGCTAGCAAAACCAAGAGTTTGTAATTAAATCATTGTATGGTATGGTCTTTTACATATTTATATCTATAGATATCTATCATCTTCCTATCCTTATCTGTCTCATGACTGAATAATGTAAAACCATTGTTGGCAATTGGTATCAACAAAGATAATCTTTTTTAATAACCAAAGGCAGGGGAAAATCATTTTCCTTATTAATAAAATATTTTATGATGTGAGTTCCTAGGGGAGTTGGGTTTTTTTTTAATTTTCATTGTACCTGATAATTTTTCAAATGGTCTCATGAGTCTGTTAATAGAATAAAATTGCTAAAAATCATAAATATTGCTTTCCAGAACAAAGAGCCTACTTTTAAAAGTAATCAGTATCGGGGAAGATTATGCGCCTGTTCTATGAATCAGTGAACATTATTTTGTATATTCCATGGGAAATGCTGACAACACAAAAGAGACAGGTCTTGTAGGATCATTGTATTACCAAGCTACTGGGTGTTCCCTACGCCATCTTTGATGGAGGATTCCTGGTTAGCTTACGTCAGGAAGTAAAATTCCTAGAACCCTGGAGTTGAAAGGGACCTCAGAGATCACCCAGTCTAGGGATTGGCAAACTTTTCAGGAAAGAGCCAGAGAGTATATATTTTAGGCTTTGCTGGCCACGTGGTCTCTAGCAGTGATTCAGCTCAGCAGAAATAGTGCAAAAGCAGCCTTCTTCATTAACAAATGAGCAAGGCTATGTTCCAATAAAACCTCATTTATAGACACTGAAATTTGAATTTCATATACTTTTCATGTCGCAAAATACTCTTTAAAATTTTTCTCCCAACCATTTCAAAATGTGAAAACCATTCTACCACCCAGTGCTGTACAAAATTAGGCAGTGAGCTGGGTTTGGCCAGCAGGCGATAGTTTGCCAGTCCCTAAACTAGTCCTCGCTTAGGGGTCGCCTCTGTGAGATTCTTGGCAGCCTGTTTAAACACAGGGATGGAGAGTGCTGGCTTTTCTTACATGAGATTATCTGATCTTTCCCCCTCTTCTGTGTGGTAATTAAATACCGTGATTAAAACAAAAGTGCACTTTAGTAAACGAAATGAGTTTTTCATTTAGTGAATGCTACTTGGTCTTTCCAAAATTATACATTAGAAGCAACCTCAGACCTTTTCACTTTAGGCAAAAGATGGAGAAATTTAGCTGGCAAAGTAAAAAAGTTCTAATACCTAGTTTAAGTATACCTTCCTTGCTGTTATGAAATATAAAAACCAGAACCTATAGAGTATAATTTGCACCCAGTAGAAATAGTCTAAAATCTGTCAAAAAAAAAAAAAAGCGGGAGGAGTATTTACAAATTGAAAAATAGTTTCCTGCTGCAAATTCTCTGCTGTATCTAAACCTCCAGTGTCCATTTGTAATAATTCCAGGGGATTTTGCATCCCTGCTTACAGGCGAGAAAGTCAGACCCTTTGCGAGGAAGAAAAAACTAACCAGCTGCTTGAGTCTATTGAAAAGTATGGAAACTATACATCTATCATTTCTGCTGCCGCTGGAGAAGTTAAAATTTAACAATAGTGTCAACATCCAAAGTGGTGAAAATACCATAAAGACCCTTGTGTCTGTGTTTAGCGTACTTACTTCCATTTCTGATTAAGTTCCCACAAGCTGGATTAATGAAATATTTCATCCATTAAATTTATCTTGAGCTCATACTTTAAGGATTGTGCAGTTTTATTTCACAGCTCTGCAACCCGTATTTTCTCCTTGTTTTGTTACAAGTGAGGATTTACGTTCCCTTCAGAAGGATTGCTGAAGAAACCAGGAAGGTTAGAACGAAAGTGGTTAAGAAAGTCGGGGCAGAGGCTCATAAATGCACTGAAGGCAGGAAAGAAAGTTCGGGTGGTGCTGAAAGTTGACGTCCCACAGAGGTTCGGGTTCTCAGTGCACCCACCTACTATTAACAGTGGCGCTGCAGGTGAGTCCTTTTGCTCTCAGACCTTTGTCTCTGTTTGCTGCAAATTCACAGTAGTCTTGCTGAGAGTGCAGGTCTCCCTACCACACACATCTCAGCGGTGTAAATTAATAAACAGCATGCTTGCTTTTAGTTGCTTGAGCTTCCTAAGTGCTTAAACAAAGGAATAAGTGTGTTTCTTTTCAGTGGCCTTCAGAACTGAGACTTCTCATTCGCTCAGCCCGGTCTTCCTGCAGGCAGTCAGAATGGCATCTCTCAAGTAGGTAGCGTGTGGCAGGGCAGACTCGACTCTGGCACGTGCATGGGGAGCTCCTGGGAATCCGGGAAGAGGGTGACGATGGGCAGAGAGACTTAGACTGGCCCTGTCAGTCGTTAGGATAGAAAATAAGCATCCCAGACACCTGCCAGCCCTACTAATAAGTTACTGCTAAGTAAATAACATATCAGCAGTAATGGCTCCATGAACTTTCTAGGATGTTGAAAAATGTGGTCACTTCCTCATTTTCTCTTATTTCTCTTGCCTCTTAAGAGGACAATCAAAGCCTCTGAGGAAGCTGCATAATCTTACCGTGCTGCTGATCTTGGGCAGAGGAATCTTGAGGCATGGAACAGGTGGTGGCCTTGGCTTTAAACACCCCAGGAAGTGGGCAGACTCCCGGGGGCCTGCCAGAAAAGGGACGGGCAGACCTGGGTCTGCGTCCGGGCCTGGCCACTAGAGAAGGCACACCCTTTGTGTTCAACCTCACAGCACCTTTTATGTTTAAAAGGGGCAGCTGAAATATTGCAAGAGGAAAAGCATGCATACAAATGAGAACACCATTCCTCCTCATTCAACCTTAATCCTCCTTTTCCTCTGCTGCCTTAGATGGTAGAGCCTTGAGGACATGTCTACTCTCTCTCTCTCTAAGAGCTGGAAATCAGCTATTTTTATTCAGCCTCTTCATTCAAAATTACCTACACCAAAAATTTCTTTGCCTTCTGAAAATTTTTTTCTTAATTGAGAACATGAATATTACTGTGATTCAAGTGCCTTTCAGGGCTTGGGTGAGTGAAAGATGATGAAAAATTAGAAATTATTCACTCTTTTCCTGAAAATTACAGCAACATACTAGGTCAGTGTGTTTTAGTGCATTGATTGGCATTTGCTTTCCTTTGATCTTTGTTTTTCTGTATAGAATCATTTATCAGTGAAAAATGGAGAAATAAAACCCCAGGAAGACACTCAGTTACTCCTGTCAAAGATGTTAGGTATTTTTAGATATTAACTATAACCCCACACCACCATGACAGAGTAACATTGAGATAAAATTACAGCTTTGAGTCGGGGTTTGGCTGCGAGGGTCATTTTGCTGTTTACAGTTAAATCTTCGTAAATGGCCTTCAACATTTATGGTTAGAATTGAAGGTCCTGGACTCAAATCAAGAACAAGAAATTAAAAATTGATGCCTTCTTAAAAACTTCTGAATAAGAGATGATAAAAGGGTAAAAAGTTGATGATGGCAGCTTTAAGACTGATTTTAAACAAAATTTGCATCTTAATTTTAACCATCTTGAAATTCAGGTCTTCCCATTTAGAAAAATCATAGGTTACACAGTACATTATTTACTCAGGAGTCTTAACAGCTGGAGAAGACTGATTGCCATCTGCAACATGTATATAAAATATAAAATTACCACATGTGTGTATACATACATGTATAGAATGATCACAGGAAAATTTAAAACAGAACTTATTATATGAGACTATCTCATCCAAGACTCTGTTCTCAACTCCAATTTGTTAAGAGACAAATTTGTTTGCAGTGCTCAGCTTTGCTTGCCTCGGGTTTAGCTGGTTCTATCCAACTTCCTCTGAAGTTGGACGGATGGACCCGAGTCAGAGCTGATTTCTACCACTTGTGGTGTGGATTTCAATGTGCACTTTATGTCTCTGAACCTCAGGGTGCTTTCCGTAAGAGGGGATCAATAACACCTACTAGGGTTGGCGTGGGGACAAAAGGATGCAACATAGCACAGTGCTAGTGACATCCAATAGATTTTTATAATCAACATATAACTTCTTTTCAGACATTTTTAACCTGTCCAATACAGAGAAATACATAAATTTATGTCAAACAATACCTCAAATATATAGAGATGCTTATAAAAAAAACTAGCTTAGGAGATTTTTCTTATTTTTGTTTCAATAATGAATCAATAGTGTCTTACCTGGGATAGTCTAAATCTCTTGTGTTTTTTGGTTGCCTAGGAGACTTGGTACAGAATTGGCTTTCTCTGTCCCTTGAGTCCATACCACTGTTTGTAATGCCCTGAGTGGTGTTACTTGTCTCTCTGCACCATTGCTCTGCAAACGCCCAGGTTTTCTCCCCATGCCTGCGTTTCTACTAGGCTTGGCTCCTCCCCACTGGCCTTTCCAGCCAGCCACGTGGCATCGCTCTGAGCAGTAAGGTACACAAATCGTAAATGTATGGCGCAGATCAAGAGAGAAAGACCCAGCTGCTAGCTCTCTTCAAAGGTAAATGCACCTCTGACCTCTAACCCCACAGACGAGCTCTCCTTGGCTTTGACCTTCAATGGATGGACTCACACGGTGTGTACTTCCTTGTGTCTGGTCATGCAAAGAATGACTGTTGTTGAACGAGCAGCAGTTTGCAGTAGGAGCATCAATTTGTCTGTTGCCGTCTAGTATTCCGTTGTATGACTATACCATCATTTTTTAGCCACTCTACTGTTGATGGACATTTGGGTTATTTTCAGTTTTGTGCTATTAGAAATAATGATGGCAGGAACATTTAGAAACACGCCTGTTGGTACATAAGCGCTCGGTTCTCTCTGTGGAATTCCAGGAGTGGCACTGCTGTGTCACAGGATATACGTACACTTGTCATTGTGGCTATGGCCATAGTCACAACAGTGGTTTTAACAGAGAAAAGCTGTGTGAGGAGTTGGTTGAACAGATGTTGGAGAACTGAAATAGCAAGTGACAATGCGGAGGTGACACAGAGCTAGTACGTGCCAGGGAGCAGTTACTACCCCTAAGGCTGAGGGCACAAAGGGAACAGGTTGGGAATATTAGAATTTAGAGGCTTGAAGGAAAGGCCCTGCTGTGCTCGGGAAGGGGCTCCTGATGGTTAGTGCTGGTGGCCCGTGGGGACACAGTGAGACTGGTTCTTGGAGTGCAAAAAAGAGAAAGCTGGAGACTGGTACCAACTGCTGCCAGGGTGACAGCTGGAACCCTGCAGACACTGTCAGGACACGGACAGACAGCAAGCCCTCTTCCTTCTCAGGCCTGCAGGCTCCCTCTCCTGCCCCCTACCGGCAGAGCCTGGCATGCCGCCAGCAGGGTAAGGGGAGCCCAGCTTTGCAGGGTCCGGGGTTCCAGCATGGCACAGCCCAGTACGTATGGAAGGAAGGGGTCGGAGGTCAGTAGCTGGCACACTTCAAGCCGAGACCATGCCTTACAATGTGAATAGTTCTCACGATATTCTTCATCTTTCCGATGTGTGTGTTGCAAATGAATTATAAGTTATTTATAAAGGCAGTGATTAAACTTAAAGCAGTTCCTACATCTCATTTTAATGCAAAAATAAAAATTGAACACTCCACCAGATCTGAGTTTAATAGCATTCCCTGGGCGATTGCATTGGTAAGGATTTTGCAGGCATCTTTTTCGAGGCCCAATTTAGAAAGACACTCTTTTGCAGTGACGTACAAGCTTTGGAAGACGTGAGAGTTGGATTTAGATCCCTCTCTTCTTAGATCCCTCTTTTTATTTATCCATTCATCTGTTGATGTGCATTTGGGTAGTTTTCATCTTTTGGCTATTGTTCTGCTATGGACATGAATGTATAAACATCTCTCAGAGACCCCGATTTCAGTTCTTTTGGGTATATACACAGACGTGGGATTGCTGGAGCATATGGTAATTCTGTGTTTAATTTCTTTGTTTGCTTGTTTTGAGATGGGATCGCACTACGCTGCCCAGGCTGGTCCTGAACTCCTGGGCTCCAGCGATCCTTCCATTTCAGCTTCCCAAGCAGCAGGGTCTATAGGCACCCCCAGCTATGTTTCATTTTCTTGAAGAACCCATCGTTATTTTAAGCCTCTGAGTGTGGAGGTGGTTTGTTGCCTAATAATAGATGACTGAAAGGGTTCAGCTGCATCTTGTATATTTGTACGTTGTCTCCCCACTGGTCTGAGCTTTTGGGTGCCTTCTTTTTCCGTGTCATTAGCATATAGCAGAGTGCCTGGAGTAGCTTTGGAATTGCATAGTGAACAGAGAGGCTCCCAACCACAGGTGTAATTAAAAACGCTTTTCCATCTGGAGGCAGTGGACACTGACCGGCCGTAACAGACAAGGGCTGTGATGCTGTCGGGCCAGGAGGCCCCACCTGGGCATCCCCTCGTAGTTGCTGGACTGTGGAAAGGTCTGAGGAGGAGGCGGTGGGCACCCCAGTGACCCCTCCACTGACAAGGGTCGTGGTTATCCATCAACTGGAAGTCCTACCAGTGCGATGCCGCATGTCAGCCCTGCCCACGTCACCTGTGAGGAGGTAGGGCAGGTAGAGTCCCAGGCCTGCAGGTGAAGACAATGAGGTGCAGAGAAGCTAAATGATTTTTTTTCAAGGTCATGAGGCTGATCACTGGCCGAGTACATACTTAAATGCAAGTGATCGAAGTCCAGTGTTCATTCCATTGCACAAGCTACGCTGTGCACATGTGGTAACAGATCCTTGTCGTGGGGCAGTACACAACCCGTGTAAGATGTGTATGATACTATAAAAACAGCACAAGCCTGAGTGCCCAGATGCCCCGGGCAAAGCTATCAGAGGGCAGAGGAGGGGCGCCGGGTCTGAGAAGAACTCGTGGAGGAGGTCGACTGCCACAGAACCAAGCCTCCAAGGACAGGAAGGACTGAAGCCACCAGGGAGAAGAAGGGAGCAGGAGCAGCAGAGTGCAAGCGGGCAGGTTCAGTCTTATTCAACAAATGCCATCTGCTCTCTGTGAGCAGAGAGGCCGCCACGCGGGAGAGAAAAGAGGACATATTGCCCCGTATCCCGGTCACTCGTGTATGGTCAACAGGGACAAGTCAAGTCACACAGGAGTTTTAAGAGGTTCTTTTGACAAGAGAAGAACGATGGCATTTGTTGAATAAGACTGAACCATCCACTCGGGGGCCGCAGGATCAGGCCCTGGTTGCACGCACTTACCGGCTACACTGCAGGACAGGGTCTCAGATTGGATATTCCTTTGCTGTCTGTCTCTCCTGCTGGAAGGTGCGCTCCGAGGGCGGGGGCTCTGCTTCACCACCGCATCTCCCACGTCCGGAAGTCAGCTCCGTCCGGAAGTCAGC
This sequence comes from Varecia variegata, assembly GCA_028533085.1. NCBI lineage: Eukaryota > Metazoa > Chordata > Mammalia > Primates > Lemuridae > Varecia > Varecia variegata. Next base: position 4,231,437 of record CM052445.1, read on the forward strand.
TCCGACTCCACAGCAATAAGGGCGTCCTGATGCTGATGCTCCCCAGGTGGTGGATTCAAAATCGATAGCAGGTGGGGCTTCCACCTCTAACCACTTGAACCGCGAGGCCCAGTGCTGCCCGCCCGCCCACCAGCTGAGGCCTCTCCTTGGGAGGAGGAGCCCGGCCGTTTCAGCAGAAAGGTCCCTGGTTCTCAGACAAGCACCTGGCTGGCTGCTCAGCTGGGACCGAAAGTGCCCTGAAGCATTTTCCCTGCAGCACGTGCAGTTGCCAGGGGGGGGGGGTTCCTTCCCAAAGGGAGACGCGAGTTAAGCCCTTACTTACCGTCCATGGCACCGTCAGAGCTGCGTTGCCAAATGTCAACATTAAAATGAATTTTTTTCTGCATTCGTGTACGTTTGTGTCTCCTTCCTTTTCTCCCACAGAACCGTCAGAAAGGTAGTTTGTGTGCACTTCTGCACACAGGGTCGCAAGAGCGTCCCGTGGGGCCGGACGGTTCTCCCTGGGGCTTCCTTGCAGCGCCCCTTGGCTCGTGGCTCCCTGTTGGGGCTTTTGATCAGATAAACTGGGGAGTGGGACTGGAGGGAAACATTCTCCAGCTAAAGTGCTGAATCCATTTGCTTGGAGGCGGTTTCTTTTACAGATGAGTGAGGGCCTCACAACCCCGCCCCCGCACCCCCAGCCAATTTTAAATGTAAGATTGAAACAGATTCAAGGGCTTCTCCTGCAGCCATCTTTGTACGTAATTTGCAGGCAGCTCCCCTTGAGGACACTGGGAAGCGGAAAACGTGAGTTTAACATAATAGCTTTGTTCCCGGCTAATGGGCTACTCTCTTTCAGCTCTTAACAGCCAGACACACTCTCCATTCAAGGCCATTTGGCAAGAGCGTTGGGTCGGCAGAAGAGCTTTTCATCGCACAGAACTTAATGTATTCCTCACCACTGTTTGAAAGTTGGGGGAAATTTTCTTGGCAATTAATTTAGAATATTTCAAATCAAAACACATTTTTTCTTTTTTAGAGCAGAAGAGAGAGTATCTGTACCATTGCACTTCTTCGACCATCTAATAACAATGATGTAGGAACTCCCGGGGCAGACCGTCCCAATCAAAGGCTCGGGCCCAGCCGCTGTTGGAAGGATAGCTGGTGCGCCCTTTCCCTAAACATCCATCGCTCTGGAATCTCAAGCCAGGGACAGTTAACTGCAGAAAGAGACAAACAGCTGAAGATAGAGCTTTGAGGCCAACCCTCAAGAGCTTTAAGTCATTTTATGTATGTGTGTGGCCTATTTTTAATAAATGAAAGCTTAATGCATGTGAGCTGGACTGAGTGCGTTTGGTGCTTGTAGCTTTGGCAGGTGGAGGGATTTTTTTTTTTTTTTTTGGTCCTCCTTTGGTAATAAAGTCCCAGAGCCTCATCTGTAGCCCCAGCTGAAATCACTGCTTGGCCTTCCAACAAGTGCTGGAAACTTCCCTGGAAAGACTCGCACGTGGAGCAGAGTGAGGCAAACGCTGTCGGAGGCTGGAGAAGCCCTGGTCACGTGCCTGCCCCTTTGCTGCACATTCAACCCCTCACGTTATGCGTGTCTCCTACATAAACATTGTGGAAATAAGTAACAGAATCTGAATGATTTTCCAAAGTTTCCTGAGTCTTGGTCAGAAAAGACACTCTTACGCAGAACATTGCTTTAGGCAGCAATGTAGGGTCTGCAAACTGTTTTCAGCTGATAACAGCCTCTCAGTGGTTCAAGTTTATTCTGGTAAGCACCAGTGAAGAATGGCATTTCAGGAAAAGCACTGCAGCAGCAAAGATAGATGTTGTAAAGATACAACCAAGAAATGGCAAATGCTGGAATTTAACACTTCGCCATTGATTGCATTAAATGGTTTTCAGCTTTTCGTCGTTGGGAAAAAAGAAAAGAAAAAAGGCCTTGCCTATGTCGAGCAGGAGAGACAGTTCTTCCCTCGAGTGCTCCCAGCTGCAGAGTTCTGCCGCTCAGGGGAGGCCCCTGTGTCCCTGCCATGCCTGGGGACGCAGCATCGAGGCCAGGAGTCCCCTGAGCCGGCCGAACCCAGGCCTGGTAGGACGGGGACTGTCTGGGGGAACCACTCAGCCATGGGAAACTGCAGTCCGTTCAGGGTGGGCAAATAAGAGGTCTTTTGGGATCCAGACCCAAGCCTCTGCAGAGAACTAACAGGCTGTCCTCCATCCCCAGGCCACATCCCGCTGGGGCAGTGGAGAGCCACCCAAACAAAGCCTGGCAAGTAGGCGGTAAACCCAAGGCCAACATCTGGGCCCTCCAGCTCCCACCTTACCCCAGGTTCAATGAGGCTGTCCTTGTGAGGATCGCAGGGACCTCGAGGCAAAGGATGCTGACCTGAATACAATTCCTTGTACTAACAGGGAAGGGACAGAGGTGTCTTTCCTCTCTTTGAAGTAACAATGTCATGATTCCATGCTTGGCAACAGAATTTTGAACTGCCCCCTCTGTTTGCAGAGGAACCGAGGTGAACCAGAGGGAGGAAAGCAATTGAGGGAAGCAGGTCTAAGCACAAGTCTTTCCTTTGAGTGGCCAAATCCAAACATCATGGCCCCGGACCCTCTTCCCACGAAGGGGGCCTGGCCTCAGAGGGGAGCTCACGTTCGTCTGCAATTCAGACCCCTGCACTCTGAGTCGCACCTGCTGGCAGAACCCTGTGTTATAGGCCCAAGTCCCCATGGCAGTAACTGCTTATTCGTGGAAAAGAAAATTCCCAAATAAAACACGGTCGAATCATTTACTTTAACAAAAGATTTATTTGAAACAGGTTTGCTCAGACATACACCAGTCAACAGGATTGATCAAAGCCACAAATCACTAAATTCTCCAAAAACCTCTAAAAATACAAGTAGATGCCCTTCATTTGTATTCACTCCAGGAGGGAACCCGGCTCCGCTATAATGTGCTGCTGTAATTTAACGACCAGAGGACATTAATAGGACGTGAAAACGGTAACACTTCTAGAGGGAGGGAACAAAAAACCCCACACGCCACTGAAGCGCTCACTGCTCTGCTGGGAGCCAATTAAATGCGCCCCACAGCCCTGCTTGCCTCTGCATAACCAGATTAAAACCTCCCCATCGCAAATAATATTTAAGCAACCCGAGCACAGATGCGACAGCAGACAGGAGAGAGCACATAACTTTGCTTGCATGAGAAAGACACCACAAAGACGTTGCATTCAAATAGCAATTCGGTGACCTGCAGGAACGGTGGCCCACAGAGGCCCCACCCCTGCAGCTGGCCCTGGGAGGCCAGAGGGCAGCAGCATGGCACATCTCCCCAGCTTGGCCACCCCAGGCGACATGGGAGGGGGAGCGGGACAGGAAGTGCGAGTTTCCGTACTTACACCAATTGTATTAATGCAAAACCAGAAAACTATTTACTGCTGCAGAGATACTGTTGGAAGGAGAGAAACTCCAGACAAGGCAGGTTTTCTTTTTCTGTTTTTTGCTGGTGTTCACCTGTTCACCTGTAACTGCACACCAAGCTACTGCTAGGGACACCACTGGATCCGATCCCAACGGAAGGGTTCCCGCCTGCTCCTCGGGCTCTCTCCCTCTTTCCGGACTTTTCTCTTCCACACGGAAGCGCTCACCTATAAAAGGCTCTTGATAAGCTCTCTTGACCCCTGTTTCCTGGGCAGGGTTATTTGGATAGTCATATTACTTCAACTTTCTTCTTCCTCTTCTGTCATAAATCAAAGCCACCTGACACTTTGTTCCTGACTTTTAAAACAAACAGGTCTCTTTTCTTTCTTTAGCCAGGTCAGAAGAAATGCCTGTGGGCTAATCTTACGAGCATGTTTTTCTTGGTCTAATGCCTGGAGAAAGAGCAGAGTGGATATCTCAAAAGGCAACCAGAGCAAGAGCAAGAGATTGTCACTGGAAAAGGAGCCAGCCTGGGTGTACAAAGAATCCCTCCTTTGTCTCCTCTCCGTCGGGAGAGCAGAGGTGTCCCCCGAGGTTGACAGCTGTGGATTCTGCGTGGGGTGGGGTGCGGGGGAGTGCGCCCTTCCTTCCTCTCCCATTGGTTTGCAGCTTCTGATGTTAGGGTTTATGTTGGCTCAGTACCTATTTCTTCCACTCAGGACGACCCCCCGTTCAGAAATCGCTCATGCTCAACACACTGAGAGCTTTAGACAGAGCACTGGTAGACATTTGGCATTAAGTAACGTGCACATAAGGTGAAGGGGAATGGAAAATTGTACTGCTGACAATTTGGGATGCAGAGAAAAAAATACATGAAGGTACAACACATCGGGTATTCCGGTCTATTCTTTTCAAGAAGACTTAATGATGTCATTATGGGGGTCTCGGGCCCTCACCTCTAGGACCCATCAAAAACCCTTCTAATGGTCCTCCTTGCCCTTCAGAATGGAAACACGGTGAGGATGAGGATAAATTATCCTCCCCCAAGGCTATACTGAGACAGGTAAAACCAACATGAAAAACCAACAATGCCACTCTCTTTCTCTGAGGGGAGGGGGCTTTGTTTTAACTATCCTCATCATTATTATATTAGCTCATTTAAACATCTACATGAAGAAAGTATGTCATGAGTACGGCAGGGGCTGCTGTCTTTTGACTTGAACTGATAAACTCATTTCTCTGCCAAGTTATTATTTCAGGCTCTGCTCAGCCACAGTTTCCCTGTTCACATTTTTTATGGATCCCAGGAGATGAAGGCTCCATTTCAAATGCTGAAGCTAAATCGCTCTTTGAATTACTTCGGGACAATGACCCTGGGCAGTAATTCAAGCCCTGGCTGAAATACGTTCAGTCCTTTCACATGTTCGAAACTAAAGGCTACCTTACCCCAGAGCAGAGTCTTGTAAACTTTCTGTTCAACTAAGATGTAAGCCCTAGGAATAGAAATATCTGACAAAAACTTCTTTATGGTTCAAAAAAACAAGATAAAGGGTCATTGTTATAACAAGTGGAGATTATAGACTGTAGCTTTAAAAAAAACTGAGCCTTAAAGCCTGTAACATATACATACATCCATATGATTCTTCAGACATTCGTTACCTAGACTCAGGTTTTTTCCCTATTATTCACTACTTCTTGACAGGTTATTACTGATTTTCACTGCCAGCTGCCCTTGTGGTAAGACCTGAAGGCCCGTCAAGGAAAAGAAAATGTAAACAGTTCTCAGCCGAGCTCTCCTAAAACCCAAGTTTGCTTCTGAGCACGTTCGTCTACAGGTGTTGAAGAAACAGCATCTCCTTTCTCTGATGCACAGTTGTGTACGGTGTGCTGATCCAAGAGCGTATTACGTTTTTGTTTTCGTGTGTGCACGTGTGTGGTAGGGGATGGCTGAACATAACCCTGGTCAGGAAGCCCAGTCTGCACAGAAGCAGGACAGCCGCATCAGCTCCACTCCCTGTTTGCACAAAGCCCGTTCCAACCAGCAATGACGTGCTACTCCAGACTGCCACGCAGAAATGGGGGGTGCTATGCTCTCCCCTCCCCTCTCAGTGTTTTCCACGGCTACTCCTGTGGGCACACGCCAGTGTGCAGCAGAAAGCCAGGTCTGAGTTCGGAGCACACCTTGTCTTTTGCTTTTGGAGAGTCATCCAGAACAGGACGGACCCCAGCAGGAGTGGGCTGTGTGTGTGCAGCGCTAGACGGAGGGTTGGCTGAGTGCATTCTGCCAGTGCAGCGCAATCCAGAGTCCAACCCTGCAGTGCGGACCGAGTCTGACCTGCCAGCCTGTGAGTCACTCACTGTGTGGCAGAGTGACAAGTCCCATGTGGCATTTCTCTTGCTGAGCTGTCAGCCAGGGTATGCAACCTAGTCCAATCCCCCCTGCTCCCTGGGGAGGGGCTGTATGTGACACTCTGACCTCAGTTTAAAGATAGAACAAATGGCACAGCCCCGAGTCGGCCCTGGCTAAATATTATACATCACACATAGTGACAGCTGTGCCTCCTAGAAACCCAATTTAGTCACTTGGATTTGGCTATAAGAAATCCTAATCACTGGAGAGGATAAATAGAAAGACATCCCTTCTAATGTTTTCTTCTGTGTGTATATTATTGTAAAAATTGTTTAGTTTATTTCTCAAAATAGGAAAATACACCTGTATGCTTAAATCCCAGAAAATGTGAACCCTACTTTAATGTAAAAAAATAAAAATTAAAAAAAAACCCAAACAAACACAAACTCACATTTTAATTTACACATCTGATTTGGAAGGCTTCAAGTTCAAGACAGAGCTAAGTATTTGACAAAGAATTGAGTTTTAATTCACTCTTTCTAAATAGGTTTAGTTCCCAAATGAAACAAAACAGTTAAGATGCCTAATGCACATTCAATTCCAATTCTCATTTCTCCTCTGTATTTTGGCCGTCTTTCTGGGAGTGCAATAAAGACATATACTTGGTTTGCTGTGTTAATCTTAGGCACATTTTGTGTTGTAATTCCTGCATTACAGTCCTTCCGTAAGGACTGAATCTTTCTGGGAACTCTAATATTTTAACATGTTTTCTTCGCCTTGGGGAGAAAGGAATGCCCATCTTTTGAGACTCACCCGTTGTGTTGTTCTGTTTCTCCTCAGACTGTCTCTGCATCCTGGTTGCCTCCTAAGTGAGGATTAGTTTTCTTAGTCAATGCAAATTGTATTCTAAATTATTTCAGTGCCTGATACAATGTGGATGTTCTGCAAATAAAGAGCTGGAAGCGAAGTGCACTGCTGTCTTGTTAGTCATTCAGCACCACCATCCTCAGTAGGACCCGCGCCATTTCAGCCAGGGACGGCTGCCCAGAAGCATTGAAACCATCCAAAAATCTGATTTCGCAACTGAAACAAAGAGGGGAGAGTGTGCCCCCAGGCTGGCTGTTCATTAAGGGCTCCAGGTACTCACGCCATGCCGAGGGTGCTGCTAGATGCAGAAGTGGACCCCGCGGGTGAGGAGGCCAGCGACTCAGTGCTTCCCTCCTTGTCTCGGATTTGGGGCACTGCGCACCCAGCAAGGTGCCCGTGTCTAACGCTGATGGGTAAAGAGAGGAAACCATGTCAATATTAACAAAAAGGTGTTTCCTTGAAAGGCCTGGAATTCATTTCAATTAAAACTGCACGTCCCAGTCTTGTTGAAGTTCCTGTACACATTGGGCTGATGGTGACAACTGTCCGGGCCTCAGGGCTTGATTTCACAGTTTCTACTGGGGGGCTCTGGCCGACAATTCCTCTGTGTCCTCCTCCCAGTGTCCCCTTGCCCTTCCTCTCCCTCCGAGGACTTCTGTGGCTGTCATCTCCACCTCCCTCAATATCCTATACCCTCCCGTCGGGTTTGCTCAACGTCTGACTCTACAGCTACAGAGTGACAGGTATGTTCCTTCACTGCACAGACACGTTATAAATTCATTCATTTCCCAACAGCGAACACCCAGAATGTGCTCTGAAGCCTAAGAAAACAAGTGTGGGTTCTGATTTAAGTGGCTCCAAGGCCCGGTGGGCTGGAGGTTGGGAAATGAGTGCTCAGAGCCTGACGGTGGTCAGGAGTACTGGAGGGGTTCCACCACCACCCTGGCCCACGAGTGCCCCCTTGTCAGAAAGAGGCAGATAGACATTTAGAATATACGCAGAATGGCTACACGTCTTTTCTTCAGTTCTAGAATGGAAAGAGTGGTGGAAGAAGGGGTTTCTCGAGTCCGTATTTGAATCTGCAGTAGAACCAGGGAAAGTGCAGATTTGGGCTGGTGGCCCGCCAGCTGCCATGCACTGGGCACAGTGGCCAGCCATGCAGAAGGTCTGGGGACAAGGGACGCTGGAAAGCCAAGGCGAGACCGGGCCGATGGCACCTGGAAACTGGGTGCAGAGGACTCCCCCGGAACGTCGACTGCTTTGCCCTGCTGGGAATGTGGCTGAGAGGTTCAGATACATGCTCTCAGGTTGACCACCCAGAAACAGATTTTTGTGATTTCACTGCAATCAAGAAGTTTACGCCAACTTCATTCATACAAACAAAACAGGAATCAAAGCAAGAGAGCGACCTGCCTGCAGAGCAGTCTGCCTGCCGCCCGCCGGACCTCAGCTGTGCGTTCCCCAAACAGGAAGTGAGCGTGGCCCGCTCCAGTTACACGGGGCGGGTCTTGCACGCAACATAAAACTCCTTTCCCGCTCTCCCAGAACAGCTAGCACTGGTGTTTAAATATTGGTCAGACATAATGTTTTTAATTTCACACCTCACAGAGCACAGTTGAATGCTTCGGAACAAGGTAAACAAAAGTCAGGCTAAGCACTGCGGGCGGGGGGACGGCTGCCCCGCGGCCCAGCTCCGCGTTGCGGGCGATGTGACTAACAAACGGCTTGGCTAAGGCCACAGAAATGTGTGTCCAGCGGTTTGGCTGCCGACGCCAGTCTCTGCTGACAAGGATGTGTTAACACTGGGTGCAACAAACAGAATCTCCTTCCTAGAATCAGCCGGGAAAACGCAAGTCTTATTTCTTCCTCGATTTCTTTTTGGTGGTGTCATAGGAACGGACTATTTCTTCCTGAGTGACAGCCCCGTGTTCCTCTTGAGAGAAAGCGTACCCATCTGAAAGAGAAGCACACAGGTGGGACTGGTTACCTGGGGGGTCGGGGACCACCCTGGGCCTAGAATAAGCTGCGTGTTCAGGAGTGCGCAGGTGACCGGCCTCCTTAGCCTTGGAGGAGTGGAGGCCTGGGGTGAAGTGGAAACCTGTGACCGTGGAGGGGACCGTGGAGGGGACCGTGGCAAGGGGTGGTGGGCTGCAGCCTGACCAGCCCAGTGGATCTGGCTGCTGCTGCTGAGGTGGGAACAGCCTGAGGGGCAGGTGTCCTATTCCTGGGGGCTGGCTGAGCTCGGCACACACGGGGGTCACTGGCCCATGACTCCACCTTCCCATCACTCGTCGGGAAGAAACGCCCCATCTGCCTGACGCTGCAGGCCGCCGGCTGACGTAGGAAGCTGCAAACGTGCGGGGGAAACACACGCCACGCGGACAGTGAGAGCCGGCAAAGCGCGCAGGACGCTTCCGTTGAAATGGGACTGACTCTGACTGCTAGCGAGTGATCCAAGTGGGTCTGCTTCCACGTAAAAAAGGAAAAAGGTCACACTATGAAGTCATGAGGAGTTTAGTGTTGGATCTGTGGCCACAGAAACACTGGTTCTTACAATCGGTTCTTATACTACTCATAAAATAAATGACAGCAAACGCTTACTAGATGCTACGTGCATGAGGCACTGTTCTACACGCTGTTTACAAGTGGCTCATCTAATTTCTCCCAGCAGCCCTATGAGATGTGTGATCATATTCTTCCCAATTCACAGATGGGAAAACCAAGGCACAGTGATTTTTGTGACTTGCCTGAGGTCACAGACGTTTACCGTCCAGAAACCCCACGTGGGGCTTCACTTCCAACTGGCCCTTCCCACAGAAAGGACGTTTATAAGACTCGCTCTGTTCCGCTAACCGTCTGCGTCAGGGGTACGGGAAAGCCCCACGGCTCCATTAGACATTCTGGCCAAAGACTGACGGTCGCAACTCCCAGCCTGTGTTTCTGATTCATCAGTGGGGCTGTCAGTTCACCGTCACACGCTTCAAAACGGAAAACAGAAGTCAGAAAGGTGCCCAGGTGTCAGCTCCTGGATTGCTGGTTAATTTCCTCGGACTTCCAGCTCACAAAGGAAAGTTTCTAGGGCACCAGGACACAGGGTAGCAACGTGTGAGAGTCTTCGTGGAGACGGAGAAGAGGTGGAGACTTCAGAAGAAGACGCCCGAGCTGTTTTCTTGTTCAGTGTGTGCACAATAAACTGACACTGCGGTGCCCGGGCCGGCCTCCCAGCTCCTCCGGAGAGCGACCTTCCAGCTGCCGCCGAGAAACCCACAGGCTGGCTGGGCCACCCTCGGAGGCCAGGAGTGGACTGAGGACACAGGGGCAGCAAGGCCGGGGGAGGGAAAGAGAAGGACGGAGTGAAGGCAGAGCGAGGGTGCAGGAGAGGTACAGACAGGAATCTTCCACGGGGGCTTCCACCTACATGCTGACTTCCCTTTCCAGCAAAACAAAATCCACAAACCAAAAAACCCCACCACGTGGTAGCCAGGGTGAAGCAGCAACCAGCCCTGTATGAGCCCCCAGGTAGCTGGTTCAAGTGCAGGCGGGTCCCTGAGTCGGGAGGCAGAAGCCAGCCTGGAGGGGGAGGTTCCCTTGGGGCGGACGTGCTTGTTCGTTTGTTCTGACCCTGGGCCCACACCCAGTGCACCTGAACTTCCTGAGGATGGCTTTCCGTACAAGGTGGCTCTCCTTTGATTCTCGGGCTTTAGAGTCTTCACATGGTCTGCCTCCGTGCACTGAAGAGCAAATGCTGCCACTCACCTCCGTTCCCTTGAGAGCTCTGGATTTTTGCCAAGTGGCTTGATCAGAGATCACCAAGGACAAGGAAACTTCTGCTGCCAGCTTCTGCTCCGGAGGGGCTGCCCCAGCCTCCTGCCTCCCTCTGGCGACATGTGGCTCAAGCACCTCCCGTCCCCAACCCCACACAAGGTGCTCTTTGTGAAGCATTTCTACTGCGGTCCAAGAGGAGACGCCTTTCCTTGGGATGTTTCAAAGCAAAATCGAACAAATAACACTGTCTCCTCCGGTAACAAGGCTGTGTACTGTGTGGTCAACTTGGACAATTTTCATTCTCTGGTCTTTTAAAAAAGAACGTTTCTGGGACACACCTGATGTTCTCCCGGGGCGCCAGACGGTAGCTGCCTTTGGATCTGACGTGCTGCGGTGCCGGGAGGCCACCGGCCCTGTGGCTGCTGGACACCCGGGGGGACGCGGCCCACAGCAGCAGTCGAAGGACCGGTTGTCCCAGCGGCGAGTGCACTTCATAAACACTGCTCCTCGCAGGTGGGGGCCTCCTGAGCTCGCCACCCTGAAGACGGCTTTGTCCACTCGTTCAACTGTCACCTTGGATCCTGGGGACCCCAGTGACTGAAGCCCTGGGTGGGGGCAAGAAAGGGGCGCTCTGGTTCTGGCTCCAAGGCCCTTGCGTGGCTGTTCCTTGGCCATGCGACATCGGGCTCCTTAAACCCTCAGGGTCTTGGTTTACTTACCTGTGAAAGGGCCTGGACCAGGCGAGGCCCGAATTCTGTCCAGCTCCGGCCCTCTGTGGGGGCTCCAGGACACTCCGTGGCCAGCCACACCAGGCTGCACAATCCTGTCCCCCCTTAGGGCTAATTTCACTCTGCATCAGCAGGGGAAGCCTCTCCACCCACGCCAGAAAGGAGAGCAACGTGTCTCAACAGTCCAAATAGGTCAGTTACTGCCCATCTGTTTTGGCCTTTTTGAGGGGTGGGGAGGGAATGAAGGGGACTTAGCGAGACATAAGAATAAACACTGTTTCGGAGTGTCCTTTTGGGAAAGGTATCTTAGCTTTTAAAATAGTCTACTCCTCGTTCAAACGGAAGGAACAAAAACTTCTTTGTCTTTTATTTATTCTGTTTTTCATCATAACGTACCTGTGCCCACTGGGAAACCAATTCTGGGGGGTTCTCAGCTTGTAGCTGTATCACTCCCTCAGCTTGCATCAGTGCCACTGCCACTGGGCCTCCCGTGGGCTGGCAGGGGGACGACGCAGCCACTCTGGGTTGGAGGGTTTTAGGTTTCCCTCCTGGGCCTGTTGCAAATCTCTTCTCCCAGGTGAGCAGAGCACCCAGTGCTCACTGCCCAGAGCTTCCCCACAGCCTGGCTGCACCCATGGCACATGTCCAGAATGCTGGGCACGGAGACTTTCCTGACCTTGACTGAGAACCAAGCGGACTGTACAATTCAAGAATGAAAGGAGGATGGCTTGTCAGGTTATCCTTGGTGGTGGGGGTGGGGGCTGGCCTCCCGGGTTCAGATAAAATATTTTCCTCTTAGAAACCAGGCCTGGTGGGACTTCGAGCTTTAGTGGGAAATGTTTTTGTGGAAGTGGCAACATAACCACACAGCCTGCCTCCACCTGCCCGGCCTCTGCCCACGGCCTGACAGAGATCACGATCAGCTCACCAGGTTCTGCTCCAGGAAGAGTTAATTGTTATTTGCATCCATTTGGAGAACTCAGGGGAAGCCTCCAGCTCTTGCATTTCCCACTTTGGTTCATCTCTCAGGAAGCCCTGACAGCCCGAAAGTCATGACGGTGGCCTGGAGGACTCTGTGGACTCACCTGGCCGGCATCCTGACACACCTGCTTCCTAACTCTGCCGCAGCCAGGGTCCCGGGGCACAGTCGGGGAGGTGGACAGAGATGAGAGGACAGATGAATTTCTTAGTTGTTGTTTTCTTTTCTGGGTAGAACATTTGGTGGGGTCCATAAAAGCAAGTCATTTTTTCCTACTATTTTTGGATAAAACTCCCCGTGAGTAGCATTCTTTGAATCTGAGCTCTGATAGCATCTTAATAAAAGTAGCAGTTTCCTGTCTGGAAAAAGATTTCTAGTAGCCACAGAAATGGGGAAGACCATGGGGACAATGAGGAAATCAGACCGTGTAGGAAACGCAGATCGCAGTGACAAATACTGTATGTTGGTGGCTCACAGGAACTGGAAGTGCTACTGAAAGTACCGAAAGTGCTACCAAGATCAGAGTTTTCCTTCCAGCCTCCGGCACAGACCCAGGGGAACGTCAAAGGCCGAGACAAGCCGTGCAGACCTTGCAGCCAGCACCCATCCTGACCACGCGATATCTCCTCTAGCTGGTAACGACAGAGACGCCCTCAGTCACCCACCAGTTCTAGAACTAGCTACTGAGTGTTTTTGAAATGTGGTGTGATGTTAGAAACTTTGTTATTTCTTATATTTGTTCAGATTTTTTTTTTTGGCCTTCAAAATATTGACCTAAGAAAAACATTGAGTAGTTGTTTTAAGACATTTATGACTGTCCCATAAATGTCTCACTAGGTCTTTGATCACAGTGTATGTGTGCATATGTATTTCATACATGTATAATATATATAATTTTCATACATTCTGTCTGTGGTTCCTCTGAACCCTTTATCAGAGCAGCACACAGCTCCACAGCAAGAACCCGTAGTCCTGGGAATCTGTGTTTTCTCTGTGCCTGGCAATATCGTTATGAAGACTCACAAGGACTGTGTAAGATAGACATTATTATGATTCTATGTTTTTTTTCCAGAGGAGAATAGAAATTTAGAGAAATAGGTAAGTTTCCAAAAGTTATTAGCTAATGGCGGAATAATAATACCTAACCTTTATTGGACTCTTTACATTGCCCGGCACTGATACAGGTGCTTTGTAGATATGAACTTTTTAATTCTCCCAATAACCCCAGGTAAGTTCTCATATTATCCCCACTTTCCAGATGCAGAAACAAAGACATTAAGCAACTTGCCCAAGATCACAAAAAGGTGGCAGAGCAGGGACACGACCCAGGCAGCCCAACTCCAGAGCGGGTACCCTGCAGACCGTGCTCCTTGGACTGCCCATCAAACCTCCCGAGTTGACCTCTCTCTCGGGTCAGCGTCCCCGGCTGCACCCCAGAGCCCCGGGCAGTGCCGGGCCAGTCACTCTACTGCCCTGAGCCTCTGCCTGTGCTGCTGGGGCTGGCACCACCCACCTCCCGGGGCAGTGGGGCATTAAAGGACAGGAGCGTGTCAGTGCCCTTTCTCCCGTGTCAGTGCTCCACATAGGAAAGCGGGAGGAGTGGGTCACTGCAAGGCGATGAAGTTCCGCCTCTCTCTCCATTGAGAAAGTCTTTAGCTGAACTCAACACAGACCCTTCACTGCACTAGATACGCAGCGATTCCTCACTTTTCATAAACTGTTCCTATTTTTTTTTAACCAGTTGTTTCCTTCTAAACTCCTCAGGAAGGGAAAGGAAAGCAGGGGTGGGGTGTGGGAGGAAGAGATGGTCTGCGCGTGTGGAAAGGGGGAGAGGGGCTGGAGGAGGCCTGGACAGCCCCCCACCCGGCTGGGAGCCACAGGGCTGGCCTGCTAAACAAAGGGGCTGTGTCTGTCACAGCCCCTATGTGTCCACCCCAGGTCTGGAGCTGGGGGTGCGGAATGCCACCCCACACCTGGGGCAGCCCTCCTGGGAAAAGCACAGAGATTTTTTTTTTTTCTTTCTTTTCCCATTGGTTATCATTGTTTTAATTAGTACGCCAATTTACACAGAAGAGTTTGCATTGCTACCTTTAGGAGCATCAATTTAAAAGTAATATCACTTCGACCTTAAAAAACAAAATCCTCTTGGGAAGCTGACCGATCTTAACCACATCAGGATTTTAAGTTTAGGGATTTTGTCATTCGGGTGTCCGCCTGGGTCCCAGGGAATGACCTATATTCAAGCTGCACTTGCCTCGGGCCCCAAACACATTCTACTTCCAAAAGTGTGTGCTGGCTCTGTCCCCATTAGCACTGCCGGCGGCTGCTGGCCAGGGTCCCTGAACCGTGGCTACTTACGGGGGACGCACTGCTGGATGGAGCTGCCGCGGAAGAGGGTCGGGGGCGTCTTCCGGCCAAGCCTCTTTATCAGGCGGTCCCGCTCGTTCAGCCTGCAGGGAAGGCAAGTGGTCAGTCTCGGGGCACTGGAGCACGTCTGAGCACATGGCAAAGGGACTGAATAAGTTAAGTTTTGAAACGTACAGACGGGTGGGTTGGGGCGGGGGAAGCCTCCCCACATCAAGGCAGGCTCAGTTTCCCCGGCTGCCTGTTACTTGCAGCTATCGCGCCCCTTGCTGCTGGCTCCCTCCTCTGAAAGGTGCCCTGTTTCCAGTCTGTCCTGCACCCTCCCTCCGAGTGCTGCCTTCCTCCCCGCTGAAGTGTACTACAAGTGCCCTTTTCATGCCTGGCGGAACCCAGGCTTCCCACAGCTCTCCTGCAAGAGCGATCTGCTTCCACAGTGAACGTCTCAGAGCCTGGCTCCCACCTGCAGCCCCAGACCCCGCCCGTGAGCCACAGGACCCCCGCTGGCGCCTGGCTGCTTTCTGCACAACATGATGCTTATTTTGAACCCCAAGGAAAATCAAGGAGAGTTTTCTTTTCTAAAACATAAGCACGGGATGCTCTCCCTGCCTTTCCTGAACGTTTTCCCTCTGAGGTTGCCACTTCTGTGAAGAAATATGGAGCTGTCCTGGAGGATACCTGTTTGTTTCTACAAACCGAAAGGGAGTGCTTAAAATTGCCCAGGCAGGCCAGAGTGCTCTGTTTTCTCGGTGTCAGGGGGCCATTTCGCTTGCCCCACAAGGCTTCGGTGTCCCGGAGTGCGCTGATGCCCAGGGCTGAACTGTGTCCACCCCATTCACCTGCTGAAGCCCTAACCCCAGTGCCTCAGAATGGGACAGTGTTTGGAGATGGGGTCTTTAAAGAGGTAATTACGGTAAAATGAGGTCATCAGGGTGGGCCCTAATCCAGTATGACTGGTGTCCTCATCAGAGGAGGCGGTTGGAACAGCCACAAGCACAGAGGGGCGACCTGTGAGCCCACAGGGGCGATGGCCCTCTGCACGCCAAGGAGAGATGCCACAGGAAACCAGCCCTAGAGATACCTTGATCTCGGACTTCTGCCCTCGGGAACTGTGAGAAAGTGAACTTCTGTTAGGCCCCCGGCCTGTGGGGCTTTGTTACAGCAGCCAGAGCAGACTAATGCGGCCCCAATCCACTTGTGGGAATGCGAGCATGTGAGCTTGCACGGGGCCCCCCGCACTCGCAACCCCAGACACCCCCGCTCTGTGTGCGAGCCTCCAGCCTGAGGACCCCCTTCCCTGGGGACCCAGAGCCCGCCCAGCTCTTCCAGGCCTGGGAACCATTCTTTCTGGCTCTTTGAGCTAAAATTCACTCACGATGGCCTTGGTTGAAATGACAATGTTTAAGTCATCACCTACTAAGGGTGAGCCTCAGCCAGCTAAGCTTGGCAAAACATCTGATGGCTGAGGAAGGAAAGTACTTTTTCCGTCCTTTTATATTCATTCCCCTTCACCTTTCTCCCATGGGACAGAATAATCTCCCAAGCCCAGCTGAGCAACTGTCCTGGACTGCACGGACAGCAGACACCCATGGAGCGAGCCTGTGGCCTGTCCCTCTGTGTAGCTGCCGTCCCCCACCGTCCACAGCTCCCCGTGCTGTCTGGCTTCAGGACGTGGCAGAGACGATCCTTGCCATGTGGCACTTGCCCAGCACGGGCCAGATTCCTGCACTTTGAGCACTGCCGGGCACTGCTGGGTGTGTGCGGAGGGGTCCCTCCCGCCGGCCCCACGTGGGGACCACTCGGGGCTGGGCTCCGCCCGGCGCCCCTCCTCCGCCCAGCCGTCCCAGAAGCTCCTCCTGGCTCTGTGGCTTACCAGAGCATCACAGAACCACAGAAGCGGGAGGGATCTCACACGTGCTGGCCTCTCGCCATGCAGGTGAGGAAACAGGGACTCCGCTGTGTCAGGTGACTCTACAGGGGTCACACGGGCTCCCCCAGGGCTCCTATCCTGCCTTCTGTGCTGGGCAGGTGCCGCCTCATTCCCTTGGGGAGCCGCGAGTGCTTTTCTCTCTTCCTTTTTATAATGAAATATTATAAAAACTCGATTCCTTGCTTGAGAGGGACTCTGTGCCCAGCCCTTCTCTGACTGTCGGCGTTTTCATGACAAGACTTATTAGCACAGCTGGGTCTAGATTTGCTTTCATATCCTGCTCAGCTGCTCAGGCCTAAGAAGCTACGATAACTTGAGGGTTTATTTGTCTTCACTTGTGGAAAACACTAGGAATCCTGTCTCTCTCCCATTCACGGTTTGTGCCTCTCCTGCAGCCTCTGTCTGTAATATCTACGTGTCTATCTCATTCTCTCTTCCACATCCCTGAATCTCCCCCACATTTTCCTTTTCCTTTATCCCTTCAGCTTTGTCTAATTTATTTTAAAACTGTCCAATATGTTTTAATTTAAATCATTATACTTTTCATGTCCACATATTTTATTTTTCTTCCAAATCCTCCTGTTCTTACATACTATCCTCCTCTTGCTCTTTCATCTCTGTATCTTCTTTCATCAGTATTTTATAGACTCCTTCAGACTTTCTTTGTATCGCCAGTTCTTGGGGAGCTAATTTTCCCATGCGTGGTACCCAGTGACTCTCTCTCATCATGATGTATTTCCTAGATGTGCTCTAGTTCTTCAGAATGAATTTTCTTTCACCTCTGCCAGGGACTTAGGGGTAACATCAACTTTTCTATTAATATCTTAGTTTGGGGTTCCTGTAGCATTGGCGACTATCTAAAATTGGACCTCATACATACGTAAATGTGGGCTTCCAGTTTCTGTGGGTATTTCTTTCTTTCGTCCATTTCCCTGGGCACATAGTATGACTCGTTGCTTCTTTATCAGTCTAACGAGTAAAATTTTTCTAGTTTCTGTTTTACTAAAATGGCGCCTCTACAAAATTTGCAGCTTGGTGCATGTGGTTCTGCTATATTTTACCTGGGATGGAGGCCTTATGTCCTCTCCCTGAATTAATCCCTGAAACTGCTGCCTCTGGGCTCTTATGTGGCCTGATGTGCCTATGCAGCCTCCTCAGCTTCAGTTCTCTCTTACCCTGCTGGCTTTGATGTCTCTACTTTTGGTACCTGGATGTCCTCATCTTTCTTTTAAGCTTAATTATGTATCGAAAGCCTGCTTTTGTTTCTGTTTCACCCAACACTTCCATGTGTTTGGAAAGGTCTTTTCTGAGTTAGCTCACTCTACCATATTGACCCTACCTGGTTTCCATAAATAATCTGTATTTCCCTGATCAAAAGACTGGAAAAAACCATGGCTACAGAGCAAGATCACAGAACTATCCTTTGCCAAGTCTTGCTATCCTTAGAAACAACCTTTTCTGGAGACTTTTAAAACAGCAAGGATGTAACAAAAGCCTTAGGTTATGAAACAGGAATCAGAGCTTATAAAAACTCCAGTGGAGGTGTCAGAGGCACTGATTTTTCCATGTGCTCCAATATTGAAATGTCAAAGAACATTATTTTCCCAATTTACCCTTTTTCACGGGAGGAAAAAAATACCATTGTGAAGGGACATTATTGAAATTTCTCATGAACAGTAATGTTGGAAAAACTCAAGGCAGAAAGGGGTGGAAGTCAGGAAAACATTTACCACTTACGGTATTATATCATCACTATATGGTTTGGAAGCTATCTGATCACAAAGACACAGCAAAAAAGATGAAGAAAACACAACCAAATATTAACGTTGGTTAATTCTGAATAATGAGAAGAAAAGAGGAGTAAAAATTAGCACAGGGAAGAACAATTTAGATCTATGAGATTTTTTTTTTCTTAAGGAGAGAATCCTTAACAAAATACTAGGAAACCAAAGTCAGTGTACTAAAATAATTATATACTATGACCAAATGGGATTTACCCTAGGAATGCAAGGGTGGTTCAATGTACACAAATCAATTAACGTAACACACCTATAACAGAATGAAAAACCCACATGATCATCTCAATTGATACAGAAAAAGCATTTAACAAAATTCAGTATCCTTTAATGATTAAAAAAAACCTCAGAAAACTACAGATATAAGGGAAATTCCTTGCCATGATAAAAAGTATTTACAAAAACCCACAGCTAACAATCACAATTAATGGTAAAAGACCTAGAGCGCTTTCTCTATGATCAGGAACAAGACAAGGATGCCCACTTTCACCACTTCTTTTCAACAAATTTACTGAAGTTCTAACCAAAGCAGTTAGGCAAGAAAAGAAATAAAGACCTCAAATAGGCAAAGAAATCTTGAGCAAAATTAACAAAGCTAAAGATATCACATTCTCTGAATTCAAAATATATTAGAAATCTATTTTAAACAAAACAGCATGGTACTGGCATAAAAACAGACAGACACATCATCCAATGTAACGGGATAGAAGGCCCAGAAATAAATCCATGCATTTACAGACAATTTATTTCCAACAAAGGTACTAAGAACACATAATGGGGAAATGAGAGTCTCCTCAATAAATGGTGCTGGAAAAACTGGACATGCACATGCAGAATGAAATTGGATCCTTATCTCACACCAAATACAAAAATAATTCAAAATAAATAAAAGACAAATATAAGAATTAAAACTATAAAGCTACTAGAAGAAAACATAGGGGAAAAGTTTCAGGCCTTTGGTCTGGGCAATAATTTTTTGGATAGGAACCCAAAAATATAGGCAACAAAACCCAAAATAGACAAATGGGATAGCAGCAAACTAAAAAGCTCTGCACAGCAAAGGGAACAATCTACAGAGTGAAGAAACAACCCATAGAGGGGGAGAAAATATTTGCAAACCATACAACTGATAAGGGGTTCATATCCAACATATGGAGGTGGCTTAATTCAATAGCAAGAAAACAAATAACCAGATTCAAAAATGAGCAAAGGGCCTGAACAGACATTTCTCAAAAGAAGATATGCAAATGGACGACAAGTATATGAAGAAAATGCTCCAATCACTAAACAGAGAAATGCAAATTCAAAGCACAATGAGATTACCTCACACCTGTTAGAATGGCTATGCTCAAAAAAATGAGACCTAACAAGTGTTGGCGAAGGTGCAGAGAAAAGGGGGCCCTTGTATGCTGCTGATAGGAATATAAATTAGTATAGCCACTAAGGAAAACAATATGGAGGTTCTTCAAAAAATTAAAAATAGAACTATTAATACTGTCTGACTCAGTAATCCCACTTCTGTGTATGTAATCTAAAGGAATTGAAATCAATATGTTGAAGGCATATCTGCACTTCCATGTTCATTATTCATAATAGCCAAGATATGGAATCGACCTAGGTGCTGCCCATCAGTGAATGAATAGACAAAGAAAATGTGATACATGCACATACATACAATGGAATACTTTTTAGCTTAAAAAGGAAGGACATCCTGTCATTTGCTACAACACAGATGAAGCTGGAGGACAATATGTTAAGTGAAATAAGCCAGGCACAGAAAGATAAATACATCATCTTGCTTACATGTGGAATCTAAAAAATCTGAACTCATAGAAGTAAGAAGTATAATGATGGTTACTAGAGGATGGAGGTGATGGGGGAGGGAAGGAATGGGGAGATGTTTAGAAGGATATAAAGTTTCAGTTAGACAAGAGGAGTAAGTTTTGAGATCTACTACACAGCAGGGTGGCTATAATTAAAAACAATGCATTATAGATTTCAAAATAACAGCAAATTTCAAATGCCTTGCCACAAAAAATAAGTAGGTGGGGTGATGGATATGTTAATTAGCTTGAGTCAATAATTTCATATTGTAGCCATGTAGCTATACATCACTTTGTATTCCAGAAATGTATACAATTATGATTTGTCATTTAAACTAATATTAATAAAAAGACATAAATATAAGAACTAAAAACATATACATTTTAGAGTAAAATATAGGGGTAAATGTTTATGACCTTGGATTTGGCAATGGTTTCTTAGCACCCAAAGCACAAATAACAAGAGTAAAAAAATAGAGATTGGACTTCATTAAATTAAAAACTTTTGTGTATCAAAGGACATTACCAAGGAGTGAAAAGAACCACAAAACAAGAGAAAATATTTGCAAATCATATCTAATAAGGGCCTAGCATATAGAATATATAAATAACACTTACAGTTCAACAGGAAAAAGACAAACAACCCACTTAAAGAATGGGCAAAGGACTTGAATAGACATTTATCCAAAGAAGATACATAATAGCCAACAAGCACATAAAAAGATATTCAACATCATTAGCCATTAGGGAAATGCAAATCAAAATCACAATGAGATACCACTTAACATCTACTAGGATGGCTATAAAAAACCAAAACCAACCAAACAAAAAACAAAACAACTCAGAAAATGACAAGTGTTTGAGAGGATGTGGAGAAATTGGAACCTTTGCACATTACCTGGTGGGACATAAAATGGTATATCCACTGTTCCTCAATAAGTTAAACACAGAATTACCATATCACCCAGCAATTCCTAGGAATATATCCAGATGAATTGAAAATGGACTGAAACAGATACTTGTAAAACAATATCCATAGCAGCATTATTCAAAAGTGGAAACAACCCAGATGTCCATCTGGGTCCAAGTGATGATGGTACCAACAAATGTGGTATATTCACACAATGGAATATTATTCAGCATATAAAGGGATTCAGTGATACATGCTACAACAGGGATAAACATTATGCTAAGTGAAAGAAGCCCAACCCAAAGGCCATGTACCAAAGGCCATGTATTATATGATTATATGAAATGTGCAAAATAGGCAAATATATAAAAATGGAAAGCAGATTAGTAGTTGCCAGGGGCTGTAGGGCAGGGGGGAAAGGGAGGGGAATGGGCTTTGACTGATTAAAGCACATGGGGTTCCCTTTTGGAGAGATGAAAATGTTCTGAAATTAGATAGTTATGATAGTTGTTCAACATTGTGAATGTACTAAATGCCACTTAATTGTATTCTTTAAATGGTAAATTTTATGCTATGTAAATTTTACCACAATTTTTTTTAAAGAAGAAAATTTAATTAAAAAACACAAAAAGGGGGAACAGGTCACACATCAAGGTCAATTCTCTCCCATCACCCAGACTGTTGGCAACAATGCCCTTTTCACAGTTTATTTCTCCAACGGTGGCTGGATGCCGGCATGAAATCACCCTCTTTGCTTTTATTGTTCTATCCTGGCTTAAGCAGGTATGCTAGCTGGGATCTGCTGATATGAAAGGTTTGTGTGGACATAAAAAATTCACCAGAGGTAAGTCAGTCTTGGTGCCTCCTAGATAATGATGGTGAAACCCAATTACATACAAGTCCTTACAAACAGGTTCTTTTTAGAAGCTGACAAATCCTAGAGGAGGTGTTATGTTCCTGTCTCAACAAATGACCAGTCTTAGGAGAGAGTGGAGACATGAGAAGGATTATCTTGGGGAAAAATAAACTCTTGTGTCCACATTTCTGTTGGGAAGCTCTTCCTGCAAAATCACGTGTATACAACTGCCAAAGAGCAGTAGCAAGGAGTACACAGAAAATAATTGCAAATCTGATTTTTAGATACTGTCAATAGTTACAGCTCATAGGAATCACAGCTGACACTACAAGAAAGCCAAAAACAAGTACGTATTTTTAGAAACTTATTTTTAAATTAGCTGCTGGGCAGTTTTCAGAACATAGATTTGACAGGTCCCTTAAGAAAAAAGTTAGTCCAAAGTTCCCTTTCCTTCAGGAGAGGCCAAACATCTACCAATCTACCAGGCTGTTGAAATTCTAACCTGTTTCATTAGAGAATGATATTTCATAGCCTCAACTGGTAACTTATTTTACTCATTTTAATCTGAACATTAGGAAATGGGAACCTTTTGGGCTCAAGTGTATTCCAGACCTATTTTGGCCTTTGTAGTATCAAAAACCTTACCTCAGTTAAACACACTTTTGGAATGGGGGAAAATAACAAGAATAAAACAAAAACAAAATAGGTTTTCCAGCCTAAGATTCCAACAAGATAAGAATTATATCTATTTTATATACCCCAGAGCCAGGAACCCTTCAGAAATTCTATTCTATTCAATGGTAGTAAATGATTCTTCTTCCTACTTTCTGCCAATCCATATGCGTTGCATTTTTTAAAACGTTTACAGAACATTCTACCCCCCAAACCACTGAATATATGTTTTTCTCATCAGCTCATGGGACATTCTCTAAGACTGACCATTTCCTAGGCCACAAAACATGTCTCAGAAAATTAAAAAAATAGAAATTATACCATACATCTTCTCAGACCACAGTGGAATAAAATTAGAAATCAACTCCAACATCTCTACATCAACTCTCATCTCTACACAAAGACAATGAAACTAAACAATCTTCTACTGAACAATTATTGGGTTAAGGAGTAAATTAAGATGGAAATCAAAAGATTCTTTGAACTAAATGATAAAGGACACACAAGCTATCAAAATCTGTGAAACAAATGCCTACATCCAAAAGACAGAATGATCACAAATCAACAATCTAATGAATTGTTTCAAAGAACTGGAAAAGGATGAGCAAACCAACCCCAAACCCAGCAAAAGAAAAGAAATAACCAAGATCAGAGCAGAACTAAATGAAATTGATAATATAAAAAACTATTCATAAGATTAATAAAACAAAAAGTTGGTTCTTTTAAAAAATAAACCAAATTGACATGCCTCTTGCTAAATTAACAAGAAGCAGAAATGAAAGGACTCTAATAAGCTCCATCAGAAATGAAAAGGGAGAAATCACAACTGATACCATGTGAATACATAATATCATCTATGAATACTATAAAAACTTCTATGCACATAAACTGGAAAATGTGGAGGAAATGCACAAATTCTAAGAAGCACACAGCCACCCTAGGGTCAATCAGGAAGCAAAGGAATTCCTGAACAGACCAATATCAAGTACCGAAATTGAAGAAGCAATTAAAAAAACCTTCCTAAAAAAAGTCCTGGACCAGACGGTTTCACACCTGAATTTTACCAAACCTACAGAGAATTGGTGCCTGTGCAGAAATTATTCCACAACATCGAGAAGGAAGGAATCCTCCCCAACATGTTTTATGAAGCTAACATCACCCTGATACCCAAACCAGGAAAGGACACAACAAAAAAGAAAACTACAGGCCAATATCCCTTCTGAACATAGATGCAAAAATGCTCAGCAAAATCCTAGCAAATTGAATTTAGGTGCTTATCAAAAAAATAATCCATCATGACCAAGTGGGCTTCACCCCCATGCAGGGATGGTGCAGCATATGCAAATCTATAAATGTAATTCACCACATAAATAGAAGTAAAAACAAAGACCACATGATCCTCTCAATAGATTCAGAAAAAGCATTCAACAAAACTCAGCACCCTTTTATGATAAGAATACTTAACAAAATAGGCATAGATGGGACTTACCTAAGAATGATAAAAGCCATATATGACAAACCCACAGCCAACATCATACTCAAAGCGGAAAAATTGAAAGCATTCCCACTTAAAACTGAAACCAGACAAGGTTGCCCTCTATCATCACTTCTATTCAACACAGTGCTGGAAGTCCTAGCCAGAGCAATCAGATAAGAGAAGGAAATCAAGGGCATCCAAATGGGGCCAGAAGATTTCAAACTATCGCTCTTTGCTGATGATATGATTTTATATCTAGAAAACCCCAAAGATTCTGCCATGAGATTAATGGAATTGATAAACAAATACAGCAAAGTCTCAGGTTACAAAATCAATGTACAGAAATCAGTAGCATTCTTATACACCAACAACAGTTAAACTGAGAACTAAATCAAAGACTCAATACCCTTTGCAATAGCAACAAAGAAACTAAAATACCTAGGAATATACTTAACTAAGGAGGTGAAAGACCTCTACAGGGAGAACTATGAAACACTGAGGAAGGAAATAGCAGAGGACATAAACAGGTGGAAAACAGTACCATGCTCATTGGTCGGAAGAATCAACATTGTTAAAATATCTATACCACCCAAAGTGATCTACAGATTCAATGCAATCCCTATTAAAATACCAACATCATTTTTGGAAGATCTAGAAAAAATAATTTTATGCTTCATATGGAACCAGAGAAGACCCCGTATAGCAAAAGAAATCTTAAGCAAAAAGAACAAATTGGGAGGCATCAATTTACCAGACTTCAAGCTATACTACAAGACTGTGGTAACTAAAACAGCACGGTACTGGCACAAGAACAGAGACATAGACCAATGGAACAGAACTGAGAACCCAGATATAAAACCATCCTCATATAGCCATCTAATGTTTTACAAAGGAGACAAAAACATACACTGGGGAAAAGAATCCTTATTCAATAAATGGTGCTGGGAAAATTGGATAGCCACATGTAGAAGACTGAAACAGGATCCGCACCTCTCACCTCTCACAAAAATCAACTCATAGTGGATAACAGACTTAAACCTAAAGCATGAAACTATAAGAATTCTAGAAGAAAATGCTGGAAAAACTCTTCTAGACATTGGCCTAGGCAAAGAATTTATGATGAAGACCCCAAGGGCAATCACAGCAATAACAAAAATAAATAAATGGGACCTGATCAAATTAAAAAGCTTCTACACAGCCAAGGAAACTATCATGAGAGCAAACAGCCAACATAATGGGAGAAAATATTCACATGCTACACATCTGATAAAGGGCTGAGAACCAGAATCTATATAGAACTCAGGAAAATCAGCAAGAAAAAATCAAACAACCCCATTAAAAAGTGGGCAAAAGACATGAACAGACACTTTTCAAATGAAGATAGACTAATGGCCAATAAACATGTGAAAAAATGCTCAATGACACTAATCATCAGAAAAAAGCAAATCGAAACCACAATGAGATATCACCTAACACCAGTGAGAATGTCTTTTATCAGATATCCCTTTCTAAGCAGTGCTAAAAAGGCTGTATCACCAAGCTTTAAAGGGGGTGGGTGACTGCCTGCTGTGTCTCCTGCAGGCACAAGACCCCGGGGGAGGCTGTCCACCCCAGGCAGAGCGCTGTTCTGACCTCATTAGCTGAGCAGGCAAAGGAGAATTAGAATGACAGGCTCGCCACATATGGAAACCATTACCTCATTCCAGGACGTGCAATGAGGTAGTGAGGCTCCTCTCAAAGAGGGCCAGCTCCGTGGTCCTGTCGGTGAGCCTATGAGAAGGTCAGGTGGGAGTCACAGGGCTGCTAGGAACAGATGAATTAGCAGGGCACCTGGCTGACCCGGAGAGGCCCCAGGCGAAATGCCGTGTGGTGGGCTGAAAAGGCCCGGGTGTCACCGACCACGTGAGGAATAGTTCAGACTCTGCATATTTACAAATAGGGGAGTTTGGGGAAAGGACAGAACAAAACACCACAGCCTTGAAGCACTGCATTAATCAAAAAGATGCCACTTTATAAGCAGAAAGCTGTTAAAATTCTGCATCCACAAATAGAATCATGCCATTTATCTGCTCAAAATCATACAACAAATGCAAAGACCCTGGTTTTGAAGATTTGAATCAAGTTTGAAACCACTGACATCTCTCTCGTGATTGTTATGTATGCTCTTTTAAAATAACAAACTTTACGGGGCTTATTAGGTTGTAAGTGAATTGCAAAAATAATAATAATAACTTTCCCCATACTGTCTCTCCTTTTTTCCTAGCACCTCCTTCAATGCAGACAGGGTCTGGGCATAAACACCCAACTTAACAAATTCAAATAAGCATCCAAACAAACAGAATAATTCAAAGCTGGCTGCAAGGACCCCCTGATTGAATTGTTGAAGTAATTAAAGAAAGATGAGCTTTACCACCGATTAACCTCCTAAACACTAATTAAAGATAATGAGAGTGCAAGGTGCTTGGCACAGCCTGACCTCCATGTCCTGCCAGAGTTCACGAACAGGCTGACGGCCCGTGCAAAACGCGCAAAGAGGAAAAGAATAAAGTGGATGCAGGTGCCTGCTTCATGCTGTCTCCCTGGGAACACACACTGCCCAACGGGTGGAGAATACACTACACTCTCTCCGTTAGAACTGCACATAGGACATTTTGTAGATCTTAGCTTAGGGTATTTGTTTATAGGACTTCAGACTATGGGTGAATCACTCAAAGTTCAGCCCAGCCCATGGAAAGAGCCAGAGGACTTTGAGAAATTGCTTTTAAAACTATAACTCTCTATTCATGTTCTTGAACAACTTAAAGTCCTTTCTGGAATAAGGTGGGGTGTGGGTAAATAAGCTGTCATGAAGGGGTGAAGGCATTTGTGATTCTGAACACTCCAGCACATGTTTGGAAGTATTTTCCTATCATCCTTCACCCACATCATCCCCTGTGGAGGGAGGTGGTATTGGCAATGAAGTCCTAGGTGGATGCAGAAAGAGCCATAGAAAAAAGTAATTTGTGTGCGCTGAGCTCCCCTCCCTTTTGCAGTGAATGTGATCTGACGGAGATGCAGCAGGGACCCGGACCTTCCCACGTCATAACCATGGTACTGCAGGTTGGAGGCTGAGCTGGAGGAGTAACAAAGCTGCCACCCCCATCCCGAGAGTCAAGGCCTTTCACAGGTGCAGGCACCCAGCGTCCTCACACTCACAGAAAGGAGCCACCTGAACCGCGCAATGCTGCAGGACTAGGCGTGACCACCGCCAGCTGAAGCTGCCACCCGCACCCACACGAGGCAGAGCTGGACACGTGAGGGTTTCAGCTGGGCCCTTCTCAGACCCAACCTGTGACAGGTCTCCATTAGTTGGCTGAGTGGCTTTGTAATTGGAGCCAAAATGTCATTTTAGTAATCCCGTAAGGATACTTACGGCTTTGTTTCTTGTGGCTAAGCAGCAGGGCTAAATATCTGAAAACTACTCTTAAAAAAAGTCTGCATCACCCACGGTATTTAGCCGAAGGGGAAAGTGAACAGTGGGTTTTCAAGTCAGCAACGTGGAGAGAGCAAGTGTGCAGCAGCTGTTCCAGGAGGTCACACCTGGGGAAAAGTTCTAAGTGGAACAAGCAGGACCCAAGCCACAGCTGCCTTTTTTTCTTTTTAGTCGTGTTACTACTGAGATTTAAGGTACACGGAAAGGGAAACTAGCATTCAGTTACCTGGCGCCGTGGTGAGGCTGTCCAGATCAAGCACCGTGCCTGCAGTCCGGGCTGCAGTGGGCTAAGACACAGGACCCCAGCCCCACGTGGCTGGTGGTTACGGGTGGTCTTGGTGACATCTCCAATTCTTTCTGGGCCTCGTGTTTACAAAAGAGGCTTCAAGGTGGCGACGGGGAGTGAGGCAGCGGCACTCTGGCTTGGCCAGTGTCTTTCCTCGTTGCTTTTAATGCAGGCTTTACTTCAACCTGATCAGCACATGGATAGACAACGCTAAAGGGCTCTTCAGAGGTCAAGGCCCTTGTCTTGCTCCAGGTAGAACAGCTGCTAAACCTACCCAGGATTTCCGGCAAACCATTCCTTTTAAAATTTCAAAATAAGATGCCTGTGCGCATCGTTGCTTGTTCACATTTTCCAGCTGGGAGGAGAGTTGTATCGAAGAGGCTCACCTGGGCCCACAACCTGAGCCTGTCCCAGCAGGCCCGGCTGCATCACCTTACTCTCGGCACCTTGTGGTCTGTGGAAAGATCCCTGGCAGCGGAGGAAAGGACGGTGTCGTGAAAGACGTGGTAAAAGATACTAGCACACGAGGCACAGGAGAGGGAAACCATGGGGGGAGAAGAACCTTTGGGTATACATTTTTTTTTAAATAATGAGCTGAATGTTTAAAATTAATTATTCATATGCTATTACTTGGCCTCCCTCTAGATCATCCATAAAAGTTATAAGAAAATAAGAACTTAAAATCACAGTTTATCTCCAATGTCTGATCACTGTACTTCCTGAACGGATGAACCATGTAGGAGGATGCTGAAATCTAGGATAAGGTGCCTCTCTGCCTCTGGGAAGCAATGTTATTTTTCTAAGATAAGAACGACACTTACACACTATTGGTGGGGACGTAAAATGGTGCAGCCATTATGGAAAGTCGTACGGAGGGGCCTCAAAAAATTAAAAATAGAACTGCTGTATGATGAAGCAATCCCAGTACCGGGTCTGTACCCAAAGTAGATGACATCAGCATGTCGAGGAGACATCTGCCCTGCCCTGTGCACTGCAGCACTATTCACAGCAGTCAAGACATGGAATCCACCTGAGTGTCCACTGATGGATTAAGAAAATGTGGTACATACACAATGAAATACTATTTAGCCAATAAAGGGGGAAATCCTGGCATTTGTGACAAGGTGGAAGAACCTGAAGGACATTATGTTAAGTGAAATAAGCCAGGCACAGAAAAACAAATATTGCCTGATCTGACGTATGTGAAGTCTATAAAAGGCTGAACTCAGAAACAGACAGAAGGGTGGTTACCAGGAGTCAAGGCATAAGAGAAATGGGGAGAAGTTGGCCAAAGAGTACAAACTTTCAGTTATAAGATGAGTAAGTTCTGGAGATCTTTTTTTTTAAATTATTTTTTAGCGGACATTTTAAGATGAATGGGCAGTACTGGAGATCAAATGCACAGCATGGTGACTGCAGCTAATAACAATGTATTGTACACTTGGAGTTTGCTAAAAGAGATCCTAAGTATTCTCATCACACAAATAAGAAGGTTTCTTAGCTTTTACCTTTTTGTGAATTGTAGATACGTTTATTAGCTTGATTGTGGTAATCATTTCACAATGTATTAATATGTATATATTAAAACATCATATTGTACAACTTGAATATACAAAATTTTTATTGATCAATTATACCTAAATAAAGCTAAAAATAAAGAATGATAGTCCTCAATGGGTTAGTGAATCTCCCAAAAATCTAATGCAAAATTAACGCATAGGGAGATAGTGCACAGCTTTTCAGATTCCCGGAGGCCTGGAGTAGACGTGAATGTTCTCCCCAACATTCACTGCTCCCCTTTCCCAGCCAAGAGCACGCAGTCAGGGTGACAGCCCCACCCCACTTTCCTAATGGATGGGCTTTGGTAATCTCAGCCTAGACCAATCCGCCACGGCATTTCCCTGACTATAGGAATTGGTCCCATCTAGGAAAACAGGAACTGTTAACTGGTTGTCAGGGCAAATGGCCCTCTCCACCGGTGAACAAGGATGTTCCTGGTCCCCATCACTTCAGGCAGCTTCCCTGTGACCATGACAGGGGCCAGGGACAGACTCAGTATAATATAAAGCACTGGGGGCAAAAGGAAAAGACAGAAGGGGACTGGGAGGTCTTTGATAACCTTCTGGCTGGGGACAGATCAACCATGACTGCCCTCCTGCCAAGCAAGCACTTCTCCCATCCTGAAGGCCAGTTTGAACTGAGGTTTCTGTTATTTGCAACTGAAAGCATCCTCTACTGACACAAAATTCTTGTTCCAAAATAATTAAAAGCCATTGGTGTAAAGGTAAACTTTAAGGAACCCAGAGTATATGCTCAGGCAAGAGAGCAGGGAGAGGAGAGTGAATTGAAAGGACATGGCGTGGAAGAAAGATGGAACTCAGCTGTTTATTCTTGGCTTTCTGACCTGAGATACACCTAGTGATTATGTTATAATGTGCACTTTGGGTGAATGTAATTCCTAATAGTAATCTTTTCTCTTTTCCATTCTTATAACCAGCATACATTATTTCTACTAAATAAACAGCTACCCTTTTGGTCTTGTATGATAAATCACATTCCCTGCATTAGCAGTGCCATAAACTTTCTAGGGCTGGAGGGTACTTTAGGGTTAGCCCAAAGAGGCCTCATTCTAAATTTGCACATTTGGTTGCTTGCTGCTTATGTACAAGGCAGTAGTTAACCTAAAATTTTTCTTTTCTCCTCAAAAGGGTATGAGGCCACCATAAGGAAACCTTTCTATTGTGTATATTGCTCTAGAGTGGAGGAGGGGGTGACTTTCAGACACTCTCAGATGAAATATGCATACCCCGACACAGCCTGCATGGGAGAGGAATGCTGGTGACATACAACTTTGTTTTTGCATGGTCATGCTGCAGAGACCTTGAAGCAGAGGCCAAGGGGCCCATTTTAATATTCTCTACTTGCAAGGTCTCACTCCATAGCTGGTTCTTGTAAGTGAGGGTTTTGATGGCTCCTTGTGGCTTACAGAATAAAGCCCCAACTTCATCACAGGTCATGTGATTTACCTACTTATCCAGCCTCACCTCCTACCGCATTTATGGAGTCTCAGCCCGATCATACTAAGCTTTTCATTGTTCCAGATAACTCTGGATGACTCATTCTCTGCAGCCAGAGTCCTCTCCCCTGCTTCCCGACCTGGTAAGAGATCTAATTTGCCCTGGGTTCTCTGGGAAGTCTCTCCGCCACTCTATTAAAGCACTTTCACATTGCGTTTCCATCCTCCATCTGCTCACCTGCCCTCATTACCTTACTCTCATTTCTCCATTGCCCAGCTCCATCTCTGGCAAACTGTAAGGGCAAACCCTTAGAGTTTGCCAATTTGATACATGCTCTTGCCTTCACTGGTATCACGGTAAAGGATGACAACACTGACATCTTTAAGTTAACAACTGCAAGAGAGGAACCATGTGTGGAAAATTCTCTGAAGCTCCACTTTTATCCAAGCTGACCCTGGAAGATGAGGAAGAAAACTCACCAAGGTTCTGTAAGGGAATCATCTACTAGTAGGTCACAGTTCTTGACAACAGGATATGCTCAGTCACATGCATTGTTTAAAAATCATAATGCTACTTGCCCAGCAGGTGTTTTGTGTGAACATTGTGTAAGGATTAGGATGCAAATGGATAATGGTTTATAGAAGAAAAAATAATTAAGGGAGTATTATGTCCTATGGTGTTCCCAGCTGGGTGGACAATGTTTTAGGAAAAAAGTTATAAATTTCACCACTAACTCCATTTTCAGGTTTTTCTTCTGCTATTGTTACTTCATTTTCTTTTGTAGTTCTTGTTAACGGTACAAATAAATGAGAAACTCGGCTGAATATATATCAGATGTTAGAAATGTGAAAATATTTTCTGCAGATGCTAACATGAAAGTAGCACAGAAAATTCAAATGGACCCACAGAAGGTGCATCCTGGAGCCGATACCTTGCTAATGATGTCATAAATTGGACCCGCTCCAACAGAGCTATAAAAGAACAAAAGTCAGAAAACACGAAACCTACGCGTGGTATAAACTGCTGTGCTCAAGAAAGAAACAAACGCAAAGAGTAAAGCAGTGACACAAACTATGAAGTAAACTTGATGGAATGATGTGGTTATGTCCTTTGAGAATACTACCTAAAAAAGAAGAAGAAAAAGTGGCCCCATATGGAGCAGTAGGAACCAGGATCTAAAGTACATAGACGAGGAAGTCGGCTGCCCTAATGGAACAATTCCCCGAAGATCCTCAAGAAATTGACACATCTGGAATCAGACACTGCACTTGGTCTGTAGACATTCCTTGCAAAGCAGCACGGATACACATCAATGGTTCTGGAGGACACAAGTGAATTGTCATTTCCAAATACTAAAGAAACTAAAGTAAAAACCTCGCGGCACAGCAGAAATGTTCGGCTGGCTGCATCGCGACCCATGGTTTACGGGTCGAAGAAGCAGAGGCCAAAAGGTAGCAGAAATGTGTGGCTGCGCCATGACTCTGGGTTATCCAATAAAAAGCTCATTTGGATTTTATTTTGAAATGTTATCGTGTCTCAAATGCTCCTGTCACTATGTGAAAGGCACTGAGCATGAACTGGGAACGTGCAAAAGGGCTTTGTCTCCCGTCTGTGACAACCCGGACAATTCTTCAGTTTTCAGTAGATTTGTGAGGATGTTGAAAAGATGATAGCTTAGACAATGAGCCCAAAGTTCCACGTGACAAAAGTGTTTTCAGCAAGTTCCCGTCCTTGGTCCTTTCTTATAAAGCAAATGCTTTCTGAATAGGTGGGACAGAGCAAGGAGGACACAAGGTCTAGGTGACAGATCAATGCTTTAATAAACAAAACA
Organism: Varecia variegata; assembly: GCA_028533085.1. Taxonomy (NCBI): domain Eukaryota; kingdom Metazoa; phylum Chordata; class Mammalia; order Primates; family Lemuridae; genus Varecia; species Varecia variegata. The sequence continues at coordinate 4,263,965 of CM052445.1, forward strand.
ACCGTCGTTCCAGAAATACCTTGGATATCTAAAGTTTCCTCTGTCTAAAATCTTTGACTATTTCTGATGAAGTGGCAAAAAGAAATATATGGGTGAATTTAAAAATTTTGATTCCACTAGGATGAAAAAGTTATATGTATCAGTAAATTCAATGAGCACATGTAAAATCTTGTTTAAATTATACCTTTTCATTTAAGTACCAAGATTGTAAATTATTCAATTTGTGTTCTTAAACTAATTGTATAAATAATATTAAAATAATTAAATGTGTTTTACTCTCTCTAACATGGATACTCTGACCAAAGACTTCAAATTTTTTGAGAAATGTATGCATCTGGATTTTGAGACTAAATTGAAATATAAAGCTAATACACGCTGTTAGGGTTACAACACCATTTATTATTCTTTCAACCACTACTTTTTAAATTGCATTTTGCACACATTGAATATTTTCTAAAAATTATTTAACTAAAATAAGGACATAAATGTTTCATATAATACACATAAAATCTTAATGTACTGAAAACCATAAATGTCTTCAAGTTAACTTGCTTCTGTAAGGGTCTCAGATTAAAGGTACTTATTTTTGATCTTACAAACAGGTCACTGATTAGAAAGGTTGTAATTATATATAGCTATTTTTTCCAATAAGCATTCTTATGAATCCATTCATATAAAATAATACTGGCTATTAGCCTATTTTGCTCAAGTGCATTACCTGACCTATGTTCCTGTCTGCACAAGTCAGTCGTAAAACAAGAGAACAATTATCACATGACGCTATTTCTGTATGACTGTCCATTCTTCATCGGACCAAAGCATAAAACACAGTTTTCCCTGGGTCTTTGGGTCTTCAATTCTGAAGGCTCCCATGTCACGTAAAACTTTGATAAGTTTGTTATGCTTCTTATTAATCTGTTCCTTGTCATAGAAGTGTCAGATGTGAGCCTTGCAATTGGTGAGGAAAAGACCTTACTCTTTTCTTCCCTCACAGTGTCATCTGAGGTGGCTTCCCTGACCGCCCAGCCCAGTCACACACTCAGCGTCATTTTCCTCCTAACAGTGACCACTTATGCTCCTGTTCAGTGTCCTTAGCCTGCCAGCAGGCGAGCTCTAACACAGTGGGAGCTGGCCTGGCACTTCCTCAGTTTGCAGTAAACGTCTGCTGCATGGACAAATAAATGACTCACTCCTAAATGACTCACTCCGAATTAGGCCAATCACTGGTTCTATTTGCTATGAAGCCAACATGTTTACTCATTAGTAACTGTGAATTCCCAATTACCACCACCTAAGGGGCCTTGAGCCAATCCTAATTGCCAGAGAAAGAGAATAAACACTGAATAATCATATTATCACTGCCCTATTAGAAAGGGAAGACTTAACTGGGACCCACTGAATAGCTAACAGCCCAGGCTCTGTGAAAAACAGTCATCCCTGTGTCCTGGTCTACAGAAGGACGTACTTGTAGGTATACTAGCATGAGACCCAGGCTAGGTTTTTGTGAGACTCAAGAAGAGTTTTTTCCTGCTCCTATTAATAGAGAAATTTCTCCAAAAGTCCAATAAATCTATTGCTACCTACAGTAGCAATGCCACAAATGCTGCCACAATGACCATCTCCTAGTGATAATGTTTACATATTCTCCAAGTTCTTCTCAATTACAAGGTCAATGATATCATTCACCCATGACCAAAGTGGGCCTTGACTGGTTTTCCAAGTGCCAGCTCTACAGACCGAGCTACTGCACCCTGCAACAAAGCCTACGTTTGGGACCCGGGCACACGTGCTCTGTGTTGTGTGCAAAAGCAGCCATCAAATGTGAATGGAAAACCTCCAGCATTTCTCCCTAAGTTCCTTTTTTCCTCTGACAATCCAATGCATCCAGGGGGATTCAGTAATTCTTTCAAATGTGCTACAAAATCACTTCACCCCTGCACTCCCAGATGCCAGAGAGTATACACTTCTTTCCTCAGCCTCTCTAAGGATTTAGGGAAAGGCGCGTTGGTTGAGAAGCGAGCAGTAGAATCTAGTTATTCTGGGTAACATCTAAATCGTAGCTCACTTTGGAATGGCTGTACCTGGTCACCTCTTTTCAGCTGTCTGGAATGTTTTACTCTCAGAGATCTGTCGCACTTGGAGGCAGGGAAGAAAAGGGGTCAAAGGGAAAAGCAAACAACCCACTGATAATGAAGTAGAAAAGCGATTAGCGAAGATCTTCTAAGAACCTCTTGAAGAACTAACCCCTGCCTGGAATGTGTAATATCACTATTCAAACTATATGACCTATGCAACAAAAGAAAAAATTTTTTGTTGTTTTTTTGCAAATCTGCCTTCAAATGTTTCTACTGTTGCTCAAGTGGGTTAAATAAAACCATCCTTCCAAAAAAACCAAACAAAACAAAAAAAAAATGTAAAAAAGTATTTCAACTGTTAATATTTCATTACTACTTCAAAAGGGATGCAACATGCCATCAGCACTCCTTAAGCTTGGTACTGACATTACACTCATTAGTAAAAATGATTCTTGAAAAAGAGTCCTGTTGGCAAATAGGGAAAGTTGACATGAAACTAAATTGTCCTAATTTAAAAAATGAACGCACTCGAGTCATTCTGGAAATACAATCGGAGGCTGTTACCGGCAAACTGGGGACTGACACCGGTCCTCCCTCCACGCTCACCTCCCCACACCACGAGGAACCGGCTGACCCTCCCTCCCCACTCTCCGTCCAGGCATTTCCCACAGATGGGCCGCGTCTACCGCAGCAGTGGGCTCAGCTCAGCTGCGATCAGATTCCTGATCGGATTCCTGACACAGGGAAGGCACCGCTGCAAAGATGAACACAAGTCTTTCTCTTGCTTCATCATAAATGACAACCAGTACTTATAAAAATTTTTTAAAAAATTATTAAACATCATTCTGTAACAACAAGAAAAGGCTCTTGGGATTTAACAGCCTTAAAATAACAAGAGAATCACTTATTTTTAGTGGACACAGGCAGCTTCCGCATTAACTAAATGCTAACAATGCTAACGAGGTGCTTTACTACCTGAGGACTTTATTTTCCTCCTCCTCCCCTTCGCTGCCCAGGATGCAAACAGCCCCCAGAAACCCCACCTGGGTAATCCGGTCAGCTCCTGTCATTTCCTGTGCCATTCACGCCCTTTGTTCCCCTAATGCCTTTCCTCACCTGTCCAGTGTTTGTCAGCCAGCCTTGCCTGGGAGTGTTGTTGACTCTCCAATTGTTCTCCCAAGAGCTTGCCCTGTCGTCCAAAACTAAACTGTTTGCTGGCTTTAGGTCTTGCCCACAGTTCTCCCCTCCCCGAGATTAAAGCCTCTAATGAATTTTTCATAGAACGCAGTAGGCTCCAAGAGGTGATTCTGGATGGAATCACCGTCTTCCTCAACAAGGCTTCCCTTTTCTGAACCGAATCCAAAGAGTGAACAAGTGTCACGCGCTCCTTTGTCTTCATTTTCCCTGAACGTGTCGGATGGTTCAGCTTCTGCATTCCTTAGGGGGAGGGTGGGAGTTTTCTGCTTGGTTCATGTTCTTCCAACATGCAGGGATCTAAAAGGCAACACCATGCAACCACTATGCCCTAGCTTCCTTGGAATTCTGCAGGGGGCTTTATCAAACCACACCCCGCTGGCAGGTGGGTGTCCCTCCTGGTCTCTGCGGGGCTCTGTGGCTTTCCAGACACTATGATAAGGATGAAACTGCAAATGGAAGCACGTGGGTGACTCTCAATGTCTTGGCTTGGTGGAGTTAGAAGATGAAGGTTTGCCTCTCTCTTTAATGGGGTGACACTGGGCAGAGGTGATGCCACCTCTCTGAGGCTTAGTTTCCTCTTCTGCACATGGGGAAACTTTCATTTGCAGCACATAGTCATCAGTTTAGGATACAAATAAAGTGGGGCATAGTGTCTGTTAATTCCATGGCATTAAAAACAAGGAAGGGGGAACTACTCCAGATTAGGAGAGACTTGAGAGAAAAAGAAACCAAATGTTATGTGCAGACCTTGCCTAGATCCTAATACAAACCAACCAACCCTAAAAAGGCAGGGTCAAGGCAATCTGGAATGTCCGTTTATGGACTGGGCATTCAATTAATACCAAGGAGCTGTTAATTTATGAGATATGATCATGGGCACCAGAGTTACGATATTTATATTTAATAAACAGGCATACCATGTATCATAATAGATGTTATAATGGCTAATGGAACATTGGGAGAGACAGCCTGAAGTATGGGTAACTGTTGTGATATCTAGGATTTGCTTTGTATGATTTAGCAAAGACAGAATCAGAGCAAAAAGGAGCTAGACGAAGCAACTGTGGCAAAATCCTGGTGACTGTCAGATCTGGGCAATGAGCACCTAGCTAAGAGTTCACTGTGCCAATCTCTCTACTACTATATATGCTTGAATATTTTAGTAATGGAAAAAAAAACTTTAAAAATGAATGTGTTCAGGGAAGCTCAGGCTGACATCACAGTGGGGAGGTTAGTGACACTGGAAAGTATCTGGAGGTGGACAGTGTTTGTCCCTGGGGCTGCAAGTTCCTACAGGACAAGGGCTGTCCCACTGTCCACTGGGCTCGGCCCAGTGCCCAGGACACAGTGCCAACACCGCTGTATGAAACCAGTCAACCGAGAAGGGCCGAGGCAGCATCGGACACAGAAGAGCATAGTTTGGGTGGCGGGCGGGGGGCGGGGGCGGAGGCTGAGGCTCCCACGGACATGTTGTGTGGCCCTGGGCTACGCTGGGCTCAGCAGGTGGTGGGCCACCATCAGAGGCTGCGAGGGAAGATGGCACGATGAGGCCGTGCTCAGTTGCAGGCAAGGGGGAGGGAAGAGGGACAGACACCATAGTAGGGCACCAGGAGAATGACCGGGTGGGACAGAAGCAGCTGGCCTTGGGGACAGGACACTGGGAAGACGGTGAGACCTGGCACCCAGGGATGCGAAGACAGACAGGGAATCTGCGGTGTGGGAACAATTCGTCCTGACAGAGGGGACTCTGCAGGAAGGGCTGGTTCTAGGGAGGAGCTGCCCGTGTGGACAGACTGCATTTCAGATGGACACCCAGTGGCAGGCCAGCAGGAGAGTCTGGAGAGGAAGGGACAGCCTGGGCTGGGTACACCCTCTTCTTTGCAAAGGGAGCTCCTCGAAGTGGTACCCCAAAGGCTGACCTGGGAAACCACCAGGATTTCGAACTCACTAGACCCCCGACGCCCCGTATCCCAAACTCACCACTGTCCAGCCCACACCACTCTGATGAGCCTGGGGTTCAGCTGGATTTCAGCTTTTTACCCTAGACCAGGGGGTGTACCCTGATGACACAAACCAGCCAGCCTGCTGTGCTCACATCTTCAAGTTAAAACATTAGATGTTAAAAATGGCCAGTAAAATTTAATTGTTATTTAGCTTTTAAGTTAGGGGATGAGATGGATGTTAATGTTTTCTGAACATCTACATATGCTATACATTTCATATGTATTATTCATTTAAACCTCAAAGCAAATGCATGATGAGAAAACTACAGTTCAGAGAAGTCAATAACCTAGCCGAGGTCACACAGCCAAGCTGGGGCCAGGGCAGGGCCGTCTGTCTTCACAGCGTGTGCTTGTTCCTCTGCTACATGCCACAGCCGCGGAAAAACCGCAGCTGGAATAAAATAACCCTTCACCAGGTGTTGGAAGCAGACATGTGCCACCTGGCCTGGAGAGGTTTGCTGAGATGATGCCATAATTTCCTATCCTTTTGGCTAACAAAAACCTAATAGATATTTTAGGAGAAAAGTGTGGGAGAGGTGGGAGGAAAGCGGAGCGATATGAGAGACAGGAAACGCCAACATGACACTGAGATGACGTGAAGTCCACACCGGAGGAGGACAGCGCAAGGCAGCCGCGCAGCTCGCAGTCTGGTCTCGTGTAAAGTCTCGCCCACCCTGGTGGCAGCACCGGTTTTGACTCAGAGGTGTGACGATACCAAACAGCTTTTAAAACATTACTTTAAAGATCAAAAGATTTCTGTTTAAAGATCAAAGCATAAGGGGTGTTTTTGAATCGAGTGCTCGCTCGAAATGCATTGGGGAGCTTTTGTATTTTTGCTTCTTTAATGTAACTGGTTTTAGAAGGCGCACAGGAGAGTGCTGCCTGCAGTGGAGGGACCGTCTCTGGTTTGTTTGAAAACCGTGCTGCTGCGTTTCAGGCTCTGTCCCTGGTTTTCAGCAGATGACACTCCATGAGGATCCCAGATCCCCGTCTGAGGTCTGGACCAGGGCCTGACCACTTGGAATCAGCCCTGACGAGATGGAAGCCCCAAGGCACCAGGCTGCAGCCTGGCAGAGTGACTCAGGTTTCCGTCCCGAATTCCCGGCGGCCGATGGGCTGTCTCGATTGCTCCGTGTGCGCGGGCCTCAGCCCCGGGTCACAGAGCCACGCATCAGTGTTCACGAGAACACAACACCGAAGGAAGGCCAGGCCATCGCCCACCAGTCCCACGGCGACCTGCACCAGAGGCACAGAGTGAGCTACGCTGGGGAAGGCACTTAAGTGAAAGAGAATCCACCGCCCTCCCGGCCAAGGCAGAGGCAGCACCAGGACTCCTGACCTTGAAACGGGAGAAAATGAGCCCCAGGCCCGCCCCACCCCGGCCCCACCACCTGTGATGAACAGAGAGACAGTCACAAGGGGCTCCTTGTTGTGTATTCAGACTACACAGAACTTGAAAACTCCATGCCTTCAACAAATATACTCACTTTTTTCCTTCCTTGCCGTAATATCTAGAACATTACAGGATACCCGCTCACCTTGCACCGAGGAAGAAAAAAAAAATTTAAGGGGAAAAATGTCTGTCATCGCACATGACATTTTAGGCATTTGTTTGCATTATATCTGTGAAGGTAAGTGGACACAGGTACCTTTTCTTCCACCAGTAAAAAAAAACCTGTATGACTTACACTTTAGGAATAAAGAGGGAAAATATTATCAAAACAGGGGGAAAAAAGGAATTTTCTTCCATTTAGCACCTCAGTTTTTAGACACGCGCTAACCACATGCGTGGTAGACTACCCCGCACAAGGAACGGCACAGCAGCGGGGAAAGGTGTTCCTACCTACCCAAACTTTAGCAAGCGTCTGATGTCCACAAGGTGCACAAACAACGCGTCGAGAAAAACACTCCTTCAACAAGGGCAAACTCAAATGAAGACAAGCATTTTTATCAGTTACCTAAAGCCTTTTCTTACGTCACTCTACTTTCCGGATATCTAATTCTCTGATCTCACCTTGCCTTGTTATCATCTTGTCGGACCTCAGTCATGAGATCAGGCTTACTTACGCATCAATTCCACAGGTTAATTTTGGCAGACAAGGTTTACCAACGCAAACGTGCACAAGCACGTCAACGAAAACTTAACGTTAAACTCAGTCGTGTTTGGGGCTAGGCACGTTCAATAACATGCGAGGGTAAAGTAATTTATTGAATGAATAAGAGAAACAGAGGGAAACTTAGAATCTCTAGCTGGCATTTCAAAATTATAATTGTAAATTTGGCACAAGAGGGATTTTTAAGAATAACACATGGAGAGTTTTTGGTCTCTTTTTCTATGATTACATTCCTAAGAAAAAGTGCTGGAATATCTGCCAGTAACGTGGACCTAGGTTTTATGACTTGGCAGAATGCCCTTCGAGGGGCCCTAAGGCATGCTGCAGAGTTGAGCCCCTGTGGTCAAGGATGCTGAGGGCCGGGGGTGCCGAGGCTTGGCTGGCACAGGGAGGCAGGAAGGGCTGAGGGCTGTTGGGAGCACCCGCTCCTGGCCTCTGCGTCTTTGCGTGGGTCTCTCCAGCCGTGATTCTATGTTAGCTCTATTCTTAAGCAGTGAGATGAACTGCCCTCTCCCTAGAGGCTCCACGACAGCAGTGACTGTCAGCATCTCTCTGTGGCCACTTTCAGCAGGAGCCGACACACCAGCACCAGTGTGCCCGCCCATGTGACACTGCAGGGCCACCTTCCTGCCTCACGGCCACCTCACTGGACTTAGATATTTTCGGCCAGTCGGTCCACAAATACAGAGCTTCTGCTACGTGCCAGGCTGACAGCTAGAGAGATGCACGAGTAAACTGAGAAATTGGACAGGGGTGAGGAAGAAGGAATGGGAAGGTGTAGGAAGAGGCAAAAACACTCAGGAGGGCTCAAGGAGGGGGTCTATACAATCTTTAGAAGGAAGAACCCAGCCGGAGAAGTCTCTACCCTCCACCCCTCCTGGACAGCAGAGCACACAGGAATCTAAGCAGGTGTGAAGGAAGCAAACAAAGGTGATAAGAAGACAATTGTGAGCAGCTCTCAGGAGGCCGAGCAGGACAGCAGGACAGCGTGGTCTCTCTGCAGAGAGCAGCAGCCACCATTATCTAGTTTGCAGATGGACCACCCAGAAAATCTGGGAGCAATTAGGAGGGAGAAAAACAAGGGGGGGTGTTGCTGAGGAGGATTAGTAGCGCAGAGCCCCCAAACTGTCTTCTGGCTAGGAATCCCAAAGTGATGCAAGACACTGGGACGACAGGAAACTACAGTGAAATTTACAAAGGGACCAGAAAACAGATTTTTAAATGTAGAAGGTAAGAAAGCATATTTAAACTCTAATTATTTTTTGACATCTATTTGAACGTTAAAAAGTGGATTTTTAACACGATAAGTGAATTTTTAAAATTATGTTCTTTTTGTCAACAAAAAGCAATGACTGGCTCATGCTGTCTTTCAAGGCAGACAGCCCACAACTTCTGTCAACACCACGACTCTCCAGCCAAACCGCAGCCCAGCGCTGACCTTTACATTCCCTCCGCGGGTCCGGCAGTACGCTGCATCGTCCGCACTATTTCATAAGCTCTAATCCCTCCCAGAAGTATTAGCCACCTTCTATGGCAGAGGAAGAGGCTCGTTACGTGAAACATCCTGCACAAGGTCACACAGCACGGTGGCTAAGCCAGAATTCTCCAGATCACATGGAATGCAAGTGGCCTCCAAGCAGAGTGGGGTGCTCCCTGCACACCGTCTGACCCGTGCCGTGGCAATGCCACTCTCTTTGCCCAAAACACACTCTCATTAGTCCCGTCCACCCAAGTCTGTCACATCCTCAGAGCCCTGCTGTCCGTCTGTCCCCAACGTGAAGCCCTTCCTGATCATTCAAGCCAGATGACCTCCCGGGCCACTGCCTCTCCTGAATGTCCTTCTTACCAACCCACGTTCAAGGCTGTTTTCAGAAGCTCACAGGCCAGAGCGAGGCCCTGTCCCACATTAGAACAAACAAGTTAGAGTGCATTCTCATACCACAGTACGTGTAATTTGTCCTGTAAGATGTTTGGAAGGAATTTTAAAATTTTGCTCTGAAATTCTCATTTTACTGAGAGATTACTTCAACTCGCTCAGCGAACACTGTGTCTGTATTTGAGAATTCTTGGGATATAGGAGATCCTGTAAGTTGTTTCTAAACATGATAAAACTTACTGGGCTTAGGAAGCTTACCAGTTAGTAAAACTGATATGCATTTTATAGAATTTTAAACATTTATTAATTTGAATTTGCAGAGGTTCCTCACTCTCCGATTTTTGGAGCCTATGAATATGTTTTTTTCAAGTCTCAAAGAATGTCGTAGGTCCTTGAAAAACCAGTAGGTGCTAAGCCCTGTGCCAACGCTGTCCCACAGAGCAGCCCCACGCACGCCACAGCCATGTGCTCAGTTACACGTAGACCTAATGTGAACCCGGCCTCCTGCCCCCACGAAGTCACAGTTTTAAGCTTACGGAAGACAGTGATTTTTGTCTTGTTGACTGATGATTTTTCTGCAGTGACTAGCAGGGCTGCTGTACAATGAGTGCTTAATAAACTCACTGAAAAAATAACTCATCAATAAGCACAAAACCCACAACACTTCAGTCTCTTTTCTAAAATATCTATTTGAAATTATACTTCCAAAGCCTCTCAAAATGCTTGTATTCTCTTTCTTTAAAAAAAAATTGCCTTGTCTTCCTAGCTTTAAAAGATGGTACAAATAAACAATATAAAACACAAAGTGGGAATCTCCAAAGCATTCAACTTCTCTATAAAGATTTCATCAGCATTTAGTTACAAATTTTGTTCTAAGCATTGATAGGAGAGTTGTACTCAGATTTTTCTAGACATTTATATCCCTAAGAATATAGCAATGGCTTTCTGGTACATTGCAAATTGTCCTCAGGCCCAAGGAAACTTCCTTTGGCAGTGCGTATACGGGTTTAACAGAGTTTCTGTGATGAGACAGGAACTGCCCCCAGTCCCCGCGCTGCCCACCGTGGGAGCAGGCTGACGCCGAGAAACAGGGGGCGCGAGTGGCACCATTTGTTCCAGTAGTTCCCACGTCTTCATCAACCCCAGCAGAAAATAATAATTCATTGAAAACACCCCCCATGGTGAAGTGGGCTTTAACAAGACTCACGTGAATAGCTAACGTGCATTATTTGGCATGCAGACTGTCACAGAGCATACGCACCCTTGGGGACGATAACTGGGCCTGAATCCAGAGGCCTGGCTTTGAAATCCTCTTTGGCAACACAGCTACACCTGGACTCTCCCGCCCCAAGAGGATGTTGCTGTGACACCAGCTTCTGCACGTGGGCTGTTTTTCCCACCTCCAGACCCAGTAAGAACGCTGGTCTTACCTGGGGACAGGCCCAGCCACCCGGAAAGTCGGATTCCACGTGGCCACGGAGAGGGTGCAATTTAAATCTCACTGAGAACAACCAAAAGGCTTGAAACTGAGCCTGCTGCGCACTCAGGGAGAACCAAGACGAGAAAAAGAAACGCAGGAAGGAGTGGGGGAAAGGTCGGGGGGACCCGAGCTCCGTGAGCATTCCGAGGGCGCAGCCCCACCTCTTTCCATTACTGTCCCGAAGCATGGCCTTTCCCATCACTCTGGACTTGGTTTCCAGCTCCTGCACCTCCTCCAGCAAGGTCTTTTTGCAGGTATGCTTGGCCCTGTATCGTGAGGGAAAGACAAAAAGCACATGGCATGGGAACTTGACACAGCTGTGAAGACCCTTGGCTCCCCTCTCGGGCCACACCCAGCTGCCCTCCCGCCAAGGCTTAGGACGACGGCATGGACCGTTCAAGGTGTCTGTGTGTGACAGGGGCTCCAGCTCTGCAGACTGGGACCACGAATGCCAGGGGCGCCCCCTCCCCACCCGCAAAGGATGGGAAGTCTGGGGAGCTGGCGTAGGAGCCCAGTCATTCAGACCGAAGACTGGGCAGGGTTCATGGAGACCCAGGGTCTGCCTCTGAAGTCTTCACTGCAGGCTCTGAAGGCCAGAAGAGGTTTGAAATCCTCACCCTGGTGCACATACGCCAGTCCTTGCCCCAAATGCAGTCAGAGAGCCCAGGGGTTAGCAAGTGTCCTCCCTCCCTCCTTAGTGTGAAAAGAGCCACTGCCACAGCAGTGACCGGGCTTATGATGCCTGCGATCATGTTCTGGATGCAAAGCCCCTGACCTGAAATGTGGAGTCAACACCAGTATCCAAGCAGAGATTTCCCATCTTTCTTTGCTAATAACTCCCCACTAGGGTCCACATGCACAGGCCTCAGTAGCGCCAAAACAACAAAAGCAAGCTGGCTTTGCTACCGCAGTGTGAACCTCAGCCCTTCCTAAACCACAGGAAGAGGTACCTGTACCCTTTTTTCTGATGCACCTAAGATGCATACCTCCCAGTGTTCCGATAGTTGGCTGATCTCGGGGCCTTTCTAAAATTGAGACTGAATAAGGCTAAAACTGAATACTGGTTGGAAACAATCTAGGTGAAGAAAGGCATTTTACAAGATATAGGTCAGACAAAAGAAAAACTGTAAAAAGAAAAGGCTCATAAGTTAGCCATGCATACCAGGTTTCCTTATTATGAAAAGCTGTGCATTGGTTTAATTTCAATATCCACACACGTGAGGATCCTGCTAGTCCCAGGACTCACAGATAGAATAAGGACAAAAACTGAGCACATCTGCCCGGAAATGAAATCAGTGTCGTGGGGACATTCTGAAGACATGGCCGGTTCAGCAGAGTCGCATACTCCCGCCCACCCTCCACCTTCAAGGAAAGAAAGTCTGTTAAGATAATGCCAAGTCATCTCCTGACACTCAAGTTAATCTGCAACGGAGTATTAGCACTAAGACACTGCATATGTGCCTGTCATCCTTTCCCGCAAAGTAAACAGGAGAAAACCACACAGGTTTTAACACATAATACCTTAATTACATCAAACAGTGTCCTGAGACTCAGGGTTGATAAAATACTGCAGTTCAAAGCAGAGGCTGTGGAATTTTAATTTAAACAATAAATGAGCAAACGTCTAACATTTTGCTGGACAGGAGATAGTCCAAAGGATGTTCAAATGTATACTGTTCAATAGTACTGAATATGTGGGCCCCAAACTTTGCCTTTTATCTCCTGGGCTTATGAGGCTAGACTGATAAGCACTGAGTGGTGTGCCCTAGCCTGCTCTGAGCCACCGCACACACGGGTCCCAGGAGAGCCGTCTGGCTACTCCCGAAGGGTGAGTGTGCTCTCTCCCTCTTTCAGGACCCCTCGCTCCACCAGCATCCTTCTGCACTCCTCTCCCCCCATGCAGGGTATAGAACAGCCCCCTTTGTTGTCATCTGGGCTGGAGACAGGGGTCACTAAGGAGCAGGCTGGACTAGGAAGGCTGGGTCTCCGGGTGCGGGGCCCTGGGCATCTATAGCTTAGGCAAGGAGAGACTCCGACCCACCACACTGACGGTGCCTGTTTCCACTTATTCACAAAATGGCCTCAGAAGGTGACAGTCTGAGTGTCTTCATGCCCCCAGGCACTGTGTATGTTCTCAGCGGATGAAATTGCATCCACATCCAAGAGTTACTCGGCAATTTGAGCAATTTCCACTAGGCTAGCTCCTGAGAGCCAGCCTGGGAACTTAGCTGCTATTGGAGAACACTGAATTGCAACACTGGCGGTGATTCAGCTACTCTTTCTGCAGGTAGCCCTTGGGTGCAAGGGACGCCGGCAATTTAAAACGGTTTTCTCAAGCACCTTTATCTAATAAGGCCTGAATCAGAAAAATGATTCTGAAATCCCCTCTGTCAAAGTCTACATGTGAGTGGACTAAAACGTAATATTGGTAGGTTATAAAGTCAGTCTTTAAGCATCAGTGACTGTCACATCATTTAGGTCTGGCCATGAGCAGGGGCTCGGGTGTTCCAAGTCACAGCTTTGACGGAGTGAGCTGCACTATCTGCAAATGGCTTGCCCCGGTGGCCCAGGGCCTGCGTCAGCTGACCCCACTCCAAGAGGCCAGAAGAGCACAGAAGGGTGGGCATGTCTGGCTGCTGACACATGAGTGTGAGAGTCATCGTGACCTTTCAGGTGACTCCAGGTTCTGAGGGACTTTTAAAAGAAACAGACTGGTTTAGGATGTTGAACTTTCTATCTTTTTGTTTCTGAAACTTTTGCCTAGACTCACTCTTTTGTCTGCAAGGATAGCGAGTCAAAAGAAAATGTCAAATTCTAAATGTAGATGCAAAAGTAAATACAGTGTGCTTCAAAAGAAATTAGTTTCATTAGAAAGTTAAAAAAAAAAAGGCCCATTTGTATATAGAAGTTGCTCATTACCTCTTATTTCCATTGAACTGCCTATCTGGGGTTATAATAAGGAAATGAAGTCATTGTGGAATTGGGAATGTATTTGTGATGAATGGCACAGCACAGGAGATACAGTTAGATAAAAGGAAACTGGTTCCTCTGTGTTCAGGGGCCTCGAGCTTCATATTATTTTTATAAACCAATACTAATAAATTTCCCCTCGACAGAACCTGAGCATGGCAGCTTACCTAAGCATGCTGTCATAGGCAAACACTTTGGAAGAGTGTAAGCGAGGGGATATTAAGCTAGTTCTGGGCAATTTAAACTTCATGCTTCTAATAAAAATACTCATTAGCCAGGTATCAAGTGTAATCAATCAATTACTTTAATAAGAGATAGGTTAGTTTGGTCCCTCATGAAAATCCTGGTTAGCAGGATAATAGCGTAGGCGTTTTATGGTGTTCCAAACCTGACTTAAGATTGTCTATTAATGAATCTTCATCCAAAAAGTGGACAGACTTCATGGAAAAAGTGACTGAATTACCTCATTCTGCGTCTCTTTTCTTACTCTGAGCAGCTCGGGTCCTAAAAAGGCAGCGAGAGACTGGACAGAGAAAGGGGGAAAATGCAGGAAGACGGGGCAGCTCGCTTTCTTAAGCAGCCACAGAAGTGGGTTTGAAAAGGCAGGCTGGCCTTGTGCTAGAATCTAAAAGCCCTTTTAAGAGAGCAATAACCACCAAAATTCAAAACAAAACAAAAAGTCCTTAAGATTGGCCCAAGGCAAAATTGAATAACAGCAACAATACCGTGGCCAGATCTGCAACGTGGCCGTGTGCGGCCACCACAGAGCGGGTTCTGACGCTGCTCCTCAGTCCCCTTTTCACTAACTGAAAACTCTTCCGGGCAGTTCAGGCTGCGTCACAGCCTATCATGCCTCAGTAAATATCTGACAACCTAAACCCAACGATGGGTGACTGGGAACAGTCTGGACTAATGTTTTTGTATGGGAAGAAAAAGCCAGAACACAGTTTCTAAAGCTGCAGTTTAGAAAGAGAAATCACGGTGAAGCTCTGTGGCCTTAGCAGAGGGAAGCAAGTCACAACACGCCTTCTCTCGCTGAGAGAGGCCTCTGGACTTACTTGCCTTCACAACAAATATTCCAGGCTCTGAGTATAATATGAGTTCTAATATGGGCCCCACGATCAGAGGGAAAATGCCCCCCAACACTCACAAAATCCTTGCTTTTGAAGACAGAGGTGACTTAGTTTAGACATTAAGTAGGCATTACAAATTGAGCATATGTGTCATTTGGGCAAATACTCCACGTGACAGCCAATATATGCTATCTTCTCTGCTCCTCCAGATAAAACAAGACAAAAATGTATTTCAGGAAGTGCCTCTGGAATTCAGTAGGGGCCTTTCCAGCTCAGCCCAGAACTGAGATACTGTCAGCTCCTGGGAAAAGCCGCGTCTCGGGTCCACGGTGCTGGGCAGCAGGCTTAGGAGGGACAGCGCACAGGGTCAACCTTCCCTGCACCCCGCAGCAGCCTCACACAGCCCTGGTCCCTGCGCTGACCTGGCTGTCAAGTTCCTTGGAAAGGAAGTGACTTTTACTCTTTCCACATGGCGGAGCTGGAAACAGTATCGTTTGATTCATCGTTATTAAAATGTAAATGGTGCTAATTTTACAGCACCAGGGGAAACCAAAAACAAGTCCTGTTTGAGGGAATAGATAATCTGCTTCATGGTGACGGGGAATTTTTACTTGGGATGCATTGAAAAAAGATCCAGAAAACAGGCAAGGAGGCACAGAGACTTCATAATCTATAAACATTCTCTTCGAGATGGAAGGTAGACACTTTTGTTACAGTCTTTTGCAAATACACAGTCTCAGTAACAAATTTGTGGATGACATTAAGATAGCTGATAATCAGGTTATCTCAATCACTATAAACTGAAAAAGTCACCCAGTATGGCCAAGACCATGCTATATTTGTCTAAAATGAACTTATCTTTGCAAAAGAACAAGTCCAGCACGGGAATATATTGAGCCAAAAGTGGGCCTATTGGCTGAAAGAACACACAGTAGAACTAATACTTTCTTACGGTACCTCTGTTAGATTAAGGAAATATCTTTCCTGGCTATAATTTTCATTTCCGAGGATTGTGATTCTGCTATTTACAGAACACAGTTTTAGCAAATAAAATGGAAATAGTGGCAAATCAAAGCACTTAAGAAATTAGTATTTAATTTTTACAAAGTCGAAAAACTCAGTTAATGGGGAAAAAATATATGTGCCATAATATTCTTTCCCCTTCCCTCTGCATTAGGTATCGCTGGTTGTCAAGATAAAGCCAAACTGAAGACTTTTTCAAAAGACATTCTTAACTGTCAGGCAAGAATAATTCTCACTGTGAGTGGGAGCAACGGAGAGACACAAATGAAATCTGATGTCTTTTCCTGGAAGGTTTGGATTAAAGTCTCAATTCTCTACCTCAGGGCCCCAAGATAATTATGCTTTGCCCAAAGTTAAGCTAAGCTAGCAGTCTCAATCTTCAGGGAAGTTGGCAACTATTTGTAGAAAGAATTGGGCCCACCCAAAACAAAACTCACTATAATTAATGTCTCATTTGGAGCATCTTCTCCTTTTGCTCATGGATGAAATTAAATCTACATCATATTGGAACTTAGCTGTTTCTTTTACATTGCACACAAGATATGTTGGAAATGATATATTTTAAGACATAAAAGCAAAAATTATGTGTTATTATGAGTATGAATTATTTCCTATATAACCTATATAATTTCATCTTTGTGATTGATTTTATCATAAACCTGTAAACTAACTCTCTACAAGAATTTTACTAGGATTCTTACTGTGAATTGTTGGAAAAATGAAGACCATTTCATTCTTGTAATTTGACATGACTTACACATATACACATGACTTACATACACACAATTTTCCTTTAAGCAGGGGATTTAGAGCCAGGCCATATTTGTGATCACTTAACATTGAGTTTCAGATATAAAGACACTCATTTTGAGTCGTACTTCCTAAGCGTGATGAAATGGGTCTGTGCTTAGAAAACTCTTCCTGACAGTCGTGCACGAGGCACCATCCCCACTGGCCTCCACACAGTCTCTCAGGGCTCCCTTTTGTCTGTATTTTCATACCAAGATGAAGCAAAAGTTACATTTAGGCCGGGCGCGGTGGCTCACGCCTGTAATCCTAGCACTTGGGAGGCCGAGGCGGGCGGATTGTTTAAGCTCAGGAGTTCGAGACCAGCCTGAGCAAGAGCGAGACCCCCGTCTCTACTAAAAATAGAAAAAATGATCTGGCCAACTAAAAATATATATAGAAAAAATTAGCCGGGCATGGTGGCGCATGCCTGTAGTCCCAGCTACTTGGGAGGCTGAGGCAGGAGGATTGCTTGAGCCCAGGAGTTTGAGGTTGCTGTGAGCTAGGCTGATGCCACGGCACTCACTCTAGCCCGGGCAACAGAGTGAGACTCTGTCTCAAAAAAAAAAAAAAAAAAAAGTTACATTTAAAAATTAAAAGAAAAAATCTTTTGCTGGCAGGTGGCAGGAGACCCGTTTTTTCAGAACTGTCGTGAAAGACAATCGCAAGGACAGATGAACCAGACTCAGCGTCACCCCTTCGTTTCTCAACTTACGCTCTCCACGCCACGTCTTCGATCAAACAGGCAGTGGGAACCAGAAATAAGCCCAGCCAGAAGTGTGCGGAGCTCAGGACCATAGTTGCCTGCAAGAAACAGAAGGGACACACGTATTAGTACTTTTTCTTTCGAAAGCAGTGAGATGTAATTGAATCAACGTGAACCATCCCACAACACAAAAACAACAGACAGCATTAAATTCAATGGGAGGCAACCCACACACCCGGCTGGAACATCAAGGAGACAGAAGGGGCTGGGTCCTATCTGGAGCTCTATGTCTATGGCCTCTTGTCCTCAGTCTTCCAGTTTGACATGTGCTGTTGTCTCTCTTGCAAAGTGCTCCAGGGCCCTCCTGATCAGGACGCTGTGCTAAATCCATCCTAGAGAGAAATGTCGGAGCTGCCCACGTCGCTTCACTACGGAACAGACTGGCCTCACTGGGTTCCCTCCACTCACGTGTCAGCTCATTTTCCCTCACTGCATGTTCGTCTCGGAGCCAGTACCCATGTCACGGCCACCTGGTGCAGGGCACAGCGGCTCTCTCACCCAGAACAGGAAGATGAATAGCTCATGGTCCCTGCCTTCAGGGAACTAAAAATCCCGGGGTGTAATCTACGCAGAGTGGAATGCGTTATACACCACGGAAACATCCTACGGGGTTCCCGGAAGACTTCTTAGAGGTGGCAGAAGTGAGAGGTGCCTGGAACAGGGTTTCAACACACAGAGAGGGGCAGAGGGAAGGAGACTCCCAGCAGAAGAGGAAGGAGGGAAGAGCTGCCGGGAGCATGGCTCTCCAGGAGACGGACTTGTCCCCGGCACTCTGAGTCTGTGAGCACTTGGGAGGACTTGGGTAGAGAGGGTTTGAGGGACACAGAGTTGCAGGGCCAAGTCACATGTTAGGTGAGTCAAAAGGGAACATGGGGCAAAAACCGACAGAGGGAGGTGCTTATTCTGAATAGAAATGGGGGGCTGGGGAGTACAAATTCCTTACATTTGGGTTTCAAGTGAGCAAAGGCTGGCAGCATGGAGCTGGTCAGCACCTGGCAAGCTGGCTGGGAAGGCTGGGCCACCTGGGAAAGGGACAAACTTAAAGTGCCCAAGCCCTTCACGCTCCCTGAGTTTTCTTTTTTGGAGTCCTCAACCACTTCGTGCTGCCGGAATAGATGTTTGGCTAGAAACTCACTGCAAAGTGGAGTGAGACCTGGATAGGGAGGCAGGGCAGAGGGACCGAGGGACTATTAACCTGGGACCCCTGCAGGGACACAGAGGGGCCTATTATTGGGGGGCCCAGGGCAGCTCCCGTTGTACAGTATGAAGGGGTGGTTCGCCCGGCCCAAGCCTGGCATCCCAGCATCAATCACTCTGGTTTCCATCCTCTGCTCCAGCGGGACGGCCACACACACTGCGGGTCCCGTGGCTCATCTGCGCACAGGGCTTTCCTGCTTGGGGTCTGTCCTCACAGTGTCCCCACCCCACCCCCCCGATCCCAGGCATCCACCTCACCCATCTGGCCAAGCCCACGCCCAACCACAGCCCTCCTGCCTCCGAACACCCTTGCAGAGCCCCGTTGGTGGTGCCTGGCCTTTTACAGCAGTTAAACTGAGAAGTAGTGAGGTTTGGGGGGAAATCACATGTATCCGCGGTGCCCCAGGACTGGCTGCCATGGATGTGGCGACAGACTTTGTGTTCCCCAGTGCGGGGTGAATTTGAAAAGACCTGATAAAGAGAGAGAAGGCAACAGTGCACCTTCAAAGAGAAGGAAACTAGGATTTCTTTGTGCATCATTGTGCGTCAGGACTTCTCATAAAGCCCTTTATTTAATCCTTCACAATACCCATTTTACAGAAGAAAAACTAAGTCTGCACCTTCCCGCAAGTACTTGTGGCAGAGTCGTAAGGATGCAAACCAGCTGCGTGCCCCAGCCCTGTCCCCTCCCCTGCGTGTGAGGAAGGAGAGCTTCCCTGCCCCCACCGCATGTGCCTGGGCAGGAGAGAGTGGCTCTACATTTAGAGAGCCCGATACTCACGGCATACGTGTAACTTCCATTTAACACCAGAAACTCCAGGCACCAACTTCAAATTTTAAGTAAAAGAAAATTTGGAAAACAAAAAGAAACACAGGAGGGAAAAAAAATTTCCAATCCATCTCCACCGAGTGACACAGCAACACAATGCAATCTGTGATGACAACCGGATGTGTAAGAATGCCTGTAGCTGCACTCCCCACCTGTCTCCTCCGCCCTCCCTGCACCTCACCCTCTTCTCTGAAAATGTCGTTCCATTCAAAGGCCAAGGGTGTCTCTGCCTTGTTTTTGAGGTTTGGCTTTCCAGAAACATTGTTTTCCATGAGTGTGCACATCAAAAGTTACATCCTCTTGTGTTTTCACTGGGATCCCTTTCAGGAAGGGTGGCAATGCAAGTTCCAATCCGTTTGCTCAGGGTGCCTGTGCAGCAGGTGAACAGTTAGGAGCTCTGAGCCCCTCAAAAGGCTCGGCTGAGAGGCGGTGTGCTGAGCCCACCCGTCACCTGCTGGGAACACACATTCTCCCTGCACCGGAAGGAGACTGGCCCTAACTCTGCAGTGCAGCAGCAGAGAAAATACCACGGCCAGATAACATACTGAGTGAGCCCCCACTAACTTGCCGCGGGAGGGAGGAAGCAAAGTCCAGGCTGAAAGCTGGTTCTTCATTTCCTGAACTCATGCATGCCCACTCTCTCCCATACAAAATGCCTGGAGCCTGGTGCCAGTCTTAAGCTTAGCTTTACAGAAAACAGGGTAGCTATCTCAGTTCAATACCCTGGAACATCCTCTGAAGATGATTTTGCCAAGCACTCATTTCAGAAGCTCTGTGTGAATACAAATGAAATTTTAGAGAAACGACCAAGTGATCCCAGCAGCACCTGCATACCTGTGATAACTCGAAACCTACCCAGTGCACCCAACCCTGATGTTTGTGTACCAACCCACTGGCATGTCCAGGATACCCGTGCAAAGGACATGCAAACCCACAGCCTCCCGCACAAAAAGCTGCCAACTCAGCCTCCCCATCACCTGCAGCTGACGGTGGGAGAGATTATGCAACCGCCTCAAAACAGTCCTACAAAATGCAGTGTCATTAAAAACAAAAGATAGAAAAAACACACCCTTTTTGACAGTGGGCTTTATCAATGTTTTTTGTCACCAAAGCGTAAGGGAGCTTTATTAATAGACCTTGCTCTTTTTTGAACCCCCAGAGTTAGTGGTGGCTCATTGCCATAACAACATGACGTTTCTCAAAAGCATCCCTTATATTCCCAAGGAGCATATGCGTCCTCCGCAGGGATAAGGCAATGCGTTCGGAGGGCTATAATGTAAACACACTAAAATGCACAAATCTTAAGTATTTAGTTCCAAGAGCTTTGACAACTGCCTGTACCACCCAAAACAAGGTACAGGACATTTCCACTACTCCTCTGGTGCCCTTTCCAGCCCATGCCCACCCCCAGCAGGCAATCACTGCCCTCACTGCCATCACTACAGTTCAGTCTTGCCCATTCTGGAACGTCACATAAATGGAATGACAAAGTACGAAGCCTTTTGAATCTGGCTTCTTTCACTCCACACAGTGTCTCTGAGACTGACCCATGCTATTGCATGCGTCTGTAACTCCTTCTCATTTTTTGAACAGTATTCCATTGTATGACTATTTTCAATGTGTTTATCCAGGCTCCTACTGATGGACATGTGGGTTATTTCCAGTTTGGGCCTATAATGAAGACTAAGGCTGCTGTGCACATGCTTGTACACATCTTTTTTTTGTGTGTGTGTGCACATGTTTCCAATTCTTTTAGGTAAGCAGCTGGGAGGGATGTTGCTCTGTGATTGGGGAAATACATGATTAATCTTACAGGAAACAGCCAAAGAGCTCTCCAGAGCGGCTGTCTTAATAAAGCAACTGTGTGTGCGTTCCGGTTGCTCCATGTCCTCAGCAACAGCTGCTATTGCCCGTCTTTCTGATTTCAGCCGCTCTCGTGGCCCACCGGGGCGATGATACTGTGCATGAGGTGGGACCACTGTGGCAAACATTATCACCGTCCCATGAGCTAATTAAGGCAGAAGTTTCCCGAGAGGGAGCCGCTCTCCCCTGGCAGGCGGGACAGCTCAGACAAGGCTGAAAAGCTCTGGAAAGGAGGCTCTGGTGCAAACCGGGACTCCCTCTCCCTGCAAGACACACAGTCAGGCGTGTGTTTTGTTTTTAACTGGAGGTAACATTTAAACTCTTGTTTATTTCCCAGGTGGTGCAGAGAAGACATTTCCCAATTTTCCCAAACGGGGTGTGAAGAGGTGGAGTGTTGTCACTGTACTTCGCCTACTTATTTGAGAGAAAGGTGAGGTCCTTAAGTCCCTCAAGTTATTAATTGGTTTTTCTTTCACAGTAATAGTCATTCTCGCTTCCCATTTTTCTCGTCAGCACCCAGTTTTAGAGACAAAATGTTTGGTCTAACCAAATAGCTATATTGTATCACCCAGAATGACCCCCGCACTCTGCTTTCTAGTAACTTGCTGAAGCCGTTATCTGGGCAATCTCGTGCCAGTCTGCATAGCGTGTGACACGGGAAATTCAGGCAGGAAAACAGCATATCGCTGCTCTGGGGACGTGTGAGAATGGGACTGGTTTAGAACCGGGACTGCATAGTTTAAAAACAAGCAATCTGCACTCTCCTGCTTTCGGGAACAATATAAAAACCAGCAGCCCCTGAAGACAGATGCGCAGTCTCTATCTTCCATGTCACGGGGGCAGTTGTTCGGCGGGAGTCACAGGAAGGGCTTCAGAGACACCCAGACGCCAGGCTTCACCCCAGCTGTGACTGTCCTCTGGCGGAGGTGAGACCACAGTTTCCAGAAATTATGCTGAGGGCCTGCGTGTCTGTGGCACCTTGTTTATATCACGTTTGTGGGCAATTTTAACAATCACTATTTCTAGACTGCAACCCTCACGTGGTAACACGGAAGGCATGGCGCTGACACAGCAAAGCCACACGCCTTCCTGAAGAGAAAAATCAGATGCCAAACAGTCTCAAAACCCCTGATAATTTGGAATATTAGGTCCAACATTAAAGCACAGTATTTAGGGCAGACACCGCTAAAGACGTGGCTGACGACCATTTCTCTGTCACCGTCTGAGCCACGAGCCCTGGGAAGAGATGAGCAGCCCTCGCATGGCCATGACCCACCGGCCTCTGCATCTGGGAGGTCCAGGGACACAGGCACTGGGTCGAGGCACAGCAAAACCTGCCCTCTGGTCCCCACGGAGCCCAGAGCCCTGGAACAGACGGGCACCATCTTCACTTCACCCATTCACCGGCAGCTGTGGTGCCTGAACACAGCCTCGTGGCACCGTGGGTGGGTCTCCCACACTCCCCAAGGCGGAGTAAGGAGCTGTGTGCTCACCCTCCTCCCACAGTGGGGCATGAACCCAAGGTCTCTGATCAACAGCTGTGGAGGCACTGCTGGGGAAGAGCATCCGAAAGGACCAGAGAGGGACAGGCAAGTGCTTCTTGAAAGGTGGGGGACCGTGAGAGCCTCTGTGAGGGGACAGATTGCACAGTCTTCAAAAGTGCTGCTTGAGTCAGCTGGGCTGCCAGAACAAAATGCCACAGATTGGGTAGCTTAAACAGCAGACATTTCTTTCTCCCAGTCCCAGAGGCTGGAGATCCGAGATCAGGGTGCCGGCAAGGGCCCTCTTCCTGGCTTGCAGAAGGCCTCCGTCTCACCGTGTGCCCAGAAGGCTTCTTTTTTTGTGCATAGACAGAGAGAGAGTGTGAGCAAGCTCCTGGCTTCCCTTCTTATAAGGGCGCTAATCCCACCGTGAAGGCCCCACCCTCATGACCTCAGCTAACCCAGGTTATCTGCTAAAGGCCCCACCTCGTGACACCATCACCCTGGAGGAAAGGGCTTCAGCAGTTGAGTTCGGGGGGGACACAAACATTCAGCCCACAGCAAGCACGGACAGACGGCCTAAGCTCCACTCACAGCTCTGCCATTCACTCATCCCTTCACCATCATGCCTCAGTTTCTTCCTCTATAAGATGGGAAAACACAGTACTTGCCGCAGAGGGTTACTGTGACACTTAAATGAATTCATAAATGGAAAGCACTGTAGAAAGTGCCCGGCGCGTGGTGTCATACACAGCACCTGTAACTGATTTTTGTTTTACGCTACTGACTGTAGCGACAGTTCTTATGTAGACATCCCAGACACGCTTGACGGTGACGTTAAGGATTCCTGAATGAGTTCTGAGGGGAACCGGGTACCAGAGAGTACGATCTGCTCCAACTGTCAGGGGAAGGCTTGCCCACCCCTGTTCTCGGGAGGGGAGTGAGCTGCATGCTACGGAATTCCCGAATTTTATTGCAGCGGGTGCCTACTGGTGACAGACAGCAAGTGCTCACAGTGACACTGCAGTGGAAAGCTAGAATCTGTTCCCTGCACTCCAGTGCACGCGTCATTCCCTGCTTCTCGGGTCCGCAGACCACCACTCAGGACGTTCAGATACTGCTCTCTGATGATGAAGGATGTTCACCAACAACTTTGTGCCCAAACAGAAAAGGAAAAAGAGGGGATGACTGCTCACAAAACATGTCGTCCACACAGCTGCACAGCACGAGGCTGAACGCGGTGCCTGCCGGGATCCCGGCCCAGGAGGAAGAGGGCACCTCTCAGCCCAGCCGTGCTCTGGAGCCCTCGCTGCTTCCAGGGGGCACGAAGCGGGAGTGAGGACCCCTCCATCACACAGAGATGAACTGCCCGTGGCCGTCTGCTTCTCTGACCCTACCACAGAGGGGAAAGGAATCGCAGAGCTGCAAGTCCAAGAGACCATCCTGGCCTTCCAGCCTCCTGCACAGTAACTGTCCCTGGTGGTGATCAAGACGTCCCCAGCTCCCCAGCTCCCGCTGTGACAGCAGGCTCACAGGCGCTATGGCAAGCAGCACCCACATGGCCTGACAGGAGTGACCCTGGGAAGGACAATGCCCCCAGCCTCGACTTTTCTCCTTGGGATTAATGATGATGTAGACAACGGGGACCACATAAGGTATACACACAAACATACCTTAAATGCAAGATACCGTATCTCACTGAAAAGTCCCTACCCGTCACTCCTCTGGGCATTCAGAATACCCTTAAAAATGCTAATACAACCTGAAAGATTCCCTGTATCCTAAATTAGAACACCAGTGTGCTAGCAGTTGCATCAAACCACATGCTCACAAGACACAGCCTCCTGGGTCTTCAATCTCACCCAAATATTTGGAAAACAGATCATTTCACATTAAAACTAATAAGATTTTCATAATACATTTGAGTGATTTCCTTTTTTACCTAAAACCAGAGACTTCAAATGAACATCATTTTTGAGATGCAACACCCAGGATACCTCCCGGGCCTCCCAGGGGTGTGTCCTCTCTCTGCCCTGGTAGAGGGATTCCATGCGCGAGTTTGAGCAGAGTGGAATTACCAGTCTTGAATGCGAATCTGGTTTGAAAATAATTCATACATCATTGTATAATGTTTAAATCAGTGGGCACAGGACATTCACGGCAACACGAGCAGGGGCCGAGGGTGCCAGGGGCAGGCATGGAAAGGCCTTGAGTCACCAGCCTTTAACTCCGCCATGATTTGGTCTTATGCAGCCTCCTCTTGGCTCTTGTTCACGGCTGGGGATCAAGGTTATTTTGCCTTCCATCCGGTGGGATTTCTTGGGGTGCTTCTCGATCTGCATCTCAGAACTAGATCTATGAGAAGGATGCTCAGGAGGAGAGAGAGGTCCCCTTGGGGGCACAGCCAGTGGGCTCCTTTGCCTCACTAAGTGATGTGAGCATGTACCAAGGGAGCAGAGCTTGGGACCCGCAGGGACCGTCTGAGCAGCCGAGTGTGGTGAGTGAGAACTGTGCATCCAGATGGACCCGGGTGGAACTGTGCCTCTGAGCCTAGGACTGCAACGCTGAAACTGGCTCCTCCACCTCCCAGGGCTGTCGTGCCTAGCACACGGCTAGCTGTGCTCATATACTCAAGCATTCCACTGCACCAGAAGCCCATGCTGCCCTGGAGCCAAACCCTCAAAAATAAGCACATATTTCTTCCTTCCTCAAATTCTACCTTGCCTCCCCCCACCCCAACATCTGTATTGTACCAAGCGCTGATGTTGAAACAGCTCTGACTGTAAAATGACTTAGCTGGAGCCAATGAGCTCAGTGGCTGGAGCTCAGTACCAGGCGTCTGAGCCCCTGCCAGCTGGCCCGGGGCCAGCCCTCAGCCTTCCCGGAGCAGAACAATCCAGGGACCCCTGGATGAGACATTTTCTCCAATGTTTTCTTTAACTCTGACAACTGCAACTGAAATTCAGCAGCAGCTTGTAGCCGCCCCCCCACGCCCCCCGGACTCCTTCTGCATATTTCTCTCCACCCCCCCCCCCGTGTGTGTGTGTGTGTGTGTGTGTGTGCAGGCGTGTGTGTGTGTGCATGTGGTGTGTGTGTGTGTGTCTTTCTCCATGTCTCTTTCTCTCTCTGCTCACTTGCTCTTGCTGTCATCCTTTTTACTGCCCTTCTACACTAAAGTTCATGGTTTGTTGTTTTTGTTTTTTTTTTAAATAGAAAAATGTTCTTAGGGGTGAAAGGACTTAAAGATTTTATGACAACACAATGAAAACTGCAAAAACATGTCCTTCATCTGAAGTACCAACTGAAGAAATTAAAATAATGCTTTCTACTTTTAAAATTGATAATTATTTCTTTCATGAAATGGGTAACGTCATAACCACAACCAACCTACCTTCCCTCTGCCGCAGTTTTAGGGCACTTACTCTGTGCCACTCTCTTGGTTACTTCTGAGAGGCACGGGGAGGAAGGCGGCACGCGCCCCGGACCCCACCTGCGGGCGTCTACACGCACTTGACGGAACCGGGTGCGCAGCGCAGACTAGTCTTGTGTCTGTTCACACGCGTTGCGGGGTGCACAGCAGGACCGGGCAGCACACCCCTCGGTCACGCCAAACTCCCAGTAAGGTATCCCAAATGACACCCGTGCATATTTTGTGTCTAAAACCAAGCCCCACTCCCCTGCCCAGCACTCCCTGTTCCATCACTGGGGCACCAGCCCCGGGCACGACGGAGAGGCAGGTCTTGGTTTCAGTTTCTACCCTCTTCTATCAATCCCTCCTCCCTGGGTACTACCAGGTATATTATTTCTAAGCCCCACAAAAACCCTTGCAAGAAAGACACGAATTGTTCCTATTTTACAGATGAGGGAATTGAGGCTCAGTGGCTGAGTGGCCAGTCCAAGGCCACACAGGAAGGACCTGAGTCAGGGTTTGAATCTGGTTTTCTCCAACTCTGGGGTCAGTGCCTGTCCCATAACATCAGAGATGCATACTCTTAACAGGCGATGGCTTCACTGTCTACTTCATAATTTACTGATATTTTCAGTATTATAATTTGCTAATCTTTCAATAACTTTTATTTTAATCAATTGCAAGCCTTTAAATTCCTATCATCCAGCTTCCATTTTTAGCTCAGAAATCCCAGTCTGACTTTACCATACATAAGTTAATTCTTTCGCTACATTCCTGACCCTTGTCTTTTTCTGCTGTGCTTAAAATATAATAGTCTTAAAATAATAAGCTTAATAATTAGACTGTTCCCAGGGAATTTCGTCGTCCCCCAGCACACTGCAGTTGTGCTAACTGAGCAAGCTGCTGTGCATTACTCGGTAGCACAGAAGCCGCTGCGTCTTGGTACTCAGATAATAAACAACAATAACAGCCGTCTCAGAGTCTACATGGGGTGGTGTGGTTTGACTGGATTTCATGGGTCCTCCCTACTCCTTAGTCGAAGTCCTAGTAAGGTTGGTGCCTATGAAGCAAAAATAACATCTTAGTCTTCAAACCATCCCAGAGGGCATTGGCAAGTTAAAAACACAGTCATGTGTCACTTAACAATGGGGACACTGTTCTGACACTGTTCCTAATTATCGTTAGGCAATTTCTTTGTTGCGTGAGCATCGTAGAACGAACTTACACAGTCCCGGATGGGACAGCGTACACCTAGGCCATATGCTCCCAGGCACAGCCTCTGCTCCTGGGCCACCGGGCTGCACAGCATGTGACTGTACTGTACACCGTGGGCACGTGTAACACAATGGTAAGCAGTTTAATATCTGTGTATCCAAACATGTCTAAACACAGAAAAGGTACAGTAAAAATACAGTGTTATAATCTTATGGCACCACTGTTGTATATGTGGTCTGTCATGGCCTGAAATGTCCCTATGCCACACATGACTATGATCACTTCATAAAAAGGAAGTGTCTGAGCGAGGAGAGGACAGGAAGGCTGCGGCTGCCAGCACAGCAGCCCTCCATGGGTTTCCAGCCGTGGGCGCTGAGACAGCCGTCCTGGAGGTGTTACTACTCTGAGACTCTCCAGAGAGGCAGAGCCTCCCACACAGGGATCACGGGCCATCTCGGATGCTCTCCCAGCTTCAAACTCCGGGGACAAATGCTCGTGTCCCTCTAAATGTAGCACCGGAGCAGCACAAGGGCCCTGCTCAGACCCTCCCCTCAGTGCAACGCCCAAGACTCTGAGCCTAGACACGACAATCTCACTTGACAACACGAGAAACCCAGCGTCGTCCACCGGCGGGGAGGGAGGGCTCGTCAACACGTGGTACTGCTTATCTGGGTGGAAACATCAGAGGTGACTTCTTACCACAGGCAGGCATCACTTCCAGCTAGATCACAGACCTCACAGTGAAAAGTATTTAAAACTTTTTAGAAAAAATAGAATATCTTTATGACTCTAAGCTTTTAGAAAACATACAAATAGCAAAAACCGTGAAAGAAGACAGATGAGCTTCACTGCGTTAAAATGGAAAACTTTTGTACTAAAAGACACCATAAACAAAGTTAAAGGAATGCCACAGATTGAGTGATTTCCAATGTACATTCCATTCCAGATTATATACTCTCGGGAAGCTCATCTGTGTCCACAGACAGACATGCTCAGGAGTGTTTGCTGTGGCGTTTTTGGCAATCGCGGGGGGACAAAAAGAAAACCTAAATGTTTATCAATAGGAGACTAAATAAATTTTGGCATATTTATATAAATCAAAACAGCACTAAAATGAATGCACTACAATTATATCACTATGGATAAACTTCAAAAACAGTTTTTTAAAAAAACAAAACAACTCAGTATTGAGGAGAAGGGTACAAATGATACAATCTACATAGTTGCAAAACCCTGCAAAGCCAACACCGTGTACCATCTGTATCTTCTGCAGGTTTGCACACGCGGAGGACATGCATGAGGACAGTGAGCATCACAGCAAGGGGATATTTCTACCCCACTGAGAGTGAGACTGGAGGGCACCGAGGGGGGATACAAACAACGTGGTCCACGTTTTATTTACTTTCAAAAAGATATGAAGCAAATGGCATGTTAATATTTGAACAGGCCAGGTATTTAATTCCCCGGCCTTTGTCTCTGCAGGTGAAATCCGTCACAGTTTGGGTACACTCCACTCTTGGCCCTGGAGAGTGGCATTTGCACAGTGAAGCCCAGCGCAGGATGCTGGGTTTAAAGGCCCGGGCACAGGCAAAGTCACCAAGGCTCCATTCAGCATGTGCTGCTGCCAGGACCGCAGGGGGGACAGGAGGGACAGCGCTTGCCCTCAAGCAGCTCTCGGGCAGGGTGGGGGGAATGGAGATACTTCCAAGGCAAAGCAGAGCCACGCAGGTTCTAGAAGCGAGATCCCGGTGTGGGTTCACTGAGGTTCCACCTCGTTGCGGGTAAGAGGAGCACTCCAGCCAGAAGAGGGACAGAGGACCCCACTGGGAGCTACAGGGCAAGGCGGGGTGGTGGTGCAGGGTCTGTCCTGCAACCTGCAAGAGAACAACAGTGTGCTGGGGTTTAGGGGCGTGTCGGGAGGGAGACCTGCACAGGTGGGAAGACCGAGGGGCTCAGGCTGCACTCGGGAGACGACAGGGAGCCACGGGGGTGTTTCCAGCTGGGCACAGCCATCACGGCCCTAGCTACGGAGCTACGGAGGGATCAGAGCACAGGCAGCACCGGGGAGGCCCCTGAAGGTGCCAAGGGGACAAGCCTGGATCAGAGGGAGGGGGACAGAGAAGGAGGCGGCGGGACCTGAGGCTCCAAGGGAAGTCAAGAAAGTTCTGGTTCCAGAGAGAGGCTGGGGAAACGAGGGTGTGGAGCACTCCACAGAGATGGACACGTGCAGCCTGACGAGGCAGGCCGCGACCCGGGAAACAGCTGCGAGGACCCTGTGCCAGCCACAGGCCACGCGACGCTCCCAGCCTCTTCCGTGAATTAGCTCATTTCATCCTCCCGACAACCCGCGAGGCAGGCACTGCTGTGATTCCTCTCTTACAGATGAGGATGCCAGGCGAGGAAGGTCAAGTAGCTTGGCCAGGGTCACATGGCAGCCGAGCCAGGACCTGAACTGGACCCCAAAGCCCCAGCTCTGGGCCTCCCCGAGACGAGGACTAGTCCTGTACCCGCTGGGGTCATCTGCACTGTGCTGATGGGTGACCTGTGGCAACTCGGGAGATCCCAGAGAAAAGGCAGACACGGGAGGGGAAGGCGTGAGGCTGGCACCTGGGTGACGTGTGTCAGGAGGTGGGAGGAAGAGAAGCAGCCTGCCCTCCATGAAGTCCACGTCGGGCAGAGGAAGACCCAGGCTGCAGCTGCACTTTGAAAGTGGAGGATATTTTAGGAAAATCGGGGATAGGGGGTCAGCAACACGCATGAGTAAATGTGGGGGAGGCCACAGGGAGCCTGGCAGGAGGACGAGACGGCAGTGGGGAGGAGTCAGGAGGAGGAAGAGTCCTGACGTGTGAAAATCAGGAGGGGAACTGGCGGGGAGCAGTCCAGGTGACAGAGGGGGAAGGGGTCAGGAGCCAGCTTGGGAGGGTGGCTCTGCAAGGCCAGATGACACCATCAGGGACTTCTGGGTGGCGAGGGGGGTATGGAAGAACTATCAGGCAGTGACCTCCATCTAGGAGGCGGGTCAGATGTCCAGAGCAAAGCAGCAAGGAGCCAAAAGCCCCGGAAAGCCCCGCGTGGCGGGTGGAAGTGGGACACGAGCAGACACCTGCATTCAGGGTCTAGACCCTCTGCCCTGGCGCAGGAGTGCCTAGCAGCCTGGGAGCACAGAGCTGGGCAAGGCCAGGGCAGACAGCCAGAACCAGAAGGGCAGGGATTCGGGACAAGAGTGAATATGTCACTTAAATATCGGGTCTGGGAGCCTGGCTGGAGAAAGGAAGACCAAGGCCGGCAGAACTGGTAAGAGTATGTTTATCGGATGCCAACAGAAGTCCAGAGGCTGCCGACTGGTGACGGGAGTGCAGCTGAAGGCAGTGCCGGCGGGAAGGGGCTGGCAGGCGGTGCGGGAACAGGGATGGTCATGAGCCGAGGGGAATCGGAGGCTGGGATCTTGGAGAAGACGCAGAGTCCAGTGGCCGGGTCGGGGCTGGGGCCCTGCCGGGGGGTGGGAGGTGGCTGTGCAAAGGGGCCTCAGGGAGCAGGGGCGGCCAGAGGACCGTGAGGACGTGGTAACAGAAGAGTCATCACCTAGGTAGAAAGATCCCCTGTGTGGCAAAAGTCAGAAAGGAGAGTGGAAAATCAGTGTTGCTATGACAAGGAAAGGCAGAAGATGCCGGAAGCAGACACAAGAACTAGGAGAGAGACGGCCTGAATGATTCGGGGAGAAGTCTGCGGACCCCTCCATCCTGGTCATATGCTGGAATGTATATCGTGTTAAGTGGACTGAAAAATGTTGGAAAACAAAACAACAAAAGAGCCCCAGACAGACAAAGAAACAACCATCTCAGTGGATTGGAGGCTTTAAAAGGAAGACACGGCATTTTAGCAGCTCCAATGAGCCCACTAAGACAAAGGGTCTACAGCGAGGAAACACGGTCTGGTATCTGGGCAGAAAGCAAGGGGGAAAGGAGCGTCTCAGTGCCAGAGGGAGGAGTTCACAGCAGGCAAGCAAAGGCAAGGAGGAACCAGGAGTCAGGACACAGGAAACCCAGTGTGTTGTGTCTGGAACGTGTTACAGACTTCCTTCCACCTACTCGCGACACTCGCGACTTCCCTACAGTTTCAAGCAGCCTGTGTCTCTTCCTAGGCCCTCTGCTGAGCAACAGGACTCGGAATCAAAGCCTCTCCCTGCTCGCTCCGTTCCAAGGCGCATGAACAGCTTGGGCTCGGGGTCCCGGGCGACCCGCGAAAGGGGCCAGCGATCCCTTCCACGTCCTGTTAGCACCTTTGCTCCCTTTACAGCCGTAATTCAGGCGAAACACACACACACATGCTCGCTTAGGCGTGAAAGTTAACACCACGGACGGTCATATGAAATACTGCGTATGTGCGAGGGGGTTAATTTACAGTTACTGTGGGATCCGTAGCTTCGTCATTTCCTGGCTTTGGTCTGCACGGGTTTTCAGACTCAACGTTTTATTAACTTTTTCTTTAGAGCAGCTATCTGTGTTTGGCCCACATTCCCCACTGTAGCCGCCTGCGTGTTTCCAGCCTGGATATCATGCTGTAAAATCTGTCCATTTCCTCTCGTCTCTCTCAGTCCATCTGTATTTTTATGTTTAACCTCCTGGGTCTTCACCTTTTCTGGCTCTGTAAATTTAATTAATGTACTTTTGACTTTCTTTACCAGGTCACTGCTGAAAATTTACATAAAACAGATCCAGCTTTTTTCATCATACCCTAATGGAAACACTTCAGCCACATTTCCCTTTCCAATATATTTCAATTTATCTTTTCAGTACAGTTTCCCTAGTTTCAAAATTCTTAGCCGTGAGCAAACATGAGCACTTTTGACTGCTCCTTCTATAGAGAGCCTTCTACATTAGTGGTGCTCCCTCATCTAAAACTGGTTAGTATGTAAATAACATTTGATATATGCTGTTCATAAAATCATCCAGACCTTATTCCCCTTAACAGTGTTAAAGGCTGAGGTATTTGTTTTGTTTTTACAGAACAGTCCATTTCTCCATTAATTTTTGAAAATTGAAGATGTTTTCAAAGAGAAGCAAAATATAATTAGCCTTTTCTCTCATTTAAAAAAAAAAATGAAGCTACTTTGAATTGCTACTAGACAAAAAAGAAAAGGGAAAAAACCCCCAAGGTATTATGGTTCAATGAATGAATGCTATGACTGCACTGAGACCTTGATTTGTAGAATATTTTTTGCAAGGGTACAATTTGCTTTTCCTCATGTTTTTACATGCTTACTATGGCATTAAATGCCAACGATACTCAATTTTATGTCTCTTCTATTTCTTTTTCTTTATTTTATTTTATTTTTTTTTTTTTGAGACAGAGTCTCGCTCTGTTGCCCGGGCTAGAGTGAGTGCCGTGGCGTCAGCCTAGCTCACAGCAACCTCAAACTCCTGGGCTCAAGCAATCCTCCTGCCTCAGCCTCCCGAGTAGCTGGGACTACAGGCATGCGCCACCATGCCCGGCTAATTTTTTCTATATATATTTTTAGTTGGCCAGATCATTTCTTTCTATTTTTAGTAGAGACGGGGTCTCGCTCTTGCTCAGGCTGGTCTCGA
>CM052445.1:4297006-4396593 GCA_028533085.1 Varecia variegata
TCTTTTTCTTTAAAAACACTAAAAAACTATTGTCAGTTACTTTGTTCTCCTAATTAACTTGTTTTCTCCTTAGCAGAAACATTTCTATACTTATCCCAGAAAAAAAGACATATGTACAGTCAGCACATACAGTCATGTGCTGTGTAACAGCGTTGTGCTCAACGACTAACCACACACATGATGGGTAGCCCAAGATAATGGAGTTGAAAGATTCTTATCACCAGTGACACTGTTGCCATCATAACATCACAGTACGACACATTACATACACGTCTGTGGTGATGCTGGTATAAACAAACCTGCTGTGCCGCCAGCTGCATAAAAGTGTGCTGCAGTGTCCGGGCCTCACTGATTCACCCGAGCAACTTCCAGTCCTGCAAGCTCCATTCATGGCAAATGCCCTATACAGGTGTATCATTTTTTATCTTTTATACCATATTTTTACTGTACCTTTTTGATGTTTAGATATATTCATGTGTACAAATACCTACCTTTGTGTCACAGTTGCAGTAACGTGCTGTACAGGTGTGTAGCCTAGGAGCAACAGGCTGTACCTATACCATATAGCCTGGGTGCGTCGTAGGCTATAGCTTCTAGGTTTGTGTAAGTACACTCTGTGATGTTCACACAGTGACAAAAGTGACAAAATTGCCTAACCACAAATTGCTCAGATTGTATCCCTTTTGTTAAGCACCGTGTGACCATACTACATTCTTGAAAAAAAAAAAAAACAAAAAAAAACCCCAAAATCAAATCATGTCTAAGGCAGTAACAGTTGAGTACACATCTGTGCTCATCATTCTTCCTAGTGAAATCCTTAATGGGCTTTAAATAGGTTGGTGATGGAACCAATGGAAGAGAAATATTTGAAAAACATGTTTTCTGCATTCTATTCCTCTTAGAATCCCTATTTACATACTTGGCCTTATTTCTAAATTTTTCTTAGATGACCCTTACTGGTCAAGAAAATTCTCATCAGTTCATCCTGTTCCTTGTGGGTCTTCAACTAACCTGATTTTTAAACCAACAGCACTGACTGAAATGTAGAAACAGATACATCTGGATGGCTCTGAGGATCGCAGAGCTTAGGTTCGTCAGTCAAGTTTATAGAGTGTGACTCGGAAACACAGAGGAGAGCAGGAGGCCACCTCTGCTTGGCTCTGTGCAGAGCACTGGTTCAGCACACGCGCAGGGCTGGGGCGTTTCACCAGGCAGACAGCAATACTTGGCCACAGCCTGCAGGGTTCAAGCTTCACACCTCTGGCTGAAGTGTCTTGGGCCGCTGGCCGAGGGGCAGAACACACATTGGTGGAGCAGCAAGACAAAGAAACTCCAGGACAACCAGCACTGACCCGGAAGCAATAGCCCTGTGTTATACTGGGGAAAAGTGAGCCCAACCTTCAAGGAATTTCCCCGAGGGGGTGATCAACCTTCCTGTGCTCGGCAAACTGTCTTCCGATGACGCGTCACGGAATCAACCAGAGGATTCTCGTCTGATGCTCACATGTCAGCATCCTGCTAATGAATTCATAGAGTAGAGCTCAAATGAAAATTTGTGGGATTGGGATTATTTCCCTTCCTCATACAGCTTGACTTGAAGATGATGGATTTCTTTCACTTAAAGGACACCAGGAACACATTTGCTGTGCGTCCTGCTATGTGGGACCACTGAGGCTTATTTCACTGAACTCACTGAGGGCTCCGCAGGGCCGGTCTGCATCTCTGCAATGAATGACTTCCGCAGACACTCGGGCCCACGGCCTCCCGAATCCTTCCTATAATCCCCAACATCTGTTCTATGTCCAGGGCTGGCCAACGTGGGAATCAGCAAGGACTGGCTGTCAGAAGAGCAAACCCGCTCGCAGAGCATCAGCCGGACCTGTGACTCCAGCTGAACGCACCGGACGTAAGGGAGGCTCCAGTTTAAACCATTTGCAGCACAGAGGAAACACCTGCTTAGAACTCATCCAAAATAAATGTGCAGTGAGTATTTTGAGGAGGTGAGTTTGATAGCAGCAGTTCAGATTACAGGACTCTGGGTACCTGGGTCCATGACATACCCCAAACTCCTAGGGCTGATGCTAACATGTACTTTTCCAATCTTCTGATTGAGGATGGACCATCTAAAGTTGGTTTGAATCTATTCTTTTTTGGTGACATGCAAAATTTTATGGAATCCACATATTTAACCACCACCAAATGTCCTGTATTACCTTATTTGGGACTCAAGCCTAGTATCTATCATGAAAAATTAAAATATAGTGTGCAGTTTTTAATACAATGCTTGATTTCTTTGTGAAGAACCACATGACCCGAAGTAAAAATGAATCTTTACATCAGCGAATCACACTGTGAGAGTGAGCCTGATCAACCGCCCGCTGGGGAAGGGCGCGGCACTCGTTCAAGCTGCTGTCAGTGGAGAGAGCTCATTTCTTTGCTGTATTGCTTTGCTCCAAAGGTATTCACAGTAGAATAACAATAAGTGAATATGAAACAGAAAAATAAGACAACAAAATTTAACATGAAATATCAAGTGAGACAACATGTCCCTCAGGCAGACAGCTGGGTAACCCACTGTAATTCAAATCTGGTGAGTTTAATGATGAAGTAACTTAATCTCCATGAGCTCAAGTTTACCCATCTGTAAAATGAGGTACCTTATCCTTGCATCCAATGACATATATAAATAGCTTGGTAGAGTACTTGGCACTTAATAACAGTAGCTGGGATTGTTAGTACATTCTTGCAAAATTTGGCAAAACCTAACTCTCTAGAATGTCATCTGAGTCCACTCACGGTCTTGCCCGTCATTCGGGACCCAGATCTTGGCCCTTAGTCACCAGCAGCCTGCACTCCAGCCATGCTCAACTGTCCAGATTTCTTCAAATTCTCCATGTCCTTTTTTTTTTTTTTGCCTTTGCCCATCTTAATTTCTTATTTTCCACTCAGCTAACAATGCCCCACTCCGCCATTGTCTGGCTTTGAGAATTCCTCTTCCTCCTTCAAGAGTCAGTTCAAATATCACCTCCTCAGCTTCTCCAAGCAGAATGACGCGCTTCTTGCCTGCGTTCCTCCAGGATGACAGCAATTCCACAGCCACCAGCTGTCGCGTGACCACCAGCTGTCAGGCAGTGTGCTGGTCACTTGCTTTCCCTTCATTTCACACACAGAGGACCCTACAACAGCATTTTCCTCCATTTGACAGGTGAGGACAGTTCAGAGCGGTCAAATTGGCTTCCAGAGGTCACACAGCTGGCCAGGGGTAAACCCGCTGTGGGAGTCAGGTCTGTAGACCCCACAGTGTGCTCTTGCCACGGACCTGTGGTTTGTGTCATGCTCAGTGCCGTGCTTATTTGTGTACCCATCCTCGCCACTAGACTCGCAGCTAAAGGGATGCCTGTGTTCCCCACATCCCTGTGTCCTCGGCAGCTCCTACGACACAGGCAAACACTTAGCGATGGATTCAATGGACACAATGAAGGGGAAACAATTTTTTATGCAGTCCATCCATACATACCACAAACTCTACACAGCCTGCTTTATTGAGGTACAAACATCTGGAAAGGAAGTGAAGGCTCAGCACATTGTGCCCTCCAGGTAACACCAGTTCATAAACTTTTAGCAACCAACACTAAGTACTTTCAAGTTGCCATCAGGTAGATCTTTCCTCCTGGGTGACTTTCCAGCACTCAGGTATCAGGTTAGGCCTTGCACACGGGTCTATTTTGAGCTGACCAGCTAGAAGCGTACACTCCACGAGGGGCCTGCAACGTGCTCCCCACCGGGCCAGACTTCCTCCGCCCCGGGAGACACAGCAGCCCGCATTTAGGTCTCGCTGAGGCCATGTTCCTGGCAACAAATTCCTCTGGATATCTGACTCTGAATTCCATCTTCAGAGGGAGAGTCACAGGATGTAGTGACAAACTAGCTGCAGCCAAACTTACTGCAAGAGTCCTTGTTGCTTAAAACACCTGTTGGATAATCCAGTCACGTGGACAGACCCTCCACCGACCTCAGCAACTGTGTGCAGCCTGTCACACGACCTCTGATGCTGCCGTAGACTGGGCTTGACAGTCAACCCACATGCCTCTGGGAAGGCCCAGGTGCACAACCTGCAGTCTGGGAAGACCTAGGTCACAGCCCCCAGTCTGGGAAGGCCCAGGTGCACAACCTGCAGTCTGGGAAGGCCTAGGTCACAGCCCCCAGTCTGGGAAGGCCCAGGTGCACAACCTGCAGTCTGGGAAGGCCTAGGTCACAGCCCCCAGTCTGGGAAGGCCCAGGTGCACAGCTCGCAGTCTGGGAAGGCCCAGGTGCACAGCCCCCAGGCTTTCCTACTGCTGAATGCGACACACCTACCCACGCCCTGGGGTGGTCATGACCGTTGTTACCACTCACTGAACACTCATCCTGTACCAGGCATTGTGCTAAGCACTTTAACATAAATTTAAAAAAACTGAGTTAACAGAGTAAACTCTGTGATGTTTCTACAATTCCCACCACCCTGATCTCCATTCTGCAGATGATGGTGCAGGTGTAAAGAGATCAGGTGACTTGTCTGAGGCCACGCAGACAGAAGGAGTCCAGCTGGGAGACCCTGCGCTCTGCACCACCAGGCCACACTGCCTCTCAGGCAACCCTGTGGCTCATGGGAAGAGAATCCCAGAACATGCCTGCCAAGCCCGGCACAACAACTGGGATGGGGAACCGGGCTGGCCCTGCCGTGTAATCTGGTATCAGCGGAAGGAGAAGCGGAAGAAACAGAAGTCGGAGTAGAAAGTTCATGTGCAGCTCCCAACGGTGCACCGGTAATGGGACGCCTAAGTAAGAAGATGAAAAGCCAAATTTGGGGGGCATTAACTATGGTTCCTTTCAGGTCTAAACCCCATGACTGACTTCCCCAGCAGGCTTTGAGCAATCAAAATACCCAAGACAAATCCCATAAGCATACCTAATTGAATAATCCAGATTCTGTTTGCTTGGGTTTTTGAAGCATCAAAACAGTTCCTTTATGCGCTTACTT
Source organism: Varecia variegata (assembly GCA_028533085.1). Taxonomy (NCBI): domain Eukaryota; kingdom Metazoa; phylum Chordata; class Mammalia; order Primates; family Lemuridae; genus Varecia; species Varecia variegata. The sequence continues at coordinate 4,302,027 of CM052445.1, forward strand.
TGGCTCCCCTGCAGTTTTAATTAAGCCTCCCAAGGCTCACAAGCATATTAAAATTAGGTGGAAAGAAAACCTGCAGCCTTTGATGCCAATGACCACAAGGTGCAAGCGTTCTGGTTTGATCTCTTGCTAGAGCAGCCACAGCTGATGCTCAAGAGTTGACCCAAAGGGACATTTTTCTGTTTATTTCCCTTTGCGGGGAGGGGGCAGTGATTACTCAAGTGATGGAAAGGTTTGTTTCTCGTCGGAAGCTGCGACAAAGCAGGCACCAGGGAGTCCCTGCACAGACGCTCCATGGCGTCTCTTCTCCAACCAGGTGCAAGGGACTGGAGGGAGAAAGACTGGAGGCAGACGCTGTTTCCAAGGACCACACCAGAGGACCTTATCGCCTCTGCTCCTCTCTGAGATCTGACATCTGCATTCAGCACAACATCCACTCAGCCTGCAGAGCCAATATACTTTTGTACTATGTTTTTTTTTACCTTAGGGGAGTGAAGTCATGTCAGGCCCACATGGGGTGCCTGAGTTTGTTATAGGTCCCCAAGCCCAAGCTCTCTGACTTTACCCTTTCTTGGATGCCATTTCATGTTTTTTTTAAGAGACAGGTTCTCACTTTGTCCCCCAGGCTGGTCTCAAACTCCTGGCCTCAAGTGATCCTTCCTTCTTGGCCTCCCAAAATGCTGGGATTACAGGCATGAGCCACCATGCCCAGCCCTGTTTCACGCTGCTTACCGAGTCTCTTCTGTGGGCCCACTGTGGGAGAGGGGCTTGAAGGGTCAGTTGAAGCCGGACCCTAGAGGCCCTGGCACAGTGGGCCCAGGGGCTGGGAGTCCATCTGACAGGCGCTGAGACAGCACCGAGCCTTCGTCTGTTGTTCATCCACAAAAGACTTCTGAGCCATGTTAGGTGCAAGACACTGAACTAGTTGCTGGGCACGCAATGAAGAAAAAAACCACATAAAGTTCCACATCTCAAGGTGCTTACTTTCTAGGGGAGGGGGAAATGGGACATTAAACAAACAACATAGTTAACACATTCACATGTCATTAATGGCAATGAGGGAAAACATTCCGGTGCCATTGTAGGAAATTAAGAGAGGGCTTCTTTTAACAAGTAGCCCCCAAAAGGTGTAGACCTTGGGAAGGAAGTCTCAGCGAGGGTGTGAAGTGCTGCACACAGAAGCAACGGCATGTGCAAAGGCCATGAGTGGGCAAGACCTTGGTGGACGTGAAGGACTGGAAGGTGGGCAGGTGGCCGGACAGAGCCTTACAAGGAAGCTGACGGGATGACAGGGCCAGACAAGGCTGGGACTTGTTTGTATGTAAAGGATTGTGGTTCTAAATATAACTCTAAATCCTTAAAGGGTTTGAAAAAGGGAAGGGGCATAGTTTGAGTACCATTGTTGAAAGGACATTCCAGATGCAGTGTGGAAAACAGGAGAGAGGGGAGGCAGACCCAGGCAGAGCCAAGTGAGGGGTCGGAACACAGTGGTGGTGGCGGCGGGGGTGAGGGCGGGGGACAGACTGGGAGGAGACTCAGGAGGAATGACCGGCAGGGCCTGGTGAGGCACTGGGCGGGGGGCTCAGAAGCGGGAGGTGCCAAGGTGCGGGTCTGTAGCAGGACAGACCAAACAGGCACACCACTGGGCCAGCCGGCACTCGCCCTGGAGAGAAAGACAGGGCCATCGCTGGGCAGGGAGCGCTGGGAACAGAAACTGCAGGAAAGGAGTGAGGAAAGGAGTGAGGGAAGTGGATAGAAGTGGACGCTGGGACACGGAGTCTGAGGAAAGAGGACGAGGCCGAGTCGAGGACATCGTGGAGTTGAGGTCCACAACTCAGCTGTTAGAAACAGGCTCAATGCAAAACTGGACTGAAGTAGAACAGATGGGGGATTATTCACATAGAAATGACGTTTGAAGTCGGTGTAGAGCAGTTGAGATGAACAAGGGAGAAGCTAGAGAAGTGCAACAGAAACTTGGAAGACCCTCCACTTCAGGGGACAATGAGGGAGAGGAGAGAGAAAGGGCAGGAGGAGAACCGGGAGCAGAGAACACACCTTTGAATGCTGCAGAGAGGCCGAGGGGAGAAGGGCGGACAGCCGTGGGCCTTGGACACTAGGAGGACTCAGTCCAGGGTGAGGGCCAAGGAAGCGAGGGCAGCACAGCAGCAGGTGGAGGCTGCTCTTGCGACAATCGGGGGAGCGGGACAGGGCAGGGAGCAGTTGCTGAAGGCGGGAAAAGGAGAACAATGAAGGTGTTTTGGGATTCGGTGAGGGAAGTCCCGGTCATGTCAGGGGAACAGCTAGTGAGGATAGAGATATTAAAAATGTACAAGAAGTCCCAGGATTAGGCAGAGTTTTTATCTCTGTTTTGTTCTGAGGTGAGGGTGAGGGCAGTATCAGGTTATATTTGTCTGTATGTAACCAGAAACCCAACTGATAGTAGCTCAAACAAATATTGGTTGATTTTTGACCCAGTAGAATTCTGAAGTAGGTATTTGCTTTCTCGGTGCTAAACAAGCACCTGGGCTTTTCGGCCCAGTAGCACTCCCACCCTGGTGTTGGCTTCCTCCCTCTTGCTTGCAGCCTCACAGCCCCAGAATGGCTGCCATAGCAGTAGGCATGACATCCGCCTTCAAGGAAGTAAGCAAAGGCCACTCCACTGGCTCTGCTCTCAGGCTGGAAGCCCCAGACCCTTCTCCTAGTGTTCACTGGCCATCCCAGCCCACATGGTCACTGATATCTACGAGGGGGGCAGAGGATGCCAATATCTGTCTTTGCAACATCCTTAGTAGGAAGTGGTAGGAATGAAAGGGGTTGTTAGCTGCTTTTGAGTCAGCCACAGGGACGTAGAACATAATCTAGGGAAGAGCTTACAGTTCCCATGAAAGAAAGAGAAGACAGATAATACTGAGAAGTTTTATGAAACAGAGATAAGAAACCGAAGGTGTGTGAAACAACTCAACCATCAGTGCGGGATGTGGGACCATCCTCTGAGAGCTGGTGAGTTTGGGAATGTGACCTTGGACAACAGTGCTAGCAAGTCAACAAGAAGGGTACCCCTGGGGGTTCCCACAGCACAGGGACTCTAGAACAGTGCTCTGTTATTGAAACACCACTTTGAAATATTGGTGTTCTCTTAATTACTTAGAATAATCATTTTATTTTTCTTAAAAGATTGGCTTTTGGATTTGTGTGAAGTTCTTGCTCTGTATTCCTTGCTCCTATAGTCTATACAAGCTCTTCTCTGTACTTAAGGGACCAGCCAAGCTACTTTTAGGGAGGACGAGTATCGATATAGGGTCAGTGCAAAATAAGGAGAAAGGACAAAGAAAAACTCCCAACCTTGTTCATCTGAACAGCGAAGTAAACAAAATCAATGATTCTTCTATATTCTTCATGACTGAAATAATATCACTTTGAATCAATTGAAATGATTCTGGTATCTATTACTGCAAAGGGAGTCTTTAAATATGCAGGTGTGCTGACTCTTCCTCTTCCTCGCAAGAGGCCCCCAGGCCATCTGCTCCGGGAAGCCCCACAGTGTCGCCGAGGCTGTTGCCTCTGCCAAGCTGGAGAACTTTGCAGCTGACAGGGAGAAAATGTGGGTTTGTAGAACTTACCAGTTGTTTTCTCTGGGGTTTGAAACCATAACATTTCCATTCAGAGGAAATAGCCTAGGATGTTTATTTTTTCAAACTGCATGAATATTAAAAGCACTGTAATTGAAGCCCAAACATAAGGGAAATGAACGCAGTGGTACCAAATGTGGGTGTTCTGCTTTCAAAGCTGTCTTCGTCAATGTAAAATGTTTGCAGCAAAAGAAGATAAATGGTATAAACATAAAGCTAAATCAAACACGCTTTTGGAGACAAAGCGATCACAATTTTATCTGGGCTTTTGCCATACTCTAGGAAGGATGGCAGCATGAGAAAGAAAAGCCTTGTTACGTGAGTGGACAGCAGAGGAGAATGAACATTTACTGAAAATCCAACGTGCCAGTTCCTTTTAAAGGTTCAGATTTATTCAGTCTGGATGTACCATGAACCTCGGAGGATTTACATATCTTTCACTTAATATGAAGAACTAAATACCCGTGAGTGGCTTAGATAAGACCTTATGAATATTCAAACCTTTTAAATCTCCGAGTGCGGAGACATATTTCTCAGCACGAGCTCATCTAACTACAACATGCATCCTATTCTTTCTTTCCCAACTCTGTTGGCCCAACAACAGCCCCATGGTGTGAGAAACACTAACTGGCATTATGACAAAAAAAGAAAAGTTTGGAACGCTGACGTTGACAGCTACTGGCCTATTTGGGGACTGGGAATGATTCAGGGCTCCCAGAAAGTCAAACCTGATTTATACTTTAGGAAAAAAACCCAAACACTGAATTCACTTCTGAAATGAAGAAGCCATTAACTCTTGTTCAATGAAGGCGACAGAATGCAGATTTTTAAATCTTTTTGATAACCCCCTTTCCCAGTGCTTGGAGCAGCCCCAGAGGTGTCTGTGGAGGGAGCCCCGTTCCACAGAGACCAGCCAACGTCCGTGCAAATCGTGCCTGCGGGACACGGGGAAAGGGAAGGAGGTGACAGAATGAAGAGTGGGCAGGAGGCGAAGGAAATACAAAATAACACCTGGGGAGAGAGGGCAAACAGGAGGAGAGGGAGGCCCCAGAGAACCCTGGGAACACACCCTGCCAATCGGTCCTGTGGTCCTCCCACGGCTCTCGGGCACCAAGAGAAGTTCCTGCAAAGTCGTTTTCAGCCCATCGACTCATGCTTTCAAACATTTCCAAGAGTCAGTGAAATACAAACTAAATGAGCTCTGCAATCATTTAAAATTGAATCTTTTTTGTGACTGGTAATAAGTCATCTATCTTTATTTTTCAATTTTAAGCTTATTTGGGGGACATGATCCACCTGTTATGTGTTTCATTCATTTATTTAGCAAAACACCCACTGAACACCTATTATACACCAGACACAGTATTTCACGCTGGGGATACGGTGGGCGGTGAGGGAGACACAGTCCTTGCCCTCCAGAGCCTCCTGCCTATGGACTGGAAAACAAGGCATTAGATGAATGATAAATGGTGTGAAAGGTACCAAGTGGGTGCTCTGGGAGTTGCTGGTTGGGGAGGAGTGGGGAGCAATCCGGAGAGGTCCCCGGAAGCCGGAGGGATCAGCAGGAGTCGATCAGGTGACGGAAGAGGGGCCATGCGATCGGAAGGGATAGGAGACCCTGTTCCAGCATAGGCAAAGCCCCAGACGCTGGAGAGAGCCCGGGACATTCCAGAAACTAATATGGTGGAGCACAGAGCACATGAGAGAGCTGCCACAGCGAGGAGTGAGGCTGCGGAGGGTCTCTGAGTCTTGTTAGGGGTCCTGGACTGTTTGGTAATGTCAAGTTAGAGCTGGTAAAGGGTTTTAAACAGCAAAACGACACACTCAGACTTACATTTAAAGTAGATGATTTAATTATGGATATCTATGAAAACTGAGAATTTTAGCCTGGAATCTTCAACTCTAGACTTACAAATTTATAAGTTTAAACTTTTTATGCTTACAAGTGTACTCATAATCACATCCATCTTAATTATTTTCATTATAACCTCAGATGAGGTGTTTCTCGTCTCACCCAAAGCCACCTTTCTGTCTTGAACGCCCGATTCCACTGCTTTGTCTTCCACAGTGTCCATTAGCTACATTTGCTACAAGCCACTCCCTCCCTGCCGTATCCGCCACCAATTCTGGTCCTTGGGTATATTGTTCTCTCTGACTGAAATGCTGTCCCGAACCTTGAAATGGGGGAAAGAACTTCTATTTTCCTCCAGGATCTTGCTGAAGGGAGGCTATTACTAGAATCCTTAAGAAGTTCCCACAGTTTCTTTGACCACACCCCAAAGCCGACCATGCCCTCGTACAGTTTTTTTTGTTCTGCATACGTACTTCGATCCTTACACAGAGCCTAGTGTACTGAGTTCGTTCCCTTCACTGTTAATAGCTCTTTGAGAGCAATGACCGAGCATTTCATTTCTAGGTTCTCACCAGCTAGCTCACTGCCTGGCAGAAAGGAGACCCACTAAATAACATTTTTTTTTTTTACTTGAATTCAGTAAAAACTGTAAGCACCTGAAAGTTCTTGTGACTTCACAAACCCAGCTGAGAGATTATTCTTCCATGAAATAGAAGGACTATACCATTTACCAAAAAAAAAAGCACATATAGTAAGAACCCAAAACACCTCAATTAAAAAATCAATATATTGTTATAGGTTAAATTATAGCCCCCCAAATTCAAATATTGAAGCCCTAACCCCCAGTATCTCTGAATATGACCTTATTTGGAAATAGGGCCATTACAGATATAATTAGTTAATTTAAAATGAGGCTGTCAGGGTGGGTGCTAATCCAATATGACTTGAGTCCTCATAAAGAGAGGGAATTTGGACAAAGATATGCACACAGGAAGAACACTACGTGAACATGAAAACAGAGATCAGGGTAATGCTTCTATAGCCAAGAGATGCCCAAGGGTGCCAAAGACCACCAGAATTCAGGAGAGAGGCCTGCGACAGATTCTCTCTCACAGCCCTCACAGGGAACCAACCCCACCAACACCTGATCCTGGACTTCCAGCCTCCAGAACTGGGAGAGAATAATTTCTGCTGTCAAAGCTGCCCCGTCTGTGGTGCTTTCTGCCAGCAGCCCTTGGAAATGAATCTAGATACTTACAGCAGGTCTCCTGTCCATAGTCTGATTGGTCTCATCAAGCCTCAGTCACTCTGCTCAAAATGGGACAGGCACGGCAGACAGGTGGGAAGCAGAAGGGACCGTTTTATGGCTGTACGTAGGGTATTATCAACCCATTTGGTTCTTGCAAAGATGAGGGAAAGTAAGTTGAGGGACAACTTATTGGCTAGTATTTATTTCCTCACCCTCATCAGCTATTTGAAAAAGAATTATCCTTTAAATAATGAAAAAAGTCCATCATTTAACAAACCAGACACTGTAACTATACTATCATTTTTCTGTTAACATCTTATGCAGCCAGAGAGCAATTACACAGAAAGTGCTAGAATTACACAATCCTACCTATGTGGCATTCTTAGAAAAATAAAGCCAGAAAGGATTTAAATTGTTCAACCCAGTGGGGTGTTATTGGTGTGAGCCTGTAAGTCCCAGCGACTCAGCAGCTGAGGCAGGAGGACTGCTTGAGGCCAGGAGTTCAAGACTAGCCTGGACAACATAGTGAGACTCTTGTTTCAAAAACAAAACTTGTTCAACCCGATGTCTACAGAAAGACAAAGATCAAAGCCATCATAAAATACTCCTACCCTGGACCTAGGCAGCGTCTCTAATGAAAAGACTGCACAAAACTTCCATGCCCACTATTTTGTAACTTCTAGGTGACAAGGATACTAAGAGCACACCCACTTTATAGAAGAAAGTGGAGGCTGGGGGTTGGGTTATCCCCAGGCCACAGTGGATGCAGATGGCAGGACAGAATCTGGATTTGATCACTGCAAGTTCAGTCTCAACAATTTACAAAAAGAAATGTTGGCTGGATGGACGTCAACATTAAGGATGTCATTTTTCTGAAGTTGAAAAAGGCAGCAGTCAAAAGCGGAAAAAGACTGCATTTCATGCTCTTTAGCACATAGCCTGGCCCTCTGTGGCTGTGGACCACGGCTTGCCCTTTCTGTCCCCAGCGTCCAGCGGAGTGCTGGCTTACAGTAGGCAAACAATAAATGTTCGCTGAAAGTGAAATAAAAGACTTCAATAAAATACAATTTTAGAAAGACTTCAAGAACTGGCAAGTAAACTGCTGCTGCTCTTGGCAGGGCTATGCTGCGGATCTGGCTATGGGAAAGCTTACTATTACCGTGCAGCCAAACATGATAATTGCTGGACCTTCTCTGAGTGCGGAGGGGCACCGCTTCCTACCCCGTGTTCCTACAAAGACATGTGTTTCCAGGCCCTTCCTCTGCTTTCCAAAGGAAACAGGGTGGCCAGGTGTGGCTCTGCTTACTCCCACTCATGCTTCTTCCTTCGAGCTGATGATCAAAAGAGTCCACCTCAGATTCGGGACCAACATGGCACAGGGTCCAAGAATGGTTCCTCATAATAAAGGAGTTCCCCAGCTTCCGAGCAGGCCAGGTTCTGGGTACAATTACAGGAATGAGGTTACAGGGATTGGAATTAGTGCCTGTCGCAGCCGGGAAGAACGGCTCGAAGTCGCCCGAGACACCAACAGAGGAGCAACAAATGTGTGCAGCCCACACCTCGCCTTTGTGGGCAGCCCACACGCCTGTGCAGGGTATTTGGGCACACGCAGACGTATGAGATGTGGCCTACTAATCCTAATAACAGGCCAAAAAAAGAATGCGAGAAAGTCACTAACCCTTCTGCTTCATGCTCTCTGAAGGGGCCCCCATAATTGCTTATTTATAACCTCTGAGCACTTGGTGGCCTTCCATGGAAAGAGCAGGCAGCTGCCTACAGGAAACCAACTGCCCTGCCCACTGACTGGAAACAGATGTCCCTTTCTGTCATCTTTGTGAATAGTTGCAATTCCATAATGTGATAGTTGTCAACTTATTTCCTTCGATGCGTGGTTCACTGCAACTTCAGGATCTAAAGATCTCATCATCTTGTCACCAGCTACTCTTAATGCCTCAAACAATGCTGCAGGAATAAGATTAATCATACTTGCTCTTGTAAAAGCATCCTCTTATTCTAAACGCCTATAAATCTGCCTGGGGCCCTGCTCAGGCTCACTCAGGTTTCCAAATTCTGAACGTTGCCTTAGAATGGGAACTTTTAATAAGCATAATGACCTGACCACAGAGATTTTTTGAAACTGCATGTGACTGAATAGGATGATGGACCCACCTGTAGGAGTTTAAAGTAGGGAGAACTCTAATAGAAGGTGCGGTCCAGTTCCACCTCCTTCTTTCACTATATGAAGACACAGGCAATCGCTAGGCCAGGATTGTCCTGTTCGATTCTAAAACTCTGAAAATGCAGTTAATTCTTAGTCCCCAAACTTCACAAAACAAGGCTGTCACTTTTTACATTTGAAAAAGAAATAAACTATGGAAGGAAAAATATTCACTCCTTTAACAAATTATTTACTTATTCTGCTTCAGAAATATATTTCAATATACTTTTCTCTTTTATACACATTTGATCAAATAAACACCACCAAGTATACTTAAAGCTATATGACCATATGACTGTTCTACAATACATCACCTAATCAATCAAAATAGCCTATGCAGATTTTAGACTTAAGTCTCTCAGGCCAGTGCAAGATTTTATGAGTGAATAAATTAAACACAACTCACAATACGAATTTGTTTTCAATTTGGTTTTTCTAATAATTTTCTGACAATTTTTCACATAATTTAAGGAAGAATAAGATCCAACAATATGTTCTCCTTGATACTCAAACTAGCTCATTGCGTTGCAGAAAAGGCCTTCTAGCCGTGCCGTTGGATGGTGATTAGATGTCACGCATGAGTCCTGGCTTGTACAGGGAACAGAGAACTGTGCTGCTTCTCAGGATACAAGGACGGAAGACACAGTTTCTGTCCCCTGGATGTTCACAGTTTTTCTTAGAGTACAAATAAGTAAATGCAAAATAATGAAATGTTGGGAATACTCAGGAAGAGACGTCTGTTAGAGGCAGAGAAGGGAGTGGGAGCCTGAGAGCGCCGGGCACACTGCACAGCTGCAGGGTGGGCACCTGTGCCACCGCGGCCAGAGGTGGGAGGTTCCGAGGAGGCCACCCTGCAGGGGAACCTGGCAAGTGACCAGGCTTTGTGATGATTAGTTTGGTGGCAGCGAGGACACTGGCTCTTGGCTCTGGGAGCTGGCGGATGGTGGAGCCATTTACTAAGGCAGCAACATAGGCAGACGAGGAGATGTGCAGGGAAATCTGAAGACGGCGCTTTCCCGCGAGCCGAGCTTGGGATGTGTGTCTCACCCCGGTGGAGAAGTCGGGAGGGCACTGGGTCTCTGGGTCTGGCACTCAGAAGGGGACCTAACCTTTCAGAGATCTAGATTTTGGGCTGTGAGCTCACCAGAAGAGGAGACAGGACCACGCGGGAAGAACCAGCCAGCAGCTAAGGGCAGACCCCTGGGGGTCTGTAAGTTACAGAAGAGGGGAAGAGCCGAGAAGGAGAAGGGTTGGAGTCTAAGAAGAATCCCAGGAGAAGAGTTTTAGCACATTAACTGCCATGTGAGTGGTATTTAACTCATGCTCGTTTTGAGCCGCAGGCCTCGTGAAGCATACGTAACTCACACATGTGACTCACACGTGTCTTCACCTTGGGAGCCACATGGTGCCGTGCTGTAGCTCACATGGTACGTGACGGGCGGCCGCTGCACAAAACCCTGCAGTTGGCTCGTGAGAATCTACTTGTTGATGTTCTTATTGTTACAATTAATATTGACAGTGTAATTCTAAAATGTGGATTAAATGAATAGAAGTCAATAAATCTTGTTTCTCTATTTACATTTACCTTTAAATTATACTTCAGCCTGACAAGTCAAGAAAAACATTTTACCCTTATGAACTACTTTTTGTTTTCACATTACTTTTTACATTACTGATTTTCAAGTTTTTATATTACGCACAGAAAACAAGAAAAAATAAAAAATTTTTTTCATTAAAGTAGAAAGGATCATTTTGTTTCGAGGTTTTTATTCTATTTTCCTAATAAAACAGTGTGGCCCCAAGAAAATTTTTTTTTTTCTAGTGTGGCAGTCAACGTGTTAAAGAAGCCAGGGAAGAGGGAGTTCATGAGGAAACAAATGCAGAGGGGTCTGTAAGGAAGGGACAGACACCTTCAGAACTGGAATTAGGCACTGGGTGTGGGCTCTGACAGGTAAGGCTGTCAGGTGAGGGAGGGTCCAGTGAGGGCAAACCTACCGTAATAGCCTGACTGTGCGGACTCAGGACGGGAGCTGGAGGAGGGGTGGAGAATTGGGCACCACCCCGGCCTCCCCCAGCCTCCCTACTGACTTGGAGCTCAGAGGTGCTCCTGGGGGCAGAAACATACTCAATTCTCTCACATTCTAAAAACAAACATGAAGGACCCAAATCCCTCCAATTTCTTGGGTATGATGATCTGAACACAGTTAAAAACGAGGTGGTACACTCAGATACAAATCCCACCAATCCTAAATGTTAAATGTTGTTATCCCTGGCCGATGCCTTCAGTGTCATTTCTGTAATATGCTATATGTAATATACATATGCATATTAACACAAGCATACTGGAGTATCCCAATGAAAAATCTTTTCAAACTAAAATTCAAAATACAGAAAAAAGGTTGTCCTCGAGGTAATAGTCATAATGATAACCGAATAAAATTTTATATTTAAAAACTAACCCCTTGTCTATGAAACCATAATAATGAATAATGAGCACATAGCACAGAGCCTTGCAGAGAGTAGATACTCCATACATATTTGGTGAAGTGCATTTTAGGACACCATTGTGGTGGGGGCAAAACCTCTGAGCCCTCAAGCTATAAGTGTTTTCTTAGCAGGCTGGAGAAGAGGATGTCCTGAGGGTACAGGAAGCCAGCAGCAGTGGGTGACCCACCTTTTATGAATACCTGCATACGCATTATGGCTTCCAGGAGATGGACTGGCTTGCCTCTATTTTTCATATATGTGTGATTCACATCACTATATATACACATACACCCACGTATGTATATATTTACTAGCAAAGCATTCATCATATATTATCTTAAAAATATATAGCAAGAGTTAGATGTCTTGACATGCTATAGTCCCAAATTCCACAGTTTACTCTTAAGGTATTCACAATCCCTTCCATAGGCACCCCCGACCCCCACCAGTGCCAGCTCAAGGTTCAAGTGTAAGGAATGGAGGTAATGATACGAAAACCCCCATCTATTACTTAGCACAGCAGCCACCTGGGACCCCCACCCCGCACGCACAGAAGACCCGCATTAGCACATCACTAACCTAACACCTGACACATTAGCATATTACTAACCTAATGTCTAGCACATCAGCATAACACTAAACCTGATTACCTGGTGCAGGACACTGGCCTAACACCTAGCACATCAGCATAACAGTAAATCTAATTATCTGGTGCAGACACTAATCTAATCTATTACCTGGCGGGCATTAGTCCCCTGAGACCCCTCCCCTTGGATTACCCCAACTTAATAAAAATGGGAAAAATTGGGTAGACGGTGCTCAGAATTTGGTGGCGAGACCCCTCTGAGCCCGCCAGCGAATAAATGTTGATTCTCCGACTCTCCATGTGCCGCTCGGTTTGTCCTGGGGACCACCCGCTGTAACGCTTGCTGTAACAGTAAAAGGTGAAGAGAAGGAGGGGTTATTTGCTATGTGCCTAACGCATTAGCCGAGACCTTGTTTGTGTTTTGCCCAGAGGGATGTGCTGTTTTCCCCAAGTCTGAGTCTTACCTGTGAACCCACCTGAATATTTCCCGTAAAAAGGAAATGTACAATTTTGGAAGAGAATACATTAAAACACGGGTAACTTCATATCTAGAAAAATATACATTCCTTTAAATGAGAATTTCATTTACTTTCCAGTTCAGATTTAAAAAGAAAATTCATTATCCATGGGTCTTAGTCTGCTCCTTCTTTCTGATCCACTAGCTGTTGAAAGTCTCATGCAACACAGGTGCTCGTGCCGACTTCTAGGGAGCATATGTGTTGGCCTCTCTGCCTAACAGAACAGGATTTTAAACTTGTTTTTCCCACTGCTTCACCTCTGTTCAAGAACCAAACCCCAGGTAGCAATTTGCTTTCTTTAATAATTCTTGTACGAGGAATACATGGGAAGTTACTTAAACTAATCACAGTAACAAATACAGCAGTGCCCTAACACCATGTCATGAGAGCGGTCCAAGATGAAATGCAGTGACCAGGACATGCTGGGAAGGATGGGGGACAAGTGCTAATCATATGACCCCAAATCACGCTGTCCTTGGTTTCACTGCAACAAATGTTCTGTGTACTTATTCATGCATGGGGGGGGGGGCGTGGTTCACAATTTAGGGCAAACTTTCCTTAAAATAAGCTACTGTAATATTTTATCATGTAAACTTCTGCTTATTCCCTTCTGGATTAAGAGTTCCTTTGGACCGAGGGGTTCCCTTTGGTGCCCGGGTGACAGACACTGGTGTTGGTTCTGTTGGGTGTTCGACACCACACTGGTCTTGTGTGTCTAACCAAGGTCCTGGCTCTTAGGGCACCAAGGCAGCCACTGACAAAAGTAACCTTGCAGTTGGAGCATCGCACAGATGAAACCGTGTGCAGTGCAGACAACTGTACCACTGTGGCTTCCGCATTTCCAGTTACAAATTTTCCTCCCTCCTTTTAGTAACTGATGCTCTCCCCAGGAAAACCCCGTCTATCACCCAGGCACCTCGCGCATCTTGAAGCGTTTTATTTTTATCAGAACGCTTTGGGAAACCTCGCCTTCAGGCTGCACCAGGGCCCTCTGATTTCTGAAATGCTCCTTCTCTGGCAGTCAGTTCAAGCCCACTTATGTGGTTTGGCCAGGATTTCCACTGCATAAAAGATGAATTCACTGAATCTAAAAACGTATGTCCCCCCATTGATAATTATTCTCTTCAAACATCCGCCTTCTCTTATTTCTGTCATCTTCTCTCTTCGTGGTCAACCATCTTTGGGGGCTTCTAATAGTCAAAGAGTAAAAATGTATTCTCTGATACTTAAGAAATTTTAGAATTAAATAAGGTTATTTTATTCTATTATAGTTCATGACTAGGGCACATCCATTAATATTTTAAAATAATATATCAAATTATAAGGAAATTATTTTTACACTTACTGGGAAAAATAAAGATATGTCTTTCTTTAACTATTTATCAGTGCAGTTAAAGCCATGTTATTTTTAAACTTCACCAAGATAAATTTTTCTAGTAAAGTATTTATGTCAACATTAATGATAACGTAAATAACATAAATTTATGTCAACATCAATTTTGTATAAATTCATGAAACTATATGAATTCTAAGTGGCATAGCCACCAGTTGATCATGTATATCCTGACATGGTAGAGTGAGCCACACAGCATAACACACAAGGTAGCACAGCAAGCAGGTCTGAAGTCGTCAGACCCTGGGTTGGAATCCTAGCTTTGCAGTTTAACAGCTCTGTGACACTGGGTAAATTACTTCACCTCTCTCTTTCTCATAAAGTGCAGACAATAAAAACTGACACTTCAGGGTTACCGTGAGGAGTAGATATAATCATTGTAAAATAACTAGTACTGTATAGTATTCGCCCTGAATTAGGAACCCAGTAACCTGACCTACAGAAGCAGGTTAAAATTGATTCTGTGCAGATTTAGAAAATCTTTAAATGGGGAAAAAAGAAAGAAGGAAGAGAAGGGAAGAAAAGGGAAGGAAGAAAACTAGGATAATGTCGTTGTGTTGAACATTTAGGGTCAACTCAGATAACTGTATCCATGGCAACATCCAGGACAGAGGAGACCCCTGCTCTGGCCAGGAGTTGAACTAGAGGATGGTCTCAAAGACTCTGAAATTTCACCAACATGCAGAAGTTACTGCCAGGAGTGGGTGGCTGGATTCAATCTTCTTGAGTCGGGTACAATCTGTTCATGACTAAGGAGTGAGAATAAGCGTGAGATTTGAAGATTCTGGAGTGAGAGCAAAAGGATGGATGGGAAGGAAGTGGGTGCTGGGAAAACCCCAAGGGATACGGACCCTGGATATTGTCTAGGACTCAGCAAGTGCCCAGTATATGATTTTTGAATTCAAAGCTCAAATAACATAATAAAAGAAGTATATAGAAAAAAATTAACACAAATAACTTAGAGATAGATAAGAAGAGACAGAAAGGGGGGAACCAAACTAATTCATGAGTATGGACAATAACAACACTGCAATATTCTGTTTAGAGTTAAGGTTTAAAACAACTTTTAGAACTTGTGCGGAAAAACAAAAATGAGCATGGGCTAGGAGTGACATGAGTTGGGTTCTAGGTCAGGAGTGTTGCTCTCAAGCGACAGCCTTGAGCCACAAAATGTCACCTTTTTCTGGGCTTCAATTTCCTCATGTGGAAACAAAGGACTTGGGGTGTCAGCTAAGATTCCCTGCGACCTTGCTGGGCACGTGCCTCAGACACTGGGTCCTGGTGGCGGTCTCGGCTGCAACCTTATGTTTGACGGGAGCCATCTGTGAGATTTTGCAGCAGGCAGGTGATGTCAGCAGGGTGAGGCTGCAAGTTGCTTCATCCTCAACAGAACAGCCTGTGAAAACGCAGGCGCTGGGGGCCTGCACGTGGGCCTGCTGCGGTGACAGCCCTTCTTCTGCAGGATGTCCCCTCCGGTGAAAGCAAGGCAACATAAAAGGAAGGCTGGGACTAGCGACCCAGCCTCCGGCCTCAGCCCCGCTGTGCTCTGCCCACGGCGAGGCCACTGTGCCGCGGACGGTTTGCTCTGCCAGGCGCGGGGGAGCCTGGCCACAGACCAGGCAGAGCCTGTTCAAAGGCATATTTTGGATGAGTTATGTGAAAATTGCCCACAACATAATTTTTTCCCTTTCTCTCACATTGTTAGCGTTTATTAAATCAATGTCTCCGTTTCCCTTCCTGTATTTAATCTGACGCACAGTTGGTGGAAAACGTTTTCAAAACCAGCGCAGAGCTGATAAATAGCACTGGCTTAACGTTAATAACGGAACAGGGTCAAGACTGAACGAAAGCATGGGTTTAAGTAAATAATTACACAAAATCTATAATTTTTTTATGAAGAAAAATTTCATGGAAATGTTTCATGGTTTTGTTTCAACGTTATGATAAATGGAGGCAATGCAGTGGGAGAGAACAACATCATTTCAGTCCTGGAAGGAAACCTTAGAGTTCACTGCAATTCACTGAATATTTATGAAACCTTACTTGGTGCCAGGCGCTGTGGCTGCAAAAACAAGTAGGATGAGGGTCCTGTTTTTAAGCAGCTCAAACTACATTAGGGAGACAGATGCAGCCTGTGTCTGAGCGTGGTCTCTTTCACACGGGAGTCCCTTCTGCACCGTCCCTGCAGGGGCCAACTCGTGCGGGCTGCATCTTCTAGTGGCTTCCAGAGGGTTCTGCCAGTGGGAGGTTCTGGCGAGAGATTAGAGGGCGGGAAGAAGGGAGAAGCCAGGATTTCTCCCCTTCTGCCTGGAGGTCTCCGGAATTGGCCACCACTCCCCTCCTGCTGGACAGGCCCGTGGGCTCCAGCTCCACAGAGCGGCCCAGCTACTGAGCTCCGGTAATGCTTCTGCCTTTGTCCTTCCCTCGGATGATGGCGGTGACTTTCTCTTGTTCACCTGAGTGTTCTCTTAGCCCTATCTATCACCTCTGCAACAAATTCCTTAGATTGAAGGACAATATTTTAAATAATCAGTCTGGCTCCTCCATCCCCAGTTAGACCCTGACTGATACACAACTCACTAATGATAAGACAGTGTGATAGATGCTTCTCTAGTGGCCTGAACAAAAAATGCTTAAGAGCTATGGGTGGGCACGAGAGAAAGACGAATTTTGTTGGGAAGTTTGGAGAAGATGCGACACAGGTAATAATACCTTTCGTGGGAAAATCTTGACAAATGTTGAAGGTTTGGTGCTTGAAAGGTGAGTCATTCTGAACAGGTGAGGAAGGAGGAAGACGATGTCCCGCAGAGGGACGTGCAGCACGTTTAAGCGACAGCGAGGTTCCGGCACAGGGAGGCGTGAAGGAAGCGGTGGCTGGGTGGGCAGAGAGAAGCCCCATGGGGAGCACTTGGAAGCCCTTCTAAGGAGATTGGGGTGTGCTGTGCAGGAAGCTGTGAGTCTGACTGGGTTTCTAAGCAGGGACAGGGCTGCATGGTGAGCTAATGCGCCAAGGGAAGGAGAGGGTGGCACAGAGCACCTTCAGAGTAACTGCTGCAGTGGAGCAGAAGGTGACAGCACTGCAACCGGCACAGTAGCACTGAGGACGGGACAGGAGGAGATAGGAAGACATATCGGCGGAGGAAAGGGTGGGACTGGAAGCAGATCTGTGGGTCGGGGAGTAGTAAGAATATAAGGAAACTTCCATGTTGTACATCTGAGCACCAAGATGAACAACGATGCCGTAAGGACACAGGCTATAGACAGTGAGTCTGACGTTTGAATCTTAGGTGACCACGTGAACACATAGGTGGAACGTGCGAGAGGTTCTTGTGCACGCAGGTCTGGTACTCAAGAGAGAGGTAAGGGCTGGAGATTTACATTCGCTGTATAAATACATCACGGATAGTGAAAGCACAGCAACGGAAGAGATGGCCAGGGGAAGGGATAAGAAATCACGAAAGACTGAACCCCCCGGAGCAACACACTTAACGGGGAGGCAGGGAAAGAACTGGAGGTGAGATGCAGAGAGATGGTTGGGGACACCAGCAAGACCCCATCCCGACACCCACAGAGAAGAGTTTCAAGGAGCAGAGGGTGGCCATGAGGATCTAATGGCCCAGATGCCCCATGAGATGGTGACCAGAGTGTCTTCCTGGCTGATGTTGAGGAGTTATATGAAGTCATCTGCTTCTATTCCCCCATTTTACAGCTCAGGGAACAGATCCTGGGGCGATGGACGGAAGCGTCCAAGGACTCGGAGCAGGGCTAGAACCCTGGCTCCCAGTGAGCGGCCAGAACGCTCCCTGGACGGGTCCACTGTCCACGCTGAGACCCAGCGCATCTCCCAGAGCAGCTCGGGAAGACCTGGCATTCTACCTTAATTCCCTAACTCAAATCACTTCAAAAAAATTTTTCCCCACTGGTCATTTTTTATTAGTTCACATTAACTTAAGAAAACTTAATTCTTAAAGACTGAACTTACTTGCCACATCCAGCATCCAAACACGCACAAAAGGGACTTCCGATTGAGACGCCTGCGGTGAAGCTGCTTCACACCCAGCCAGGCTTTGACATTCCAACATTCCCTTGCATTCCAGTTCATAAATTTCCCCTTTTTCTTTGTGGGAAAAAGTAACTAACTTGAGAACTACCAACATCTTGCTTAAATGCTCTCCTTCCTCTGATAGAAACCTGCTAGAAAAAAGTAAACTCTAGTTTTATGGAAGGAAAATAATTTCCTAGCAAAGAAGACTAGGATGGTACATACGGATTTTGTTATATTTAACTGACTTTTTTTCTGACCTGCTGTTTTAAAAGATGGAAATAAGCATTAATATTTTATTTTTCACCATTTTTGAAGTGTACGGACGTTTTCCCTTAAGTTCTAGGAACGGAATGCCACTGTGGCAGCCTGGGAAAGCACAGGCTCCAGAGTCACACAGTGGTCGGCAGGAATCGTCTCCCCATTATTTCCTGACGGTGCAGTCTTGGGGCAATAATTGCAGCAGATGTCACATTGGGTGCTTCTATGTACCTGGCACTGTGCTGAATAAAATATTAGATCAGCTCACTTAATTCATCTCTGCAATTCCTTTATGAAGTTGCTAGTTTTACCCCTTTCCCCTGCTTTTTTTTAAAGCAGAAACTTAAGCTTAGGCATTTTAGTAACTTGCTTAAGGTCACACAAGCAGCTGAGTTGGGAGGGGGACCCAGTTCTGTTTGACCTCAAAGGCCAGGCTGGTAACCAGTGCAATACAGTGTTTTGGTGGATTCACAAACACCACCTACCTACGTTGAGTTGTTACAGCCACTAAGTGAATGCTAAGTGAATGAATAGTATTTCACTGAAATGCTATTATAATGGGGGTGGCGGAGAGAGAGCTAGTTTTAAATACTAACCTTGATTAGAACCTAAACCTCAAAGTAAGATTTTACTATTTGTGGAAACCATACCATATTTACATAGTTAATTTTTCAAAACAGTTTTTAAAATCGTAAATTGACAAATTATAGCTGTATATTTTTATGGGCTACAAAGTGATGTTATGATTTATAAATACAATGTGAAATAATTAAATCAACCTAATTCACATATATCCATTAAATCAAATATTTAACCACTGTTTGTGATGAGAACATTTGAAATTTACTATTAGTGACTTTGAAATGTAAGATACATTATTATTATTTACTATATTCAGCATGCTGTGCAATGTATCTCAAAAAAGAGAACTTATTCCTCCTGTCTAATAGAGGCTTTGTAGCCTTTGACCATCATCTCCCCATCCTTCCACCCCCCTCACCCCCAGGCTCTGGCAACCTCCATTCTACTCTCTGACTCTTTGAGAACGATTATTTTAGATCCCACATATAAGTGAGAACATGCAGCATTTGTCTTTTAGTGCCTGGCTAACTTCACTTAGTACAATGTCCTCCAATCCATTGATGTTGTTACAAATGACAACATTTCTTTCTTCTTTAAGGTTGACTAGTATTCCACTGTGCATATATACCACATTTCTTTATCCATTCATCTGTTAATCAATGCATAAGTTGATTTCATAACTTGGCTATTGTGAATGGCATTGCAGTGAATTTGGGAGAGCACATATCTCTTGGACATACTAATTTCAAATCTTTTGGGTAAATGTCCAGAAGTGGGATTGCTGGATTATAAGGCAATTCTATTTTTAGTTTTTTGAGGAACTTCCATACAGTTTTCCATAACAACTATACTAATTTACATTCCCAACTGTGTACAAGAGTTCCCTTTTCTCCAGTTAATTTTTTAAAACAAATTCTCCAAGAGCCTCAATACCATTCAAAATTATTTGTAAGCTATCTCACGATTTGTGATAATGAACAGTGAGATGAAACTAGGTTTGAGGGCTCATTTAACCTAAGATCTAAAATGGAAATGCCCCTTTTAGAAAAAAGGGCAGCTGAGGTATAGATAGACTGGAAATGAACCTTGTGTTTTCACATGCGGAAGAAACTCTCTGGAATGTTTCTGCCTGTGCTAGAGCCGCTGGACCTATAGCCTAGTATTGACCATATGAGTTCTAAGCTGCCAAGCCACTAAATCATTTCTTTTAAACTCCTAACTCATACCTTTATGCAACTCCTTTATGATTCTGAGTCTGAGTTCTAGCAGCTCCCAGCACACTTCCTCCTAGTTAAACCCAAATTAGTCCCCTCTCCGGGACTCCCGCTGGGCTGCCTGGGTACATCACAGAATGCTGGCTGAGAAAATCTCTTTTCAGCCCCAGCAAATCACCCTGTACCTGCTACTCTGACTAGGCCTGTGCCACGATTTATTATGGAGTGAGTGCTGGCTGTCGAAGGTCAATTACTCCATTGACCAGGCATTACAATAATTCCTGGTAATTAAAAGAGGTACTTATGTGAATCTGGATGCATATTGAAAGAAACATTAGTCCTTTTGTCATCTTGGCAAGTCTATTGTTCCAAGCCAGGCCCAACCAATTAACGTCTTTTGCCAATCCCTGTCAGCAGGGGCCTGAGAAGAGGAGAGAAAGGGTGGTCAGTCAGATGCTAATTTAGATACAATTGTTTCAGGGCTGTTTGGAGAAGGCCGGCTCTGAAGGAGCCACCAGAGTTTAATGAAGCAAACAGCTTGGGTCCCAGTGACCCTGCAGGGGTAATTTAAAAAAGACCCCTCTGTGTTCCTGTGCCAAATAGCAGAGGGGCATCACAAGAAGCCCTTCCTTTAAAAAAAAAAAATTGAGAGGGATAATCATCCATTTAATCTGCTCATTAAACAAATCTCTCAGGCGGACTTAACGTGAATTAGCACTTCTCTAAAAAGGTAGAATGTGACACACAGCAGACAGTTCAGATAATTCGAAGGTCACAGTTCCTTATTATAAGCTCAATTGTTATTAATGTATTAATATTTGATGATACTGAGCAAAGACCGCCATCTTCATTCAACCTTGTGGACAAAATGGTACGTTTCTCTAAGTGGAAAACAAAAACACAAACACTTCCATCAGGTTCCAATACAGATCTGAGCACAAGCTCAATACAGTAGGCACCCTTTGTTCCATGTTTTTCCGACACAGAAATCAAGGAAAACAAAATCGAAGCTTTTGACTCCCAGTACTAGTTTCCAGGTAATACCCGCTGGGCTCACACAGGTAAGGTAACAGCCACACTTGGACCAGACTGCAGTTCTGCAGGGAACTTTCCAAACTGCAGGCATGTGTTCCCGGGGCCACTTGGTCTACAGCGCCACAGCCTGGACCCAACGCTTCCAGGGGCTGCGGCCACAGGAAGATTCCTGGCTGAAAGGTCTGGAAGGTAAACTTCTTGGAAAAAAATGGAATATTTTGTTTATATGCAAAGCGTCACAGGGACACAAACACCCCTCTTACAAATCTCCCAGCCTTACCTAAAAGGGGACAATTAGTCTTCGTTTGTGCATTCACGTGATAACTTACAGGTGCTGTGAATGGGCTTGCTACTGTGTTAATACAGTGTTTACACTGAGGCATGAAGACTTACACACTCTATAGTCAGTCTAGAACTTCAAACAGGGGCTTATAACCCATTAGATTATTATTGCGTTTGAAAACAGCAAAAAGGGCAATCTTGTACCACTTTTGGAACAATATTTAATATTTCTCGTCAAAAAATAGTTCTGATCATAAGAAAAGGAGTAAGGCACATTTCAAAATAAATCAAAACTAAAATAAAAACTTGTGTACACTCATGTCCATAGCAACATTATTCACAATAGCCAAAAGGTGGAAACAACACAAATGTTCACCAATAGATGAATGGATTAACAAAATGTGGTGCCTATATATAATGAAATTATCCAGCCTTAAAAAGGAATGAAATCCTGACATATGTTACAACATGCATGAACCTAGAAATCATTGTGCTAGAAAATATATGCTAAGTGAAATAAGTCAGGCAAAAAGGAAAATACCATATGATTTCACTTACAGGTGGCACTTAGAATAGGCAAATTCAAAGAGACAGAAAACAGAATAGAGGTTACAATGGACTGGGGCCTAGGGAGAGGGAATAGGGAATTATTATTTAATGGGTTCAGATTTTGTGTGGGACAATAAAGTCCTAGAGATGGATGATGGTGATGGTTGTACAACATTATGAATGTAATTAATGCCACTAAATTATATACTTAAAAATGGTTAAAATGATGAGAAATTCATATAAAATAAAATATGACATGGATAAAATCAGTCATAATTATTTTACCAGCCACATAATTCTGGGAACTCACATCATTAAGCTTATGAAACTATTAGCCTGGAATAACTTAATTATTACCATAGTAATTTCAATGTGTACTCAGGATTTCCTTTTCAAGGAAGAAAATAAATAATTATAAGAAAAATCAAAGCTGGGTGCAGTGGCACGGGCCAGTAATCCCAGCTACGCAGGAGGCCAAGGTGGGAGGATTGCTTGAGCGCAGGAGTTTGAGACCAGCCTGAGCAACACAGCGAGAAAAAAAAAAAAAAAAATCAATCAATCAATCAATCAATCAGTCCAACTATATTTGCAGAGCTTTCATACTCAGCTAAAATACATCAGGTTGTTTTTTTCTAAATTTTTATTTTTAAATGACAGATAATTGTACATAGTTATGAGGTATAATGTGATGTTTTGATATACATGTATCCATTGTGTAATAATCAAATCAGCGTAAAGCATTTATCATTTCTTTGTGGTGGACACATACAAAATCCTCTCTTCTGGGTATTTTGAAATACACACTCCCTCATTGTTGACTAAGGTAGCAGGTACTAGGGTAACGTGCAGGGACTAGTACGTCACCCTGCTGTGCACAAGGACACCAGAATTTATTCCTCCTTTCTCATTGTAACTTTGTACCCAATGCCTATCCCCTCTCCCCAGGCCCCTTCTCCTGATATCAGGTTTAAATAAAGATATAATATGTGGCCATTACCAGTAAATAAGAATCCTCAAAGTTCAAGGTACATGTTACAAAATCTAAAAATTTAATACTATGATTCAATTTAAAGCCACACAAAATGTTCAGGTTTTTTTTTTCCTTCCTTATTGCTGCTTGTTCCTCTTATCATCCAAATGATATCTTTTACCTTAATGGCTTGTTATTTAAAAAGTTAAGTATCACACACCAAAATTATTCAAAATCGCTGGGTCAGCTGTGCCCACTACAAAAGGGCCAGGAATAAATAAATGCTGTCAAAGTAAATGGAACCAGGATGGTGATCGCACTGAAGAGTCTCCTCTGAAGTCAATTTCTTTTGAAGAAAGCAGCAGTCAGTTGGTATTTGAAATGTTTTCTCTATTTGGAACTTGTTGCCTGAGCAGTAAGTCACGTCAGCTTTGGCTCAGTCCCCTTGAGGCTTGAACCAATGAAGCCTGAAGTCACCACTCAGCAACTGCAGCAGCCATGGGACGCCTGGAATTTGCCGAGTGCACTGAGCCTTAAAGCAGAACAGCTGTTGTGGAACGCCGCCGTTAGAAGACACCGAGGAGGGACTGGGGGCACTATAGACACCCCTGTCTATTCTAAACACCGAGGTCAATCACTGCTTCGTTACTTTCTTGCAAGACAAGAAATTGCAAAGATGAAAGTATCCAAGATCAGTCTAAGGACTAATTGGAAAATTCTCAGTTCTTCTGTAATCCCAGCTGCGTAAAGCCACTCGATGGGTGAAACTGTGTTCAACACACCTGAGTCACTGACCACAGACCCAAAGTGCTGGGAACAGAGTTGTGCACAGTGTGAGCACACAAGGATGGTTGACTCACAGAAACTACTGAAACTGTTGCATTAAAGATCTGCCACAAAATAAAAATAGGACCATAATGTGTCTCAACAGGAAACCATCAGGATTTCTAAAGTATTTATCTCACATGATGATATTTATATTAATCATTTCAATTTTGATGGTCTGGTAGGGGAGATGCCAGACCACAGAGTTCATTTGTCATCACTGAACCATTATCTAGGGGAAAAAACTGTCACAGACATAGAAATAAATCACTGTCTTAAAATGAGAAGGCAATGCGATAGGAGTGTAGCTCCTGAACAGAACCTTGCAGATCCTACCTCCGTGTGGAGCTGCTTCTACCATTACATGCTTTGGTCCATCACAGAGAAGATCTTTTTAATTCTACAATCTACTGTGTTGATTTAAGAGTGTCGGGTGGTGTTTGACAGCTAAAAGCACAGAGGCGTCGCCTTGATGTGGGCATAAAGTTCGGGCAAGAAAACGCGGGAGTGAGGGGAAAATAAAATCCCCACCACGTCTGCTAATCCAGTAAGGTTTTCGACTGTTTGTCTTCAGAAGACAGCACTGCTGTTTCACAGCTGAAAGGACCCTTAAAGATCAATTGTCCCCATCGGAGATATTCATGAAATGGCTGTTGAGTGGCCGAGTCAACAAACCCCTTTATTGTATAAATGGGAAAAGCAAGAGATATGGACAGGTCTAAGACCATAGAAACCCACCAAAAAGGACAAGATCCCTAATGACTGGTAGTAAATGGTTATCAAACTGGATGTTTAATTTTAATTTAGCTCCTCTTCAAGGCTGCCATTTGTTAGAATGCAACAAATGTTTTCTACCCAGTTTTGACTGCTCATCAACAAAACATTCTGATGAAGGACCTATGCTCCATGCACTGCGGGGAAACAGATGAAGACCCGCAGCTCAGGCAGGGACTCTGCCACAGTCCTTCTGGCTGAGGCAGTCACGTGCTACGACTTCAAGTGCATTAGAAACCAGGATTTCCCACCCGAAGTCTCTCATTTTGTCATCTCCATAATTAAGTATTAATAGAAGCAGACAGAAGAACAAGGGCCTGTGTGGGATGTACTCACAGAGGAACAAGAACAGGAAGAAAGGGGAGATGTGGAGAAGACAGAAGACAGCGGAGCGTTTTACACAGGAAGAAGGAGAGCACCCATCAGAAGGCAGAGCGGAGAGGGCACCCGCCTGCTGGGCATGGTGTGGCTGTGGGGACCATGACGGTGGGGCATGCTGCGGCAGCCCTGGGAGGCTGGGGTGACTCACGCCACCCTGGAAGAGAAATAGGGGAATGGCTGCAGGTTCAGGGCAGAGTGACATGAAAACGGGCTTTTAGGAAGGTCAATGTTGCAGCTGTAACAAAAAAGGAGATACCCAAGACAGGAAGTACTGAAGGATCTGAAGGTTCAAGCAAGGATAGGGAGGAAAAAGTCCCCAGGCACAGACTGACTGGCTGAGACGGGCTAACACGGGGAGGAGCAGAGAGATGACCTGAGACCCAGGATACTGGAGTCAGAAGAGGAATGACAAGAAGGGGGACACTTGTTAGGACCTATTCTAGAAGGGGTGAGGAAGAGAAAAGATGTGTTTTAGACATGCAAAGTTTAGGGTAAGGACAGACGTGTCAGGCACAAAGCAGGGAAACGTAGACTGGTACTGGAATAAAAACCGCTCACCTCCTGCTGACAGCAAAGGGGTGAGAGAAGCAGCAGCAGTCAATGCTGATGCTTTTTAAATGCTGGGAGAAACCAGCAAATTAAAAGAACACGGGAGGCAAGCAGGGGGTGGTATGAGAATGAATGAATGAGGGTTAGAGCAGAATTAAAGCCTATTAAGAACTGATAGAAGATGGGATCCAAAAGACAGAAGAGTTAAAATTGGCGAGGAAGAGAAAATCTTATTTTTTCAGAAATGAGCACTCAAGAGAAGTCACTTAGAAACTCTTCCGTAAAAAGATTTTTTTAAAAGTAAAGTATCTAAGGAGATCATCCACTGAAAGAGAAAGTAGCAGAGACCAAATTTAGGTCTTCAGGCAAGAGCAGATGGGTCATATTCCGGGGTGAAGAGAACATGAATACAATGACAATACACAACAATGGATAACGTGCTCTCTCTTCGGGACCGGGGACAGGACTGGCACACGCACACTCTCCCTAGGGGCACGTGTGTGCACACATGCACCCGTGCTCACATTCCTGTGCATGCACGGCTCTGGCTACTGAATACCCAAGAAAACCCAATAAAAGGTATCTCACATCATTAAGATTAATTTTTGTTTTGAAGCACTAAAGAACTGTATTTAACAATTTGGTAGACGTTGAGGATAAAAGAATTATGTATAATAATGTGCTACATGTTGAGGATGAAATGACAGGCTTTTCTCATTATCCCTTAGAAGCTTACAGTCAGATGAGCAGCAGAGTGGAAGTGGCAAATTATAATGGAATATGATATGGACAGGACATATGTGCTACGAAAGCCACCAGTAATTATGGGGAAAGGGAGGTGCAGAGACAAAGGGAATAAGGGAAAACCAAAACACTGACATTTGAATAAAAACTTTATCCATGAGCAATTCACTCAGCAGAGTGGGAAGACAGCATTTTCGGCAAAGAAACCGCATGGGCTTGGGCAGGAGGCAAGACAACACACTAGGGAAGACACAAGTCTTCCAGGAGGTGGCAAGGGGACAGGCAGTGAGTGGCAGGACACAAGGTTGAAAAGCCGCCAGGGGTCCAATTGGTTTGAGGTCCTGAATGTCACCTTAGGAGTCTGGGCGTGACTCCATGAGACAATGGAGAACTGCTGAAGGGTTTTAGGCTGGAACAATGTCTGTGGTGTGAGAAATCTCTCTGGTAGCAGTGAACGGCTCTCACCTGCACCGGGCAGTGCATGACCTGCAACCTTGCAAAAAATATCAACTCCTGGACCCCACACCCCGAGGTTCTGATTCAATAGGGCTTTGGTACAGGTTGAGCATCCCTAATCCGAAAATCTGAAATCTAAAATGCTCCAAAATTGAACCTTTTTGAGCACTGCCATGATGCTCAAAGAAAATGCTCACTCAGAAAGTATAATGCAAATATTCCAAAATCTGAAAAAATCCTAAATCTGAAACATTTCTGGTCCCAAGCATTGCAGATAGGGGGTACTCAACCTGCACAATTTGTACAGGAGTGTTTTTTAAATGGTCCTCAGACGATTCTCATTCGTTTATTTCAAAACTCCTTATTCAGCTTCTATTATTAGAAGCTGAGAACTCAAGCAGAGCGGCAGAGGCGGCTGAACACCTGCGCCCGGGAGACCAACAGTCAAGGGCGAATGGGGGAAGAGGAGCCGTGGCTTGGCACGGTGCGGAATGTCTACACGCATGCACACACACGTGCACACACACACACACACACACACACACACGCAGAGTGAACACTACTGGACAAATCTTCATTTCTTTCAAAACTGATGATCCTGCTGTGATGGGACCAAACATTCCAGATGGATGGGTGTCACTGATTGTTTCACATGCTCATGACCTGAAGTACAAGTGTCAGTACATACTACTTACACTCTATTCTTTGCCCACCAGATATGCGGCTCCCTATGGGAAAAAGCTAGAGTCCTAGTCCAAAAGCACCAGTCATTTGGACAAATAACCGAATCTGCTTGTATAGAGAAATGTTCAGTGTTCCCCAAGGCTGTGGGGAGGGGGGCAAGGAGATATAACTGAAGCTTCCTGCTGGGAATTAAACACACACAGACTGTTAGCATATCACTCTGCAGTCAGATAATGTCTTAGGACTGGAATTGCATTGGCTTTTTGAAATGCAGCGATGATGGTGGGGAAACGGTTCCCTGCAGATCTGTTGAGCAACCTTCCTTGCCTGCTCAGGGAACTTGGTCCTTGTCCTTTTTAAACCCGTGCGGTTACTCTATTGGATTGCCAACAATTTTTTGTTATCCTTTTCTATAACTGCTAGGCTACTTAATAGATCCCAAATCTAGCTTAATATAGTTAAATTACTGTGAATTATCCTTATTTAGGTATCTTCAAATTTGGTAGGTCAGCCGGCATTTATATGCTGTACATATGATATTTTCATCCAAGTCATCTTTATATGAATTTTTAAAATGGGATGTTCTCCTGGGCATGCGGGGATAATCTAGCGTCAGAATGAGCAATGATCATTCACAAATAATCACCATATCCTGTTTGGAGACAGTTTCCCAGCCAACAGGCTCCAACAAGCCTCCACAGCTTTACTGCTTAGCTAACGAGCTCTACAGTGAAATCTAATCTAACTTTGAAATGTCAGCCATCCATAGCAGTTTCTTTGTTATCAACACCAATTTAAAGCATGCCTGTTTACTCCTCTCAGAAACTGACCTCTGAAACTACTCTGTTCCTAAGACTTGTATATAAAAATAATGGAAAAACAAATTGACAATTAAAATTGCTATTTTGTCCTTTCTAGTTGATTTACTTCTCAAAAATTACAACTTAAATTATGTGTATAAAATACAGCAATGAATTTATATTCATAGCTATGGTATATTTTTATATTAAAATATATGTCTACCAAGTATAAAATGTAATTCCTTTAAGGGCATATACATGCACATAAAACTTCTCAATTCCAAGCACCAAGTGTTATTTTTTTTCTTTCATGTGAACTTACATGCTACTGGAACTTGTTATTAGAGAAAAGTTCTCCAATCCCACAAAACTCCAAAGGCCCTTTCAGTTCAGTCCATTTTTCTTTTTCCTTCTCTTCAAACAACTCTCTGCTTCCTTTTCTCCCTATTCTACTTACAAAACCCTTGACCTGACATTATTCATTGGGTCCCTCTGGTACCACCCAGGCTGCTGGCTGAAGTCTCCGCAAGTGTTTCCTTTCCCAGGTCGGGGATTTTCGGCGGCCATGGCAGGCCCGCTCCGCCCCGACGGCAGCCAGCTGCTCTGCAACCCGGCATGGTTTCCCCCACCCTGTCTCCCTTCTGCTTCCTCCTCCTTCCTCGCTGGACCAGTGCAGCATCATCCCGGGCAGCCCCACCTCCCAACACCAACTACACAACCCACTGGATTCTGAGACGAGGCAGCACCTTAGACACTGCCTTACGTCAAATGGTTAGTCTTTACTCCCACCTAGATCCAGTACCCACAAAGATACTCACTGGTCCTCTTGCTGCTTGTGTGTCACCTACCTTAGCAACAGGCACTGATTTCCCCCACATCCCCTCCTCTCCCAGTGTTCTCCATCTTGGCAAACAGCTCTGCTATCCCACAGCCCCCTCGCTCAGGCAAAAACTCTAGCAGGTCCTTGGATTCTTCCCTTTCCCTAGGCTTCTACTCCAGTCCCTGCACAAGCTCTGTCATCCTGAACGCAGGCATCTCCCTCACGCATGCCTGCCCCTCGCCTGCAATTCCTCATTACCTAACCTGGCCTCCCTGCCTGCACTCCATCCACTGTACCATCTACTTCCCACACAGTGGCACAGTGATCTTTTAAAATCATCAGAGCACATCATTTTCCTGTTTGAAAATCTCTAAAGATGCTCCATCTCATGTAGAGTAAAATCCAAGTTTCTTACTCTGTCCTCTGCAAAGACCTCCATGGTCAGGCCAGTGCTCACCCCTCTGCTCTCCTTTCTGCTGCCCTCCCTGCACCCACTCCTGCCTGCCCGGCCGCAGCCTGTCCTTGGAACACACTGTGCTTGCACCCTTGGTGGCTCTCCTGGAAGGCCTCCATCACCCCACCATCTAGAGGAAGCACCGAGTCACTCGCTATTGTAATTCTCTGCATAACCGTGGTATATTTTGTGTCTTTCCTGTTCACATGTTACTCATTTGTTTTTGCCTGACCTCACTAGAATGGAAGCCCCATGAGAACAAGAGCCTTAGTCTCCGTCCAGCTCTATCTCCCAGTCCTAGAACAGTGCCTGGGGTGTGGTAGGCGTGCCTTGGTATGTGCTGAATGACTACATACACAGCTTCTGATTAAAAATGCTCCAAAACGATTTCTGACAGGTTGCTAGCACAAAGTGAGAAGAATCCCATAAGTGCTGTTTACTAAGCAACTATCAAGGTAGTATCCCAGACACCTTCATACACTACATGGCAAAACCCTTAATAAATCAGGTCCTATATCCTCCATTTGTCAGATATGCCCAGGCTCAGGAGGTTAAATGGGTTGTGGAATGTCACCTGCAAGGGACAGAAAGGGCAGCGCTCCTTATGCAGGATCACCAGGGCACGTGGGAGGTCGTTCTGAGCTGTCCTGGCTCCGTGGAGCCCCATGCTCAGGGCAGGCACCCAGGTGTGCATGCATCCATGCTTGCCAATGACAACCTGTCCTGGACTGAGACAACAGTTGAGTGATGTGTCCAATACGTTGGATGGGAACAGTCCCAAACCCGGGCCTATCTAATATTACCCACTGCTGAACACTCTGTGCTAATGTTTAATGTTTACAGCTCTGAGTATTCTTGGAAGAGTATTTTCTATCTTGAGTCATCAAATCATTCAGTCCTCATGTTTATGCAAAGAACAATTAAGCACACAACACAAAACCCCTATGCTTCACATAAAGGCCATCCAGCCTGTGGCCTGTATGGTCACCTGTGCCATCAACTAGGCCACGGCAGGGGACAGGGACACAGGAGGAGTTCCCAACAGAAATGGGACAGAGTTACACTCTGCGTGCACGGAGCATTCCAGAGTGTCTTTGTGGCACAGGTGGAAGAAAGAGAGGTCCCTAAGATGTGCGTGTGAGTGAGAGAGAAAGAGAGATGAAAGTTTCCATTTGTTTTTGCCATTGCCTTTAACTCATTTTTCATAGCCATCAAGAAAATTCTGCCCCTGAGCCAAACTGAACGTCTCATAACCAGAGAATTGCCACTCTGTGCCAAGATAGGCTCTGCATGGTAAGTACCCAAGCTGCTGCCACCCACTAATAAAACTGAGAAAAAGACTTTGAAGGTCACACAACTCCATCTTTTTAAAAGATTACGAAGCCTCAGAATCAAGCAAATCACACACACACACACAAAAGACAGTCCAATCAATCTGTTGAATATGTTAACCTGGGATTTTTCTTTTTTAATGTGTCAGACAAAAGAAAATCTTCTTTGGCCTTTCTGTTTTTTGTCCTTTTCCCAGCCTGGGACACTTCGACCATCCCCGGTGAGACACTCATACACTTAGGTGCAGACGCAGGAACGACGGCAGGTCCCCTCCAGCCCTAGTCACTGCCCACCCCACGGAACTCCCTAAGGTATAGATGTATTTCCATTCATGGAGACGAAGGCAAGGATCAGATGGTTCAGATCTAAGAAGCAACCTGATTTCCACCCCATCCCTAATACTATATGCTTTCAACAAGATCCTTTCCAAGTGGCACAACTTTGCCCTAAAGAAACGTCAAATACATGTTGGGGAAAAGTCCAGATCATTCTAAACCTGAGCGAGAGCAATGCACAGTATCTATTAAATCACATTTTCACTGAACAAAAGTCAGCTTCAAGGACAACACAGTTCGCATTTTCAGCTTGACGTGGGCTTTGCCACGTCAGCTCAGGAAGAGACACGGGACACTTCCACACCGGCGTGAGCTCCGTCCCCACCTGTGGCACAACGGAGCGCGCGGGCCACCGAGCCACGAGGGCTCCCTTTTATCACCGCGGACCCTCGGCTTCCGAGCTCTGCTGAGCTGTAAAAACGTGTTCCAGGTTGTAACTTGGCAAACATGACTTAACCTGAGAGTAATGCTTTAAAACAAATTTCATAACAGCTGTCGTGTCATTTTTAAGCGATACCTTCTGTTTCCACAGAACTTAAACACAGCTTTGTTTTTAAAAGCTAAATTTCATAGGTCTTTCTTCAGCTCTATGGGATATTCACTTCTGGTAATAAAAGGCTCCCGCTAGGGGAAAAAAGGTTTCCAAATGTTTTCACATTTCTGCTCCACGGACTTATGCTCAAATCAGTCTGTCCCACACGAATAAAGAAAAAAAATTATTCTGTATAGTGTCATCTCAGTCTCCACAGTGCCCTTCTACAAGAAGTCCGAGAGGGACTTTAATTACAAATGGGCCGACGGCGAGGGTGGTCGGGGGTGATCACAACAGAAGTACCACTGTGTATCGGGGCAAGGAAACGGCCGCAGCATTCTCCCAGTTCCTGGTATATCAGTGGAGGACAGTTCTTTAGAATGAAATCCTAAAATTGAGTATAGAAATTATTAAGAAACTTTAACCGATGTATGTTTTTTGTCTATCTAATACTTATGTACCAGGTATTCCGTTAGGTTTTTAAAGAGATACAGAATCTGTCAGAGTAAATGCAGTTATGGACAACTATAAAGTATTGGGCTAAAGATATGTATTTGGAAATTGTTAGTTTTTAGCTGGAATTAAAACCTTTGGTATATACAATGTAACCTAGAAAGACAGGAAAAATTAAAAAAAAAAACAAAGAAAGGATACTGAGCGAAGAATCCTTCAGACTAATCAAGCATAAGAGATGGGCCACGTGGTAGAATGAATCAGTGAAACAAAAGTCAAGAGAGATAGGAAAGAATTATGTTTCAGAAGCAAAAGACAGAATTTCTAGAAGGAATGAATGGGCGGGAGGGTAAGTGTTGCTGGAGATCAGCCACCTCAGCCACAAAGGGCAAGAAGAGGTTGCACGTTTGGGAGGGAGGATGTAGGAGTGATATTGATGACATCTAATAGGGAAAGAGCTAAGTCTTGCACAAAACCCATATCAAGTCTAAAATAATAGTCCTTCTTAAAGAATACTTCATTAATCCACCACCAGGCCTCAAGCAAGTGTGAGAAGAGGTTACGACCAGACCACACCTCCAAGTTCAGTGAAATTATTTCTTAAAGAGTCCTCTAGCCAAGAAATACAGAAAGTGATTTAAATAAAACTCATTCACATAATCCTTGCCTTGGGGATTGTCAACTTCCCAATATCAGAAACCCTTTTAATATTTTTTAAAAAACAATTTAAAGGATATATATGACAAATGATAAGAAAACAAATGTAATAGCAACTAATAGACATTGGTCCCTGTTAGGAAATGAGGGGAAAAGATCAGGATTGAAGCAATAACAAGAAAAATAGTAAAACAAATTATTTTCTGAAGATGATATACAAATAACATTTAATTCTTCTGCAGAGAATATAAAAAGGAAATCTCTAATGTGGTAGAACTTACACTGTTTGCTTCCTGGCATAGTCCTTGGTAAGTCATAGAAAAAAAATTCCATATTAAAGTAAACAAGAGAAGGAAGGCTTCAGAATTAGTATTTTCACATAAACTTAAACAACAGAAAAAAATTACCTACTGCAATAAAATTTCCATCTATACAAAATAACCGCATGAACCCTGCAAATGTCCACACACCACCTGGCTGAATAACACAGCTGCAAAACATTTGAGCTCATTGTATTCCAAGCCACGCGGACCCTCCTGACTAGTCACTGCACATAATGTCCATATTTTGTGGCTTCCTTTTTTGTTTCAGCTTTTTCTGAACTTGACATAGAAGAAAAAAAAGGAAATTCCCCTTATGAGCCAGTTTCCGAAGTTTTATACAAGATATTAAAGGCAGTTTTAGATAAAGTTCTTTAATGAGGAAAACTGTGGTGCTGCTGAATTCTCAGTGTATTGGTCCTAACCCAAAATTCCAGACAGGAATTTCACAACAGCTCAAAGCCATTTCACCTTTATAAAGAGAAAACAAAACTGAATTATTCAACCAACCTTTACAGAGCGACCACTGTACTCTGCGGAGTTAACTTGTGCTACCTTCGTTAAGGAGAAGGCTGTTTATCCGTCCTGTCAATGCCGGTGTTCCCTGGGGCTCTGGGCTTTCTTCCTTTCTTGTCTCTTAGCCCGTTCTCCATGGGTTGTCCCATGATTTCTAAGTCAGTATGTCGAAATGAGTTTCTAGATTATTCATTGCATAAGCAGCCCACTGAAGCATTTATTCAAAAGTGTTCCATTGGGATCCAAAAGCATATTGATGTGCTTATTACAGGTCCGTTAAAAACAATCAAACTAAAAAACCAAACTGGGAACCCTCAATAGACAAATCAAAATACGAGAAGAAGTTATTAAAAGCTAAAGAGCTCACAATGTGGATGTAAAGGACACTCCTCTCTCGGCAGTGCATACGGAAAGCACATAGACACTGCATATGGAAGGTTTGCTGCCTTCCTCTTCTTCCTCTAATCTGAATTTATCCATAAAAGTTGAACCGAGGAAAGGAGTTTCTCCCTATGCTCTTACGTCGTATTTTTTAATGTAAAATTTTTATCAAAGTAGAATACATACACATAAAGTGCACAGATCATATGTGTGCACCTCAAATGATTTTTCATTTTCACAAAATGAATATCTGTGGACAGCACTCAGATAAAAATAAACCCAGAAACTTAGCAGAAGCCACCTCATTCCTCTTCCATTTCTTACTCATCCTCCTCCTGCCCAGGCATAACCACTCTCCTGACCTCTAACACCATAAATTAGCTTTGCAAGCTTTGGAACTTGCTAGGAATGAATCTCACAGCATGGGTGTTCACAGAGCCTACTCAGACGTTATGTGTCATTGACTAGCTACTGGAAAGTGTTGCCTCCGCTATCAGCTGTTGTCACTGTGCCTGAGTTGACTACCCTTTTCTTTGCGGATTTGACCCCATAATGAGTAACTGGCAATATCACGTAAAGCCTATGGAATACTAAGTGGTTGGGAATTGGAAGCTTTATCATGTTTTTCTCAAAATTTTCCACTTTCATGGCAGTAAATCTCTGATGGTCTCTCTGGAGAAGGCCCTGGGTTCCCAGGACGTTTGTCCTATATGCCAGGGAACAGCTACCAGATGGCAGAAGAAGGCTCTGTGCTGCCACTGGGTGGGTTTCCCCAGAGTGGCCCTGGGAGATACCCTGCCCCGGGAAGTGGACCCTCAGAGGCCCCCCTCGCTGTCGGCACCCACCGCACGTGGCGTGGGTACGGCCATCTGCAGCAGCAACTGCCTTTCAGGCCCCAGTCCGGATTCAGTGACCTGTTCACAAAACGCAGATTGTACGTGCAGATGTGACAAAACAGGGAAGGCGACACACAGCGGGCACTGTACCTCCAAAGCAGAGGTCCACATCCCCGTCTAATTATACGAACACAAAAAGTACAAGCAGCCAAACCCAGCAAGAGCAAGTGCCACATTTCCACATTGAGAATCTTCTAGAACAAGAGCTAATTTCGATTTATGACCTAATCCCAGCAAGAGATAGATACTTTATTCCACCATCACCACCCCCACATTCCAACTTTTTCTCTGGAGGGGACAGGTGCCATATTAGGTAATTTGGAAAGCTTAATGCCATTATTGATTAGTTACAGATATATAAGAATATACACCTTATCTAAGTGCTGATAAAACATTGGCTGCCAATATCAGAACTAGCTATTGTAATATCCCTGGAGGAAAAACTTCCTTCAAACCAAATGCAAGTTGCAAACAACAGAACCAGCAGGGAAGTGACATCTGCCTTTTGAAGAACACTCTCTCAGTTCAGCTGTTTCCCCACGTCCTCTTCGGGAGGGTTTTATTCAGAGTTTCTCTCTGGAATTTTGAACCCACAGTTTCCTTTGCTTTTCTTTGAAAAATCCTTTCCTTCAATAGGAATCCTGGTTATTACCAGTTAATACTGGATTACCCAGAGCAAGAGAGAATTGTGTGTGTCTAGGTAAATAAACACACTATTAAGGAGTAATGCATGAAAACAACCCATGTGGCTGTGTAAAAGGCCAATTTTAAAAGAGGAAAAATGCCCTGGCTCCACAAATACCCTGCTCTGATTGAAGTCCCCTCATATCAGGTTTTGATTGTTTAATTCTAAGAGAAACAAGACCATGGAATTAATAGGAAGAAAACAGCATAATCAGAAACAGCGGTCGCTGGGCTTTCTCCGGTGCAGGGCTGATCTGTGGAGGCTGCTGGTGACTCTAACTCCACCCTGCTGGGGGAAGTGATCTTCCCCCAGCAATTGCCAGACCTCACACTTACCCTTTATGATCCCCCAAATGGAAGGAGAGAGGCAGGGTCCGAAACAGACACCCAGGGGAAAAGAGGCCCACGGAGAAGGGAGACCGAGCCGGGCGCTGCAGTGAGGAGGCGAGTGCAGGGCAGAGCAGGACGTGGGGGCAGGAGAGCGTGGCCCAGCCGGGGGCCCTTGCTACAAAGTGCCACCCCAGGAAGGCCACACAGGCAAGGGTCACGGCGCTGAGCCCCTCTTGTCTCTGTAGAGAGTTCTCTCATCTCGCAGAGTCGGCAGTCAGCAGAGGCAGGGAGAGGGGCAAGAGCAGCCGTCAGGGGTGACGACGGAGGGGCCGTGGCTCTGAGAAGGCCACGCCAGGAGGCCAAGTGCCTGAGGTCAGCGGGGGGAGAGGTGGCAGCAAGGAAGTCGGTCCCGTTCAGCCCCGCGTTCTGATGTTCAGGCCCCTTCCTCCAGCGTTTTACTTGGACCACACGACCGCAACATGTCCTGGGTTGCTCAGGGCCGCTGGGCCTCCCCGAGCTGGACATGCACGGGCAGCAAGAGTGAGAGGCCCCACTGTCCTCCATAGCTGTTCTCCCAGGATGTCATTACCAGGGAGGACATGGAGGGCGGGCTAGATGGAGAACTGAAGAACCTCATCTATCTGGCCCCTCAACTCCATTTCCCCTGAAGGAACAAGGCCTTGTGCACAGAAGGGATGAAATAACTAGAAACCAAAACTCTCTGATCTGCTTCCTGTCATTCTCAGCTAGATTTTATGTCATTGCTCCTAAGCTAAAAGCAGCGTGTCTACCCGGAAGGTCAAACAAGGCCTGGGACTTGTAACATTTTCTGCAGGTCCCTGACTTGCCCCCGAGGGCCATGCGGACACCAACGGGAGATCTGGGTGGCACAGCGGACTGTGGGGTGTGAGGTTTTCTACAGTTTTATCTGCAGCAGCCGATAGGGAAGGGCTTTCTCTAACTGTTGGAGGAAACTGGCAGAAGGCCAAGAGACAAGCGTCCTCCACTGACGTCCACTCTGGGTCAGATCACCTTCCGTGTCCTCCCACAGGACCTGCCAGGCACAGGACGGAGATGCTGGCCTGTCACCTTGCAGGAGGAGTGGGCTGCTGTCCACCAAGGGCCTGTTCGATACCAGGCCCTTCTCTGAAACCCCCAAAAACACAATGGGTGAGAGACCTGTACACGTATCAGTCCATAATGTTAAAAATATTTTTTCATAACAAAATTATGTAGCAAGTTGTGAGAACACAGAGAAGGCTGTGGACAGGGATCGGCCAGGGGGTGACAGAGACGGTCCTGCTGGGTGTTGAGGGTGGAAGGCTGCTCTTGGCGGCCCTTGAGACAGCCCCAGGTCAGGTCCCAGCTCCCTCCTGGCTCTGTGCCCAGGTCCGAGGACTTTGCTAGGACTTGGTTTCTTGTGCAGAGCAGAAATTACAGTACAGATTAAATGCCCAAAGCCCTTAGTAAAGCGCCCAGCACTTGGGGTAGCCGTCATCCTCCCTCTCCCTCCTCCTCTTCCTCCCAGGCACAGAGGCGTTAAGGAAAACATTCCCATGTAAAATTAAAGGAGAATATGACTCTTTTCATTTATAGCCATTCCAACAGTGAATGGAGACAAGGGATTTGTGGCTAGTTTTTAAGCTGAGAAACAGACATCTCTTTAGAATAAATAATATTCTATGAGCTTCTAAAACTGACAGCACAAACAAGAACCATCTTCTAATGGCTAAGCAAGTGTCTTCGCCCAGCATGCTACGTGGCGCTTAATAAACATTAACTGATGATGATCACACAGCCCCCAAACGGTGAATGAATATGAAGTGCCAAAAATTAAACCTGTAGACATTTTGCAAGTTTATGGAACAAGGGAGTGGTTCTTAACCTATAGAATTCAATTTTCTCTTCCCTGTTTCTCGTGGACTCAGTCTCATATGGAGAAAGTGGATGTGGACAGGTTATTTGTTTGGAAATGCTGACAGGGTTCGTGTGACCATGGCACCGTCCTACTCATTGTAACCCCCTGGACATCCAATCTGTATTGATTTAAAAAAATGGAAGAGGGAGCAGTCAAGTAAGCTTAATCTTTTCAAATAATGAAGATTTTATCGATGCTAACACAGCCTCTCCACTTGGTTTGGCACTTAACCCTGCATCGAAAGCCTCCCTAATACGATAATGGTAATACCATCTTCTCCGTCATTATCTCGCGGCTGCAGAGCTATGTACCAACGCGAGTCAGGTTTTCAGGTCTGCCGGCCCCTGCATTCCTGCCTGAGCCCTGCAGGAAACAGAGCCGCGGCAGCTGCCAGCGTTTATTTACACACATTCCTGCCTCAAATTGAATTAATGAGCGTAATTTAACTCAGGCAATGTCCTTCCCAGCACCCCCTTCTCCCTGCCCTGCTGGCCGGCATGTTTTCCCCCCCACAGCCTCCCAGGGCGTCCCGACTGGGACGGACTCGGGCATGACATGTGACCGGGGCCTCGCTACCTTTAAGGTCCTATGAATCACCTTGGGGTCAGGTCAAGATACGGGTTCTGTACCAGCAGGTCCAGTGAGGGCCTGAGACTCAGCATTTCTACCAAGCCCTTTGATGAAGCCCACGCTGCTCACCTGCGGACCACACCTTGCGTAGTGGGGGTTACTAAAGAACTTACCTGCAGTGACTAGAACAAGCAACGTCCTTAACGGGTAACCGAAAGGCAAACGGTAACTTCTGATCAGCTGATGTAATGTAGGATATGCAAAAGCATATATATATATGGAGATATAGATGTGTCTCCGTAGGGGATATATTTACCTTGTCTACTTTTTCCGCATACATAAGAAAAACAGAAAAGTCAAGCCACTCGTCCTATTAACCCTCAAACACAGTCCTACGCAAATTCCAAAGCCTAGGAGCTAAAGAAAGTGTGGAATAGGAATGCTGGGACTCTTAACTTTTATAGAAAAAGCAAAAGTAACCCCACATGAGAAACTTCAGCATGGATGTGGTTAGATGCAGGAGGTCTGTTTATTGC
Organism: Varecia variegata; assembly: GCA_028533085.1. NCBI lineage: Eukaryota > Metazoa > Chordata > Mammalia > Primates > Lemuridae > Varecia > Varecia variegata. The sequence continues at coordinate 4,340,838 of CM052445.1, forward strand.
ATTGGGCAGACCAACGAGGAATTTCCTGCGTGCTATGCCAAAGTCAGAGCGAGAGCAACTTTCTCTGAAGTCTGTGCAATGAAACCAGCAGATCTCCTGTGTATTAACACATTGTATACCTTTGCTAGTTATCCCTGGCAAAAATCATTCCACATTCTACCAAGTGTGGAAAAGGATTAAAAAGAGGCCAGGAAGAAAAAAAGATCCTCTAAAACAAAAGAAAGTAAATGAATATATTAGCAAACCAGCATCAGTGTGTTGGATTTTGTTCTTTCCGGGTAGGAATACACGTATTACCTCCAGCAATAAATATCCTTAACCTTGGATCCAAAATTGTTTGCCCAGGTCCACACAAACTCAGTCTCTGGCTGCTTCAATAGAGAAAGGCTTTCATGTTGAATTTTGCAAAATTTGGGGAATTTTTTTGAGGAAAGATTGAATTTATCATGAAGCATATTTCATCGAGAAACTGGTAAAATGAACCACCTTTTTACCCAAACCACAAAGACTGCAAATTCCTTTGCTAGAAAAGTTGGCTGCTTCTGTTGAAAGGATTAACTTATGCTGAACAGCTCCGGGGGTATAAAGGGATAGGTGAGGCTGCCTTTCCCATTAGGGGACATAACTGGCAACAACAAATAGTAGCTCCTGGAAATGGAAAAATAGTAGCTTATCAATACCATTTCCTTATTGTAAAGGTTTTCCAGCTGATTTACAGAATTGACCTAAACATATTCTAGAAAGATTCTCACAATGCCTAAATTCTGCTGTAAAAACAAAAGTCATCTTGAACCTTTCATTACGGTGAGGGAGCAACTTCCCTTGGTTTTAGTTACCGGCTCACTCAAGTTGAAACCACCCGTGTTTTCATTGAAACAATGAAATAATGTTAATCATATTTTTTCCTTTGGTTGTTCTTGACTTGACAGCATCCTGAGAAAACAAAGAAATTACACTTTTTAACCTGATGGGACAGGTGGCTACTTTGCAAACAGCAAAGTTTGTCAAGAGGCAGCCCTCTACGGATTAGCTGCTGGATTTTCTTGAAACACAAGTAAAAGGAAAATTGTTATTCCGATTGCTTTAGACACTGACAAATTATGGGTAATTGTATGTAGCTAATTTTTTATTTTAAGACTATCTGATTATCCATCGCTGTCACTCTGCCCAAAACAGGCCACCCTGTGGACAGGCCACCCATCGACAGGCCTGCACCCTGTGGCTTTTGTCCAGGATGCCACCTCTTCCTTACCATCTACCCTTTTTAAGTGTGCCAAACTCAGGTCTCCTTGCAAGCCCCAGTCCTCCTTATTTAAGTTTTCTTACCGGGATGACGTCCAGAGTCCTGACTGTGTTTACTTAAATTCTTGTCCTCAGTGCCAAATGCTCTCTGCTCTCCGGCCAGGTCAGCAGGTCCTACAGACCAAACTGTCTGTGCCCTCTGGGGCAAATCACATAAACATCTGAGAGGAGACTGGGGTATGCCATAAATGCTGTGACATACACAACCAACACAGCTGCAGACACGAAAATCGGTGACCTTGGCTTGCTCTGGATGTGTGCCGAGGGGGCGTTGGGGACGGTGGCTTAAGGTGATAGGCTCCCATGCCTGGGAGGTGATGATGGTGCTGAGCAGAGAGGGAACGTGTTAGGGCGAGGGGAAGACAGGAGCTACGCTCCAGAGAGTTGAGTCTGAGGAACTGGGGGCCACGCAGGTGGATGACGTGGAGTTAGAGTGGTTTCGAGTCCTCCTGTGGTCACTATCCCATAATGCCAGTCATTAGCTTAGATACAAATCATACAAGTCACAAGCAACCAATCAGTTGATGACTAAGGCTGGGAGGAGGCTCGTTTGGTTTGCACTCTGACCCCACTCCTGCCTCTGCCAACCACTCCCAAAACACTTACTGAATGCTGCCCTACACACAACACAGTGTGCTGTCTGCAGGAAGTTTCCCACCTAAAGGGCACACCTGAAACCCCATTTTTCTCCAACGCTGAGTGGAAGTAAAGTGAGTGGTTAAATTGTTAGCCTTTTGTTTACAATCTACTTATCAAATTAGTTTTGTTGGGAGGGGGCAATCTTGTAAGATTGACGTATGCAGGTCTTTGAGGGCTCTCTTGACACAACAGAGGCTCTGGGAGGAGCTCACTAGAAAAGGAGCATTTCCCCTCTGTCAGCAATGCCGTGTACTAAGCAACGTCCTTAATGAGTCCTTAATGAACACGGCTGCTTTCCAAGCCATGTCTAGAGGGGCTGGGGACTTACAAAATGGCTTCAGAATTCACAGTGATGTGATTTGGGTGGTAAACAGCTAGAGAGGGGTCTCCTGGCAAAAGTGGGATCGATTAACTAAAATCGAAACTTAAGCTGCTACGGCTGGTACAGAAGTTTAGGAAAGCACTTACTCTAAGGAGCAGGGGAGGGGACACCCTCGAGTACCTACAGCTGAACAGGAACCAGGATTCGAGGGAGTTGGGGGCGCCAAGGGCAGAAGACGTCGAAAAGAAAGACAGCCAGAACTAACTTTAAAGAAAGCAAAATACACAGAAAATTAATATGTATGAACAGCTCTTGATGAAACTGAAAGTGAAATGACACGACGAATTCGCAATACTACGGCTTCACACATCGCTTTGCTAGTCAGAAGTGCCGTGTTTAGAGCTTTGAGTTCTGGAAGCTCACTTCACCCCCTCAGAGTTAGAGAATGAAGAGGTGGGCTCTGTAGACCACCTGGACCCCGACTGTAATCTTCTAGAATGACAACTAATTCTGGCATCAGTGATACTGAGGAATAAAGGGAATTGTTTTTCTAAAAAAAAAAAAAAAAAAAAAGTTTTGGGGGGAAAAAGCCTAAAATGACATCTAATATGTGGCAATCTGTCACCGACATGACCTGTGACAGAAGAACGACATGAAAGGCTTGAACTGAATTCACTTTCATGCTGTATGTGAGAACACTACTTCATCAGGCTTATTCCACTGGGTTTGAACCACTAAAAAACACTGGAAAAAATAAAAAAGATTAGCTTTTCTTTTAATAAAAATGAACACATCCCCAGGTAGACAACTTTGTTAATTAAAGTTGCTTCTTTATTTTATACTTCCTGTTCAAAACAAACTATTCCAGTAATAATGGGCTATTTTCCAAAATCATGCTTATCTCAGATTTAAAAAAATCTCATTTAGAATCAATATTTTTATGTTACAGAAAACAATATGTCCTAATGCAATATTTAATTCTCTTTTAAAGGATTTTTTTATAGCCCAGACAAAAGTGGTTTTTTTTTCTCATTTTAAACAGTTTAGCAGTCAGAAAGATCGCACAGAACAAGACTCATATATCCATAGTCCCTCTATTTCCGTTTGTTTCCAAGAATTACCTTTCCCATATTAATCATAAAAAGGCAAAATTCTGACTTACTACGGTACAGGACCTATTTTTCATGGTCAGTCTTGTTCTTCCTGAATGCCATGCCTAGAAGAGCTTCTCAACAGGCCTGTAATTCCCTGCAGTGAACTTTTAAAGGCCCCTCTCTGCAGGTTTCACGGCCCCACCTGGCCTTCCCCATCACGCTGACGCGCCGACCTTGGTTATCAGTCACTGTTTCCTCCCTCTCACCTTCCAGCTCTGTTTCTTCTGGCTCTACTGGACATGCAACCACTTTACTTACTGCTTTTCTTTCCTTTAAGTAATATGCTGTGCGGGACAGACGTTCCGAATCTTAAATTTTTTCTCCTCTTGTAATAGGGCTTTAGTTGACATTAAAATCCTACCCGCCAACTCCTCTCTGGGGCCAGACCCACCCGCCCCACTAAGCCTCCCGGGGCGCCATGAGCTTGGACTGCACCAGCGCCCTGCGGAGGAACTACCCCAGAGAAGTTCCGTTTCTTCCATGAAGTCATCCCAGATTTATCAGAGGCCAGCAGCTCACTGAGCTCTATCTGTGCCTGACATTTTTCTTGACCCAAATGCCTCTCCGACCATGTGCTCATATTTCCGACTTCAAAACGCCAATCTCCTGAACATCGTAATGAAAATGCTGCCCAATGGGGTGCTGGCTTAGGGCGTGTACATTTCTGCTAGTGCCACCTGTGACCCACCATCCTCCTCAGTGTTCTCTCTCATTATAAAACCATCAGATAATGACTGGTTTGGTAGCACCTGGAATTAGGCAATCAAAAAATCCACTTTGATTCTCTTTTTGCCTTTTCTTTAATACCAGCTTTTACATGAAGTTATTAAATGTGACCATTAACTCTTTCTAAATACCAATATCAATGAATATTACACCACAGATATCACCCACATACTCACAGTTTGGCTAAAATTTTAACTGGAGATGTTCTATCATTCTTTGGGTGGGAAAAATACACAGTTTGTGCTACTGGATTTTTGAGCACACTTCTCTTAAGAAAAGTGTGAAATTCATTAATTTATCAATCACTTCTTATGTGCAGATCCTGTGCTAGGTACTTCTAAATGTTCAAATATTTGACATCTGCTTGTGTTATTGTGTTAGCAATCCAGCAAACAGATATGAGGCACCTACTACACAGAGCCGGCTACATTCCTGTTGTTCAATTTTGTTTTGTTAACTCATTCACTTAAATATTTACTGAATGCCAATAAGGACGGGTGCCAGGTACCAAGGATGTATTGGAGAGCATCCACTTCCTTCACAGAGCTCACAGTGTAGAGGGAGAAACTAATATTAATCATGAAATTATATGAATAAAAAGGTAAATTTTATTAAAATTGTGGTAAAAAACATAAACATCTTATTCGTTGTTTTAAGAGACGGGGGTCTCGCTGTGTTGCCACGGCTGGAGTGCAGTGGCTGTTCACAAGCAGGAGCGCAGGGCGCTGCAGCCTGAGCTCAGGAATGCTCCCTGCCACACGACACTGCCTCCCCCAGCTTCAGCTTGGCCGTTTGTAAGCGTAAGTTCAGCAGTGTTAACTAGATTCACACTGTTGTGCAACAGATCTCTAGAACTTTTCCATCTTGCAAAACTGAAATTCTACCTGCATTCAACAACTCCTCGTGTCCCCCTCCCCCCAGCCCCTGCAAACCACCATTTTACTTCCTGTGTTTGTGAGTTCAACTATTTTAGAAATAACAGATAAGTGGAATTATACAGTATTTGTCTTTTTGCAACTGGCTTATTTCACTTAGCATAATGCCCTCAGTTCTCAACCATGTTGTACTACAGTGACGGGATTTCCTTCTTTTTTAAAGTTGAACAATATTCCATTGTGTGCACATATATCATATTTTGTTTATCCATTCATCTGTTAATGGATATTTTTATTGCTTCCACCTTTCGGCTATTGTGAATAATGCTGCTATAAATACGGGTGTGTGAGTATCTTTTAGAGACCCTGCTTTCAATCCTTGCGGATATATGCCCAGCAGTGGAATTGCTGGATCATACAGTAGTTCTTTTTTTAACTTTTTGAGAAATCTCCATACTGTTTTCCCCAGTGGCTGCACCATCTTACATTCCCACCAACAGTGCACTAAGGTTCCAATTTCTCCACATCCTCACCAACTATATCCTTCCTCCCTCCCTGCCTCCCTTCCTTTGCCATCCTAACGGGTGTGAGGTGGTATCTCATATGTATATGTAGATTTTCAGTTGTGGACAGAACAACAAAGGAGAGGCAAGTTGTGTTAAGAGGACACACAACAGGAGCACGTAGGTCCGGGATGCTAGGAAAGGTTCCCTCCTGATGCCACGAGGCATCCGAGATCTGGTAACCGCGGAGACACTGATTGAGTAGAAGGCAGAGACCAGGCACCCAGCAAGGAGAAGAGGAGGTGCAAGCGTCACAGCTCTTCACGCCAGGAAGGGTCAGGGAGGGAGATATGACAGGACAAGGGGCCCCGAGGGCCTCAGGCGCCAGGTAAAGGATGCTAAGCTTTATCCTTGAGGACAACAGGAGGCCAGGGAACAGTCAGACTCAGATTTGTGTTTTGAAAGACCACTCTCGCTTCCGTGGAGGGATGGATCCAGACAGACTGGATGCTAAAAACTAGTTATGAGGCTACTTCCATGATCCAGGCAGCAAAAACTAAGTGGATGGGACGAGAACCGGATGGAAGGAAATACATTTGAGAGATATTTAGGAGGTAAAAATGACGGAGCTTGGATTCATCGTGATAATGGGGGAGGGTTCTGAAACTCAAGAAGGACAAAAGGGTGAGGGGTTCACACAATCTTAGGGATTAAATAATCATCCTCCATAGAAATTGTCATGTACTTAATAAACTAACCACTCAGAGGGAACAGCAAGACATCAATGTGACCAAAGTCCCAGGTCCTGACCTCGTCCTTCTAATATTCAGAAGATGATGTGATATTAGCCAACATTTTGGAAAAACTACTCGAAGTCAGATCCACGCTTTATAAATCGCGGTTTATAAACTCCACTTAAAGCGATCAGTAAGCCCACAGATTAACAGCTCGGTCGTCTCCCCCAGATCTTATTTTTAGGGAAAGTCCTGTGAGAGAGCCAAGACCCTTTTTGCAGCAAGTGACTAAAATAGAAGTGAGGCCGGGCACGCCCTGGGTGTGTGGGAGAACCCAGAGGATCTGGGCTGAGGCTGCGTTTCCTACCTCTCGATCCTGCCTGCGCTAAATTTAGCTCTGGGGAGTGAATCTGAGTTTCCAAATCTCTGTTGATCAAGAGCTGCACTGTCCAGAGCAGCAGTCCCGGGCCAGACGCAGCCCTGGAGCCCCTGAAACATCAACGTGTCCAGTCTGCCTTGAGATGTGCCACGAGTGCACCCCACCCACCAGATGTCAGAGGCTCAGGACAAAAAGAAGAATGAACACAGACTATCTCATTAACAATTTCTCTTTAGGTTGATCACATCTTGAAGTGATGATATTTTGGAACTGTTGAGCTAAATAAAATATGTTAATAAAACTAATTTATTTTTGCTTTTTTTAATGGGGTTGTTAGAAAATTTAAAATTATACACACGTCTCCCATTGTATTTCTATTGGACAGCCCTGCCCAGGACTTTTTGAGTCTCAGCCATCTGAACTGCGGGCTGCCAAGAGAAAGAGGCCTCTCTTAGAAAAGCTCCTATTTCCTTCCATTTCCATCTCAAACAATTAGCTTCTACCCAAGCCTGTCCTCTTCTGCCTAGCAGGGGAAACTGGGGGAAGGATATATTGAAGGCTACAAAAAGTAGGCAAAGCTCCTTCCTACTCCAACTTGGTGGATTCACAGTAGGAAAAGTGAACCAGCTGCTTTTCTGCTACATAATGACAACTGTCAGTTTTCCGGAAGGGCTAGGAGAGTTCTCTCTATCTTTACTTGACCCAGAAAATTTTACCTTTTTTGTTTGCAACTTGAGTTATTAATTTCTTCATTATTTAGGATTCTTTCCAGAAGTAACAGAAACCCGTTTGATTTATCTTATGCAAAAACAGGAATATATTGGTTTATGGGTATCTAACAGTTCAGAGATGGCACTAGCTTCAGGCGAGCTGGATCCAGGGGCACGGTCAATGCTGTCAGCTCTCAGTTTCCTCTGTGCTCAATTCATCCTCAGCCAGGCACTCTCCACAGTGGCTCCTGGTAGCTCCCAACTGGCATCGCCCTCATATAACAGACCCAGCAACCAAAAAAGCTCCCTCTCCCCATTAGTTCCAAGAAAAAATCCCTGAACTGTTTCTAAGTGGGGGTCCAGTGTGGGGAACCATGTCCGTTGCTGAACTAATCACCACAGTCAAGGAGGTGGAAGACTTAGTTGACTAGTCTTGGGCCGAGATGCAGAGCCCAGAAGTGGTGCAGTGGTAGAACCAGTACCAACTGAATGCATGGTCTGAAAGAGGGCAAGGGATTGGAGAGGGGGAAATGGATTCAGGGCAGGTGCAAGATGACAAGATGCCACTGCATCCTGCACATGAGATGTGTTCACTGCTGCTGAGCAAACTGGGTAGGGTTTGCCTTCCTAGCACACTCCAAAGTACCTGTGCATTTAACTCTGCCCTCCTTTCAGTTTCTACCCTTCGTCAGGGTGCAACCATTAAAGAAAAATTGTGAATCAAAGTGCACATATGAGCACGGACATAAGCACCCTAGATCTCTCTCTTCTTGTCTTTAGCCAAAGGAATGACAAATGCTTATGAGAGCAGGTCAATCCAGGTTCAAAAAGCATCTGATTCACTCCATGGATACGTCAGTACTTTACACTGCCAACGGAAACAACACTAACTGACAATCTCACCTGCTTTAAGTCTGCTCACTATTTTTGTCCTCTTAGATACGGTCGACAATAGCTTTGCATCATTATTTATGAAAAACAGAAAAATTGTGGTCCAGGCTTAACAGCATGCCGTACTTCTCTTTCCTCTCTTCTCTTGTCCAACTCCCTGGTCATGTTTTCCTGTATAACTTGATTTGGTGGCCTTTCTCCAGCACCTCTCTACCGTTTAAACAGAGCAAGCCTGAAGAGACCCCTCCAGCCCCGTCTCTGGGTGGGGTCGCTGCGGTGATGACAGTCTCCAGCCATCAGACACGGCCGCCTCCCTCTGCAGATGTCGGGAAGGAAACTTCTGCACAGAATCCTAACAAGAGCGGCCTGCATACACACTTCCACATGTTTCGAGAAAGGAAAAGTTCAAAACCACATCAAACCCCGCTCTGTGACCGCTGAGCATAAATATTACAAACAAACAAAATCAGCATGTAATGTGCACTTTAATTTGCTGACAGATATTTAAAAAATTAACATCAGAATGAATGACAAATGCCAACACTACAACAAAACCTCTGAAGAAAAAAATAACTCACAATCGAAGCCGCCTGGCCTCTAATTAACACACAGCATCCTTGAAACAAGAGGCCAAAATAAAATAAATCGCCAGAATGGAGAGAATTATGTATGGGGGAAGGGAGAGTGGAGACTGAAAAAAAAATTAGGGTTTTTCATAATGTACATTAAAAAAATACCGTTTGAAACTTGCTTTACTGTAGAGAAGATTGTGGCTCAATTGCAAAGTCTGTTTATGCCTTCTAACTCCACGTTTGTATTTTTAAAATTCCATTACGTTTCAGGTAAGTCATTTCAGATAAAATTTAATACAAGCAAAATTTTAAGAATTAACCAATATTTTCTTAAGATACCCAGTTCATCATCACCCTGGGTGCTTTCCACGGTGAGAACTCGAGAGACTCAGCCTGGCGTCGACGGACTACAGAGGGAAGCCCGGCTGCGCCACACCCCACCTGACCCAGGGACTGGTCCTTTCTCTCCCAGCCTCAGTGTCCTCGCGTGGTAGCAGATTACTGAATGAGCTGATGCTCAATTCGTCGTGCATGACATTGCATGTGCATATGTGCATGGGTAAGTTCAGTCTGACATATAGTATTAATAATTGTTCAATAACACCACCTATTATTTGCTGCCTGATTTTCTTTAATTTCCCTGTTAAATCCAAAGATAGATATTATCTCCCTCCTAAACCCGACAAACTGGAGCTCAGAAATAACACGGGTATGGATATTATGAACAATAGACTTAACTTCATAAATGTCTCCAGTGTTAGGTTAATTTGGTTCAAATCCTACTTTCACAGTTATGATTTGCGCGGAATAGGAAAGAAATCTGATCAGGTCACTCTAATCCAGGCGGATTCCGTGGATCCCCCGGCCTTGCGGGGAAGCTTTCGGGATAAAGGGATGGCAGATCCCGCCGCTGCCTGCAGAAAGGATCTGACACCACTTCCAGGAGCTTCCAATTTTCAAAAAATACACTTTTTCTTTGTTTGTTAACCAGGAGAAGGAAAACAAAACAGCTTGGCATTATATGTAACAACCACAAAAGCCATTTTCTGACGAACTCTCGTTCCATGGATGCCTGAGTTTCCTGATTTCACAGCCCAGATATTTACAGGCTGTGAAAATGCACCTGGACACCGGCCAAATGAGTGTCTCTGATTTTTCTTTTCATTATCGATGAAGAGGTTTATTTTTGGTTATAGTTTTATTTATTTATTTATTTGGTTCTAGCGACTGCCTCGGACAGGGATTGGTGTGAAGCCTTCAGGGAGGTGAACGCACAGGAGAGGGGACTCCGGGATGCGGGTGACAAGGGCCACGGGGACAGGAGAAACCAGGAAGTCACACTCCCTTGGCTTTGCTCATATGCTGTTTATTCAGGTGAAAATGTCATCCAGAAACACAGCGTGTTACTTCTCGTTAGTCTTCCTGTTCCACAAAATGCACAGTTGTAGCCAGATTTGAAACTGGACTTCAACAGATAATTTGGCCAACTTCAACACTCAAGAAAACCGTACAAAGAAGCTGCCAGGATGACATTCCCCACCGAAAGGCAAGTCCCTGCGGACGGGCCTTTTTTCCTCCCAGGGCTGCCCGCCGGCCGGGCCCCAGGCTTCTGAAACACAGCGCTTGAGGACAACAGCACCGAGTCTGTTCTACATCGTCCTGTAATAGGGGATCCCAGTAAGCTTCAGCAATGCACGTTAGATGCTTTCTGGAACGTTATTATCTAGACAGACTAATACTTGCAATGTCAAAGTAATTCTTTGCCAACTCCTTAAATCAATCTGTAACTTCAAGTAGAGCAAAACAGTAAAATATGCTATGCTAAAGTCTTAAGCTCGTTTTTAAAAATCGCCTATTTCCTCTGCTGACCATGTACGGGTGAAGGCAGGGAAAACACCCAACGCCCACCCTGGGTGAGGGAACACCCCCCTGCACACGCACATGCACACACACACACACACGCACACACAAACACACACACACACACGCACACACAAACACACACACACACACACGCACACACAAACACACACACACACACACACACACACACACACGGGAGGTGCTGCCGGTGGAGCCTGGCCTGGGGGCAGCTTCATTTGGTGTCTCAACAACTGCATGAGAGATTTTTGGATTTTTTTTACTTGTCAACTAAAAATAATAATAAAATAATGAAAAAGAGACTTGTTTTTATTTGCCTTTTTGTCTTTCTGGTCTCTCCCATGCCAGCAGCAGCACCCAAGGGTGGTTCTCCCCGTCGTGGCTGAAGCGCTCCAGGGTTTGCCACAGTAGCAAACGACCTTTCAGACGAGAAGCCATCTCTCTCTTTGATACATTTCTTTTAGGAGCAAACGCGCTGCTCTCCCAGAAATCCCCAGCAAATGTCTCCTTGTGTCTCCTTTTGGGTTTCTGAGCCATTCGCTACGACATGGGGGATGGGATCAAGCCGTCCCCTGCAGCAGGGGTGGAAATGACTCCCCAGAGGTGCTGGGCTCTCGCGCAAGTCCCAGCACACACGTGAATACAAGCTGGGCACCCTCAGGAAGGGGTGAAGGAGGGTGGATGCTGGGGACCCCCAGCCACCCCAGGGACCTTACCCTGAGGACGAGTCCTCTCCTGGCCCTCAGGAGGACTCCTGCCCGCAAGCCCTGCCCTACAGACAACAGCTGAGCAAAGACGGCCACCCCCATGACGTCAGCCCCACTTCTCGACTTACCTCCTAGAGCACAAGCAACGTGAAACAAACATCACTCTTTCATATTTCATGTGGCACATACCTAGGCCTGAGATCCACTGGCTGCGAAGTCCAGGGGGATAATCAGGGAAGACGAGGAATTAATTGCTGTGATTCAACGATGACAGAACCATTCCTCCCCCTGTTTACTTTTAGTCCGCTGGGATTTGCATTGTGCACATACAAGTGTGTCTATAAAACTCAAAAGTACACCCATTCCTGTATTTAGGACAAAGAAAAAGTCTGTCCCATGCCAGAAACTGACTGGAGCCGGGAGGTTGGCACTGCAGGCAGAGTTAGCAGTCTGTAAGCTTTGAAGTGAAAGGGTTTCCCTGCTTTACTAGCAATGAAAAGAACTTTAAAGGAAAAGCACCGGAGTCTGTGAGGAGCATTTCTCCATGGTGAGCGATGTAGCGTCTTTTGGTGTAAGTCCCTGTTTAGAAAGCCGCTGCCTCAAGGCCGTCACGGGCCACCCGGCCACGTCTTACATGACCTGCACGTGCGATCCGTCGGCTATCAGTACCTTCAGCGCACCAACTTCTCCCGTGACGCCCAGCACGAGCTCAAACACGGCAGTGGAGCAGTATTTTAGGTGTTTTAGAGCAGCTGTTCTTAAACTTTAAAGGGGAGAATTGCCCGGAGATTTATGAAAATTCAGAACCCAGAGGTTCCGATTCTGTGTGTACATGCGTGTGTGTGTGTGTGTGTGTGTGTGCACGCGCGTGTAAGTGAATGACAGAGAGAGACTGACTGAACATATTTTTTTGGGGGGGGAGTTGTCATTTTAACAAGCAACCCAGATGATTCAGATGCAGGTGGCCAATGGTCCTTACTGGGAAACATCTCAACTAGAACCTATAAAATGTTAAATTCCTTGGCCAAAAGAATTAGAAGTTTAAATCATAGCAATATTTCTATTTATGAGCGTTCAAAAACAATTCATCACTCTAGGCAAAAGAAGAACATGCATGTTTTAGATTTCCCACAGGTTACTGTATTAAATATTATATCTTCACCACAGTCCTCTGAGCTAATTAGGGTGGGTGATATTATTCCGACTTTGCCGATTAGGACATTAACGCAGGCAAAGTGATTTGCCAAAGGTTGCGTAACCAGCTGGGCCATGAACCCAGGTCTCCTGACTTTTGAATAGCGGTCAGGTAAGAGGGCCTCCCCTCAGGCACTCCTGAAGTCAAAAGCCTTGGGAACCCCATGAAGAAAATGTGAGCACGTTTCCTGATCTGGTTCTAGATCAAGTTTTCCTCATCTTTCCATTTCCCAGTTCTACTCCAACAGGCAACTTTGGGGAAGGTGGTGAACTAAGGGAACCCTGTCCTTTTCCACCTTTAAGCATTTGCTTTGGGGACCCACTCTGCAGCAGCTTACACCTCATGGCTGTGCTACCCGCGGGAAAGAAAATCACATGGTCCTCCATGGAAAAACGTCATCACATATTCTCTGTCGCTGAGGACTTTGGCATCAACCAGGACAGACGTGACCCAGGTTTTTCATGTACCATAGAGCTAAGCATGGGAACAGAAAGATGGAAAAGCAGGATGCCCCTAAAAATCCCACAAATGCTGTGCATTTTCAGGAGCGGAAGTATGCAGACGACTTCTTTGATTCAAAAACTTCCACTGGGACTTCCTGGCTTGCTGTCTGGTTGGGTTTCACATACCAAACCGTGAGGTGCCTTAGGGAAGATAAAGACTCTTTGACAGTGGAGAACAAGTCTTTAATTCTACAGCCCTTCCTTTCCCCTGCCCTCAAGGGAAAACCTGCGTGAGAAAAACTCCAAATGTAATGGATAAGACAAAGAAATATTTAATCAAATCAGTTTAGGAAACCCCAGCAGAAACAATACATCTTTTCAATGGTTCAAGATGTTATGAATAGACAGAACGTTTTGTGTGTCAAATCTCTCTCTGGCTTAATTTGAAAGCTTCAAAGAATTATGCTCATTTGCCAAAAACCTACTGTTTAGTGAACTAAAAAAAATGGTTTATAAAAATCACTAAAACATTCTTAAAATGGTAATTTTTAAAAAGCATTATTTTCCTAGAATACCCTTCGCTCTTAAGCGTTCACCAGCCAAGAACCCAAGGGAGAAGCACGGCTCAGGCACATTTTCAACAGTTCCCAAAAGAGCCAATGCCTTTCACGGACGCACATGAACCCAGTTCCTCCTCCTCCTTGTGCCAGCACACGGTTCCTCCCGGGTCAACAGAAAGCCTTTCTGAGACTTTTTAGCCACTGTCCACTAAAGTGATTCTTCAGAAGTGTTAAAAATGTTTTTTAATACTTCCCTGCCATTTTTCAAAGAATGAACAAACTATTGAGTCAAAATAGACAGTGGGCCGGGCATGGTGGCTCACGCCTGTAACCCTAGCACTCTGCGAGGCCGAGGCAGGAGGAGTGTTTGAGCTCAGGAGTTTGAGGTTGCTGTGAGTTAGGATGACGCCACTGCACTCTACCCAGGGTGACAGAGTGAGACTGTCTCGGAAAAAAAAAAAAAATAGAGCGTAGCAGACAGCAGGTGATTCAGCATTAATGTTGGCTGTGACATTAAATTACACATGGTTTCCTGATGCCCTTTTCCCACTCAGAGCTCCGCCCCCAGAAGAAGACTAGAGATGACAAACAGCTCTTTGAACTCAGTCAGCAGATCACCCATTCAGAAATCTGGCCACAAGAAACCGCACTAACCCTCTTACTCAGTACCTAACGGAAACCTCAGTCTCACCCAGCTCTGTTCTACTTCATAGCAACATCATTTGCATTGTGGAAACGCACCAACCAACAAAAAGATTAAAATGACATGGTTTGAGTAAAAAAAAAAAATGCTTTTATACAAAAATGAAATGTAGTTTAATGGTATCACTTCTTTGCTCTTGGACAATAGGAACAGCTCACTAAAATTTCTACTGGAAGAGTTTCCAAATATGTAAATTTTACATTAAGCTGAGCCTTGGAATCACACAGACCTGCAGGCTTACTCGGCTTGTATAGCAAACACGCTGGCATGTTACCGGCTGCGTGATCAGCTCGGTCCCTTGGCAGTTCAAAAGTCAACCGCCCCATGGGGGCGAGTCGGCGACGGGCCTGATTCACGCATGTTTGAGTTAGAGTCACTGAAGCACAGTGCACAGGCAGTGCAGCAGCTCTCTGTCCAGGCACTGGAGGGGCTTCCACAGGAATGGGCTTTGCCTGCCAGTCACACACCAGCTGACCCCATCCTGCCAGCTGTCACTCTCCCCCAATTTAGAAAACTGCACGGCAATCAGCTGCAGCCCCTTGTATTGCCCCGTGCCATAAAACCCCCCAAATGGGATATTCATCAGAGCAGATCTACCCTTAACCAGGAGGAAGAGAACACGAAGCAGATACCCTAAGCACCAATGCCTTACCAAATGCTTGTCAGGCCGGGGATACTTTTCTTGATTTGTTTTGTGGGACCTATTGCATTGGTTTATAATAAAATTGATTTCTTTAAATGCACAAAGTATCTCTGTTGGGAAATGCTCATTTGGCTACATGACAATCTTCTGGGTTCATTCAACACCCTCTCATTTCCTCTATTGCCCGGATTTGGAAAAGAACTGGAAACCACCACGTTATGTGTTTGTCCTCTTTCCTTACAGACAGCAAAGATGCACTAGAGCACACGCAAGTCCGCTCCTGCAGGACGGGACCATCCTGCTCAGCACCTGCCCTCATCACAGGCCCGGCACACCCTGAGGTGTCAGCTGGCTGCTGACCGGGTGAAAAGGCAGGCAACACTACCTGGATCATCTCACCTGGAACAACTGCTGGACTTGGGTGGACCCGGGAGCTTTTGTTCATTTCTACAGAGTAAGTGAGGCAGACAAAGCAGCCAGGTGTGCCATGAACAGGCCCGCCACTAAAATATGTATTCCTGGGGCGGGACCACCAGTGGAAGCCTGACACATGGTTCTCCCCTTCTCACCCCTGGTTCTGTCCCCAGCACAAACACCCTCCTGCAAACGTGGTGGATATACCAGCACCACTGTCAATCTCGGTGCACAGCCCTTGTGAAGAGCTGCCCCTGGGGCCCAGGGGTGCACACACTGGCCTGGATCTGGGAGTAGGGCCAGGTGGGCCTGGGCTATGGGTTTTGGCTGTTTGGGAAGGAAACCTGGAGTACTGGGAGCCCAGAGAATGGATAGACGTGGGAAGACTGGCTCTGTGCACCATGGCTTTCCACTCCGTGCAGAGGAACAACTCTGCCGGGAGCACAGAGGCCCCTGAGCACAGGGCCTGGGCAGCCGGCTGTGGGTGAGCCCAGGTGGGGTCTGTGGGGGGGGCCCGGACACCTGGGCCTGCACAGCTTCTCTGGCAAATCGAGGCGGTTTGGACCACAGATTACCAAGCCCCTTCCTCTGCACAGCTGATACTGTTGGATTCTATGACCCAATTTGTCACTGTTGATGGCTCAATCTCAAACACTGGATAAAAATAATATAAAAGAAAAGGAAATATAAAAAATATTCAAATAAATATAAAGGCCTTCCAATCTCAGCCTCTGCAGTTCAAAGAGATGAACCATGAGAGATTCTGGCTCATCAATGATCTGGTTAATTGAATTGTTAGATTTATCTTTCACAGGTGACCAATTATCAGCTAATCAGAGTGTAACATCGAAACTATAATCAACATAATCACTGGAATACAAATGACCAAAACAGCTCCAGGTTTCAGAGGGCCACAAACCGTATACATCAGCAATTTGTTATGAAATGTGGACATGCTGGGTAAGTCAGAGGATTTAAGCTGACAATTTGCCACAATATTTAAAATTTCAGTCCTATATGGTGGCTCATGCTGTAAGCCCAGCACTTTGGGAGGTCGGGCCAGGAAGATCGCTCCAGTCCAGGATCAACTTGGGCAACATAGTGAGACCCTGTCTCTAAACAAAACTTTAAACAATTTTCAAACACCACTTCTGTGGACTGGACAACCTCTTTGAGATGCTTCGATTTGGTTTATCTCCTGAAATATTCTGATGGAAGTAGGTAACACCAGCCTCCCCTCGAGGTTGTTGTAAGACGCAGAAAGCCGCTCACCCGCACATGGAAAACACTGTTATCACAAGACACACTGGGCACTCTGACAATTAGTAGTACTGACCTGTCCTTTCATATCTGGAGCAATGGGAATCGTGGGCCAGATGGTTGAGTAGATGCCAAAAAACACCAGCCAGATCAGCATGCTTCCCCAGACCGCCAGGTGGCTGAACTGCAGAGGGAGACAGACACTCAGATGGGGCCTCTCACCGCTGGGCAGACTCACCAGAGCTCCACCTCTGCAGAGCCCCCGCACCCAAGCTACCTGTCCTTATGGAAAGATTGGGGAGTTCAATTTTTCTAACTCCTTTGTCTCAGAATTTTTAACAATGATTTCAAGTAATTAGTGGCCCCGAACTACCCTGAAGAAGAACATGCCTTTTGCTGTCACAGCTGACTTTCCTCCAAGATCCATCCTACAGTGACAGCCGGCACCTCTCAGCTCATGGCAAGTATTTGCTCCAACCTGGGGCTGCACAGAACAAGGGCTCGTTAACCCGGTAAGAGAGCGGCTGAACAGACAAAATGAACAAAATGTTTTTATTTATCATTTCAAGACTTTGGTTGTTCTGTTCATTTTGCAAAGTTTTTTTTAAAATCTGGAATGGATATTACATCTTAACAACGCCCCTCTAAGCATCTACTGAGTTGCTATTTTTTTCTCCTTTGTCCTCTCAGTATGATGATCCCTGACTTCGTCCTTTCTTCCACACCCTGCAATCTAATCACTCTGCAAGTTCTGTTAGCTTTTCACAAAACAAAAATACATCCAGACTCTGACCACTTCTCAGTACGTCTTCCTCTAACATCCCAGCCTAAGTCACCCTCACTTCTGACCTGGATTAACTGCCTCTGTCTCTTGAGGGAGTCCCAGTTGCACACTGACCTCCCACCCCCAGCCCCATTTTCCTTAGCAGAATATTTAAACATCAGCCAGGTCATGACATTCCGAGAGAGACAAACATGAAGCATTAGCTATAATCCTCCAATGTTGGAAATAGCCAAAATGTCTAAAATAAGAGACAACGAAATAAATGGTAGAACATCTATACAACTTAAAACTCTTAGATCATGAGCAATGATTTTGTAGAATTACATTCTAAGGCACAGAACATGTGCCTGATATATTTTTAAGTACAAAAAGATTACAAAGCTCTATGTTCTGTAATGTATCCTCATATTAAAAAACACACACACATGCATACAGGGAACAAAGTCTGGAAGGTTACAGAGCAGTGTTAATAATTATCTCTTGGTGGTAAAATCATGGAAATTAAATATTTTTTTGTCCTTCTGTATTTCTCACATGCGTGTGTATACATATGTGTGTATGCATGGCTTTTGGTTTTTTCTCACAATGGGCATATACATTTGAAATGAGATGATTGTTAATAGCTTAGAGCTGTAATTAGGTGCTGAGCCAATGAGTCACCAAGAAACTTTGGATTGCAAATTTGCCCTGATAAAGATCAAACCACAATTTTTACATGCAAAATTTAAAATAAGATAGCTAGATGTTGCTTATTGTTTCCCCAAGGCTTTAAAAAATCATAGCATAACAAATACCTATACTGGATAGAGAAACAAGTCTAGAGAAAACTTACTTTAGTCCAAGCCGTAGTCTCCAAACCAGCTTTCAGACACACAGTAACGACAACATACTGTGAAAAGAAAGAAGAGTTTGGAAAAATCTTATCCTCAGTGAGCTATTTCCATTTTCCATGAGAAATCTCACATCTCCACTTCAGAGCTAGTTCCTCCAAGGAAGCGATACTTCCAAAGGGCCACATGGGTAGCTAACTCTCTAGGGGTTACTTTTAGGAAACACACAGGCAGATTTATTTCCAGAAAAACTCTCATTCTAGTGACGGTCTTCTCACAAATAATAGTTTTGCCCTTTTCTTAGCTTGGATGATTTGGGAGAAATCACCTTCCTGAGTGTTTTCTTTAAAGGGCAGATGTGACATGCAATGGTCATTTGAAGCACGGGGAAGTCTGCCCGTCACCTGTCTAGAAACGGACTTGGCATAACCTTCACAAACAATACAGCAGGCATTTCACAACCATTCGAACTTCAAGGAATCTATAAAATATAGTTTGAAGATTTGAAATAAATAATAATGAGGAAGGCCTTACATAAAAGGTATAGAGAAGTAAAACACACATGGAACATTTAAGAATGGCTTAATAAACAGATAAACTTACTGTGTAAACAATATTTCCAACAAATAAATAGTCGGTAGCCTGACCACTGGCCAGCGGAGTATCTGCAAAACAAATAAGTTGCTATTAACTTCCAAGAAGCAGGGCATGGCCATCTATTATTCAGAATATTAAAAATGGAACTTTAAAAACATCTATCAAAACATAAGGGCATTTCAAAATTGCATCATCTGTGATTCTAATGCCTACTTCTCTAACTCTGAATTTTTTTCATCTTATATTTTCTCCAAATGAAGCAAACAAACAAAATCAAGCTTCCAAAAACCAAACAGCCATTTGATCTGCATTGAAATTTACATTTTTATAAAGATTAAAATCTTTTTATCCATTTTTAAAAAGGAATAACAATACACTAATCTCTCTTTATTAAGTGCTAGCATTATATAACACCTTTTCAAGTATTCTATTCATCTTTAATTTTTGATATATTAGAATTATGGGCCAATGAAAGACAATAACTACATGAATACAAAATCAATTCATAATGACTGAACTTGGGAAAAAATTTGGGGGATATTCACTACTCTTGTTCTCATTTGCAACTACATGAACTTCTGGAGTCTATAAACTGGGAAATACAAGCCTCCAATGAGTGATGTTTAGAAAATACAACCAGGATTTTGAAGCTTCAGTTTTCATATCTTTTTCTTTTTTTTTTTCTTTTCAAAGATGGCTATTAAACTGTATATAACAATCACTAAGGCAGAATGTTAATAGAATCATCCAATTCATGTCAGTTAGTCCTGCTCAGAGAAGTCTGGTTTTTATCCTGAGGGGTCAAAGCCTATTTTAGATCAAGAACAGTTTCTTTGAATCACAGTGACAACCTCCTTTTATTCTTTTTAATACTCAAATACAGATCTGTGGCCCACGGGCTGGGTAGATAGCGATTTTTGTGTTAAATTTCCAACCCAGTAGCTGTTATATATTTGTGCTCGATGATTTACCCATCTGTTTGCTGAAGAATCCCACTCTTACTACAGAACCACAATCTGTTGCTTTTCCTAAAGCAGCGTAAGTCGTGGTGGAATTGGATAATTGTGAGTCCCTAGATCCAGCTCCTGGGCACAGGCTTTGTCCTGACTCTAGACAGGCGAAGGGAAGATTAACCAGCAAAGTGACACCGTGGGCTGCATCAGGTACAGCCCTGAAGCCAGCGCTTGCTGCTGGGCAAGGTGAGAGTCACACCAGGAGGACAGAGAGGGAATGTGGCCACGGACTTAAGAAGTGGTGAGCTGGAAGCTTAGGGGAAAGGTGGTGAGGAGAGACCGGAGCTTGGGCAGGACTTCTCTGAAAAGGAAGGAGGGGAAAAGTAAAAGTAGGGGAGAAGCTAAATCAGCCTCAAGAAGGCAACAAACTGATGACGCACAGCAAATATTAATAGCTACTCAAAACTACAGGGCTTCCCTTTTCAGCAACTGGCCCTCAGCTTGTTTGCATAACAAGGGCAACACTTTTAAAGGCACACCCCAGGACAGAAACACTGGGGTTTAGACAGAAGACCATTTCTTTGATTTCTAACATAGATGATAGCCTTGGAAGGAACAAAATTATTCTTTTAAGTTCTCAACAAATATTTACTTAATCTACTTTATGCCCAAGTACTTTTATGGGAACTAGGGAGAGAAGGGCCCTGTCTTCATGGAGCTTGCATTATGGGGAGGGAGACAGAACATAAACTCATAAACAAACAGACATACAACATTGGTGTAATAAGTGCTATGAGGAAATATAAAGCACAATAATAGAATACAGAGACAGGGGTTGCTATTTAAGATAGAGAGTTCTGGAAAAATCCTTTTGAGTAGGTGACATTTGAGCACTTTTGAATGGTATGCAAGAGTTACATGACTACCTAAAGAGAGAGTGTCTCAGGCAGAGAAGAGAAATTGCCCAGAGTCTGAGTACAGGCATCACTGCAAGGGCTCAAAGACCAGTGTGAGACCAGTGTGAGACCAGTGCAGCTGCAGGCACTGGGAGGAGGAAAGAGAACGCAGACATCAGAGGGGCCAATGAACGCAGCCCACGGAGAAGGGTTTGGATTTCTTTGTTAATTGTGATAGGTAACCACTGGAGAGTTCTGAGCTGGCAGTGCCATGGTATGGGTTACATTCTTAAAAAACAGTCCAGCTTTTACTGGAGAGTAGCTCACGGATGACCATAAATGCAATAACAGTAAATGCAAAGACATCTTGGAAATGACTGCAGCCGTCTGTGTAGGAGGGTGATACTGGTGGGGTTAGAACTGTGCAGTCCAACTGGGTAGCCACTAGCTGCATTTAGTTGTTTACAGTTAATTAAAGGAAAATAAAATACAATAAAGAAATTCAGTTTCTACCACAGGCTGGGGAGGAAGAGGAGAATGAGGAGTTATTGCTTAATGGGTACAGAGTTTCAGTGTGGGGTGATGAAAACCTTTTGGAAATAGGTAGTGGTGATGGTTGCACAACTTTCTGAATATGATTGATGACTCTAACTTGTATGTTTAAAATGGCAAAGCTTATTATATTTTACCACAATAAAAATTTAATAAAAAATGGATCGTAGAACCAAAACTTTAAAAGCTCTTGGGATAAAACACAGCAGTAAATCTTTATAGCCTTGGATTTGGCAATAGTTTCTTAGATACGACATTGAAAGTACACTGACAAAAGAAAAGGGGAGATGACTTGGACTTCATCGAAATGAACAACTTTGTGCTTCAAAGGGTACCAGCAAGAAAGTAAAAAGACAATCTGAAGAGTGGAGAAAAATATCTGCAAATTATATATCTGATGAGGAACTTGTACCCAGAATACATAAAGAACTCTCACAACTCAACAGTAAAAAGACAAAAAAAAAAATTTAAACTAGACAAAGAATCTGAATAGACATTTTTGCAAGGAAGACATACAAATGGCCAAGTGTATGGAGAGAAGCTCAACATCATTAGCCATGATGGAAACACAAAATTAAACCACCATAAGATATTGCTTAGCACCCACTCGGGAGGCTCTAATAAGACAAATAATTACCAGAGTGTGTGAGGACGTGGAGAAATTAAAGCCCTCGTACACTACTGGCAGGAAAGCAAAATGGTGCGACACTTTGGAGGCAGTTCTTAAAAATGTTACGTGTAGCTGGGCTCAGAGGCATGCACCTGCAGTCCCAGCTACTCGGGAGGCTGAAATGGGAAGATGGCTTGAGCCTGGGAGCTTGAGGCCGCAGTGACCTATGATCGTGCCTGTGAACAGCACTGTAGCACTGTGCTCCAGCCTGGGCAACACAGTGAGACCCCTTCTCCAAAAAAAAAAAAAAAAAAAAGGTTATGCATAGTTCTCATATAACCCAGCAATTCCACTTCTAGGTACATACAGAAATGAAAACATATGAATGAAATACAGAAAAACTTACACATGAATGTTACAGCAGCATTGTCCATAATAGTCTACTCATAACCTAAATGTCCATCAACTGTGAATTGATAAATAAAATGCGGTATATCCATACAGTAGAATATTACTTGGTTGTAAGAAAGGAATGAAGGGTTGACACACGCTACAACATGGATGACTCCTGAAAACCCTATGCCAAGTGAAAGGAGCCAGACACAGAAGGCCACGTATTGCACCATTCTATTGGTATGAAATGCCCAGAACAGGCACATCTGTAGAGAGAACGCAGATCAGCGGGCGCCAGAAACCGCGGGTGTTTGGAAGAAATGGGGAATGACTATCAGTGGGCATAGGGTTTCTTTGGGGGGCAAGGAAAATCTTCTGTAATTGATTTGGTGATGGTTGTACAACTCTGCGAGTACAAATTGTACACTTTAAATGGATGAATTGTGTGGAATATAAATGGCTCAATAAAACTGTTATGAAGATTCAGTTCCGCAGTCATTTCAAATACTCCATAGCCACAGTGGCCAGAGGCTGCCGCACGGGACAGTGCAGACACAGGGCAGCTCCCTCCTCACAGAAAGTTCCACCGGACAAGGCAGGGCCAGCGGGAGAGGCTGCACGGAGGTGGTAAGAAGCGAGAGAAATTGGAAATATTTTGAGGGTAGAAACGATAGGGTTTGCTTGTGATTGGATGGCGGGCAGGAAGGAATGTGAGGATTCCAGGGTGATGTCGTGGCCTCCGGCCTGAGCACTGGCTAAACAGCAGTGCCTTTTTCACCTGAGTGGAGAGCACTGGTTCTGCTCATGTGGGTGCCGACGCTGATTAAAAGGGAGCACAGGACAACTTAGCACTGAGTGATCAAGCTCGTGACAGGAAGAACAGATGGGAACGAAACACGACTGTGTTACAAGAGAAATAAAAGGATAACCAGAAAGATGAGGTAGAGGGAAGGAGGTGGGTTACTGGAGAAAATCCCAGTAATGAGACTTAGAAGACTCCACTGCAGCCCTGCTCTCTTGTTCCAGCCCTGCCTTTAGTTTTCTAAAGTTTCAGGTTCTGGGGCTCCATTCCTCATCCATAAAATGGAGGGTTTATATCAGACGTGGATGATGAGGACTGAATTATCTCTAAGGCTCCTTTCCGACAGGAAACGGTAAGAGGCTATGGTCTCTGCTCTTAGCTGCTCGATCAGCCCCGCAGAGTTAGCAGAAGGAACCTGAGAGTCTCAGATCCTCCTCCTCCTCAGCTCAGCTCAGGAGGAATTTCCTAGTCCCAGTCTTGCGCTCCACGCTGGTCAGTGCGGAGCGGCCATTTCAGTCGGGAAGAGCAATGACCTCTGTGCCCTGATGCTCCACCGCATTAAGCTCTCAGGGAGCCTAGAGAAAACTCTGATCAGATGGGAGAGTTAGAAGGGATGGGAGACTAAGCTGGAAATCAAAGTTTGCAGTTACAGTTTTGACAACTTTTTAAATTTCCTTTTAATACCAAAATTTCCAATGTTAGTTGATTCATGGCCTAAAAGATATTAGACATACAAAGCCGTTGTCTAATATGGAGGGCTTAGAATGTGTTTCATATTTTACAGATATACACATAAACAGAAAATTGTTAGACATTTTAAGAAAATCTGTGTTGAAAATATATACCTTACTGAAGCACTTACTACATGGCAGGCACAGTTCTAAGCACTTTGCATGTATTAGCTCCTTTAATACTGTAACAACCTTATGAAATAGTATTATTATCCACGTATTTCAGATGAGGAAACTGCTACAGCAAAGAGAAGTCAAATAACAGGTCCAAGATCACATGATTAGCAAGAAACTGTAAATTTTGAAAATAAGAGCTTGTTTTCATTGACTGAGTTAGAAAAAGAACCCCCAAAATGAAAGGAGACAACTTGAAGGGGAAAAATAATTAGACCGAGAAGTACTCATTTAAAACACCAACACCTGATGGGAAGGAAATTTCGAGAAGAAAACTGAGGTGGACATAAAATTAGATTCACGTGATAGAACTGTGTACCTCAAAGGGAAATACACACAGTGAAGAATTCAGGGGAGCAGCGGAAGCCCCCGAGACCTGACCTTTATTGTGGGGGCATTTCATTAGCCCAGCTTTCAGTCTCCGCACTGTTGACATTCTGGGCCAGGTACTTCTTTGCTGTGGGAGCTGCCCTGTGAATTCCAGGCTGTTTGGCAGAGTCCCTGGACTCTACCCATTAGATGTCAGGGGCACCCACCCTAGTTGTGACAACCAAAAATACCTGCAGACATCGCCAAACATCCTCTGGGGGCAAAATCATGGCCGAGAATCCCTGACTTAGAGGAAAGGAAGAGGAGGAGCTGGAATAAGTAGGGACGCACTCTGCTCTCCCTGGTCAGGCCCGGAGGTGAGTGGGGCGTGACACAAGCAGGGTGAAACAGGTGAGGCTTCAGCGCTAGGGGACGCAGTTCAGAGAGCCGTTTGGCCTTTATGAGGGCACGAACTTTTTGATCACTCCAGGACTGAATGTTAACTTCGAAGAGAGCACATGCACGGAGAGGGACCGTAAGACTACTGAACACAGACCTGGCAATTTGGCGTGAACCGAAGAAACAGACAGACTAAAGGACATTTTCCAGCTGCAGTTTCTAGAGGTTCACAATGCATTAATTTCTAACTTGTCATGAGAGTGAACGCTACTGGCATTTAATAAAATGTTTGCCCTTCAGGTAATTTGAGCATTAAACTTTCAAGAAGATAAGACAAACCTAATATTATTTCGGTTCATCATTTGGGAGGGGTCACAACATTGCATTAGTTTTCAGCTTAGGGAGGAGTATCTCCTTCCCCAGTCAAAGCTAATGCCATTTGGAAATCATTTATTCCCTTGGAGGAAAAACTCTCAAACCAAGATGAGATTCTGGGACTGGCCAGAGCCCCTGAAATGATAGCATCCTCCAAACAAGTCACAGTCACCACCCTGCACACCCTGTGGGGACAGTCCCTGTGGACTAGATGGTTGTATTTCAGCCTCTTTAGAGGCAAACATCTGTGGGCATCACGCCTTGTTAAAACCTGCCGATAAGCTGCTCCCGGAGGACAGAACAGAGGTCCTATGAAGGCGTTTGTGGATGAACATATTGGCAAGCTCCAGCTTGCTGATAACTCAAGGTTGGAAAAGCCCACTTCGATTGTCCAGTGTATCCCGAAGCATGTTGTTGACAAAATACTCCTTCCCACTCTGCTTAATCTAACAGCGCTGTTATGACTCTACCACTCCTCTCAGAAAAACATCTTCCCTGTCATTTCACTGTCTTTATTTTAGTTAGATACATAAAATTTCAAGTAAATTTTTTGAAAGGGTGAAAAAAACTCCCCAAAACCCACGTAAATAGTTGAGTTCCCCAAACCAGCTTTCAGAACAGTATTTATCCGCTACCTGTGTAGACCACGGTAAGGACATTATTTCAGAGAAAGCAGCATGGGGGAGCATGGGTGGATATTTGGGGGTGGGGGTGGGGACAGCCGAGAGGGAAAAGAATATTTCAGTCAAAAAGGAGATCAGCCTGCGATGGGCACAGAGAAGGATCCAGGGCAGAAGGGTGTACTGAGGAGGGAGGGTGGGGCCCCAGGGATGCCTACCAGACAGTGAGGTCAGCGGGGGTCAAACCATGCGAGGCTCTAACAGGTTCCTATAAAGGAAATCCATCCAGAGTGCATGTGGAGAAATGTGACCTCACCAAACCTTTGTTTTCCTACCTTAGCCAGCGTGGAGCCGGCACTTCCTACCAGAAACCCCTCATTAGCGCACAAAGGCTTCAAGAGCCAGGGGAAAAGAAGGATCAGCCTGCCCGCTGCATCAGAACAGCCAAATTTACCTGAACCGCAAGATCAGTTAGCCTTCTGCAAATCCAGGATCAGACCCCCCTGGGGTGAGGGCTGAACTGAGAGAGGAGGACATTACCTGTCCCCAAATCCCAGGGAACAACTTCCACAGGGTAAAGAAAAAGAGTGGGACAAATTCCCCACCTGCTGGGTTTGACGGAACACTGAGTCGCATTTAGAACAGTCTGTGATTGCATGTGATGTAAAACCTAATATCATGCTTATTATTTCATGTACTAACATACATGAAAAGTGTCATACAATGAGAGAAATAGCAACCCTGTCCCAGATAGCCAGCACATGGTCTTAGAAACAATACAGTGTTATGGCTTCAGGATCCACTGCCCCACGGCAGCAGGCCAGCCTGTTCTCCCAGACTTAATATTATCTGCAAAATCTGGTTGGGTCCAGGGACCGACATAATGTAGGATTAGCCAAATGAGGTCTGGAAACATAGTCACTAAAACAGACCAACTGGGACAAAACCACAGGGGCCCTGCACATTAGTAGTAACAGTCCAAAAATGTTGCATGCAAAAACCTCTTTGAAAATACTTGTGGGAAAAGCCACAATTTGTAAGAAAAGTATGTCTCCTTTTCTAAACAGACAGACTGATCAAGGAACTTATTTCAGAATATTCCAAAGGGCTAGGGTGATGCCATTTTATTAAGATGCCATTTCAATTAAATGCTCATTAGAAACATTACATCATCACCCAGCTAAGCCACAAAACGTATTCGGAAATGGCTCTGACAAAAGGCAAAATCTGAAGACAAAGTTATGTAGCACAGTGCTGCATGGTCAGAAAAGACAGGGCTTCATGACCCTGAAGACAGATGGGGCGAAGGTCTGTGTCTGCTGGAAATGTGAGAACCAGGGGGACACCGGGGTTGAGCACCGCAGGCCTCTCCCCTCCGCAGGACTCAGCGGGCACAGTCCAGGTGGAGGTGGCGCCATTCCGTTGACATCGAGGCGCTGGCCAAGAGCTTCCGGTTGGAGAGCAGATGCCAGTTCCTCTTGCCTCCCTCTCCCCCTTCACGTCAAGAACTTCCAGCAGCGCTGTTGCAACACAGCAGCCTGGATTCCAGACCTCTTCCTGAGCCAGCTCTCTCTCCCGGCCCCGTGAGGCTCCAGGGCTTGGAGGCGGCGCACACCAACCAGCCACGACCGGACTCGTAGCAAGCGTGAAGACGCAGTCCAAGTTTCAGATAATTAATTTACAAATAAACTCAGAGGCCCTTACCTGCTCATGCCTGTACTATAATTCAAACTATTCTTTCGATTTCCAACATTATCGATTCATGGAGAGAAAAATTATTTTTTCCTTTCTCTGTAAAGGGTGGCATAAGAATTGGAGGGTGCTTTATGCAGGGTAGGGTTTATACAAGTGTTAGTGATTATAATTACATTTGTAACCAGCACTGCTGGGTCAAGTTCCTGGTTATATAAACCTTTCGCTGGATTTTCTCCTCGCTGTTGCCATTTCTGCTGGATAAAGCTAAGGACATGAAACTCAAATTTCAATTTTTCTCTTTTTTTGCTTTGGTTTAGATTTGGAAAAGGAAGTAAAAATGATGCAGAGTAAACTTGATTGCCAATGCCAAAACAGTCACCCAGCAAGGCCACAACATGTTTCTCATTTCTGAGTGCAGGTCCAAGTGACATTCCCTGGCCCCCTGTGCCAGGTGGGCCCTGAGACCAGTTCTTGCCAATCAGATGTGAGCAGATGATGGAGCCTTTCCTGCCAGACATGGCTAAGGGCAAACCGATCTCTCTCCTCCCAGAGTTGAGGCTGAGGGTGCGCCAACAGAGCCCCACTGTGTTGAAACGGACCGGGGCGTGTTTCAGTCAGGTATGGTAAGACAGGCAGACATGGACAGGACTGTCATGATGGAAGAGGATTAAGGTCTATAAGACCCTAGAAACAGGAGGCATGGCATGCCATGCAGGGCCACATGGGGAGGCGCCAGGGTGGGCCAGGAGGCAGAGGGAGTGGGCAGAGTGCGGCCCAGTGCCTGCACGGGGGTCTCGCAGGAAGGCATGGGTGAGGCAGGGAAGGTACGCTGGGCAAATTTAGGATTGGATAATCTGAGTAACTTTGGCAGGCCCTGGGCTACGGGGGTGGGTCCCCTGTGTGCAGGCCTCTGGTGTGACAAAGGGCAGGGGGAACGCTGGCTTGGGGTGTGGGTGAGTGAGGTGAAGGATGTGGCTGGGGCTGGGGGCTCTGGCTCCACTGGTGTGTATCAGAGGTGCACATGCAGGGCGTCCTTTGCTCTCTTTAGGAATTAGCTAGCTCTGGCAGGGGGTCAGTCTTCTAGAATCAAGGTCCCATATGCCAGAGCATCAAGAACATGGAAAATAAGGAAAATATAGTCAATACCCATGAAGGATGCACTCGTCCACTGGACAGTGACATGGGTGAGAAATAAATCTTTCCTGGGTGGAGCCCCCGAGATTCCCTAGCAAAGACACCTCTATTCAACGTCCTCCCAGGGTACAATCGGGGAATCTGCCTCACACTTCCTACAACATCGCACCGAACTGTTTAAAACACATGTAGCACAGAGTTTACTAAAAGAGACATTGAAACATACGAAACATTTAACTGAATGAAAACAACGGCCCTTCCAGCCCAATTCTGTGTTGCAGGAGGTAGGAGGCAGAACTCCTCATATATTTCATTACACAGAAAAGCAATTGCTCAAGTCCAGCCTTCACGGCAGCAGTTCTTTACTGCGTTTCAAGCAAACCAAAACTGAAAAAAAATTTGCATTTGAATTTGGAAACCTGGTTATATTTTAAACATATTATGGCTGGGTTAGTAACCAGTCACTTATATTTATGAGCTGTAGCTTCATTTGTGTCAATCTAAAAACTGTCCAGAATGTTCTCTTTCTAGTTCTTAGGGAGCAAGTTCCATTTACTTCATTTATATGCATCAGGATTTCATGAACTTCTGTCACACTCTGTCCTCTCTGTAGGTTTTCCCATACGCCAGAGGCCACTACCCTCTTTTCTGTGCTCTTTAGCATTTAACGCCCATCTCGGAATCTTTTTAATTTATTTTAGATTTTTTCTGAACTGTACACAGTACTGTCAGTGGCTTTTAAAGGGGAACAAAGTGCCAGCGTATTGTTTCACTTGTCTTACTTTAAAATACAGTATTTTGTTGGCCTTTGTGACTGCAAAACCACATTCTCCTGCCAGATTTAAAACACAGAACAATCAGGTAAAGTAGGGGAGTACTGATTAATCCAGTACTAGACCCTTCCAGTTGTACCTGCAATCCACCCACTTCTCTCTCCCACCGTCATCGCTACACGAGGCCACGCCACGGCTCACCAGCCGGACTCCGGCACTCATCCATGCCAGTGTGGGCAGTAAAAGCAACCAGATCATGTGGCTCCTGGTTAGAGCTTGTCAATGGCTCCCTTACATTTACACACCAAAAGGATGGTCTGACCTCTCTGTCTCCACCCTCATTCCAAGGCACTCTGTGTTCCACAATCCGCCCCTAACCCTCTCCCTCAGCCCCCCACATATGCCTTCTTTGACTTGGAACCACTTCCTCAGCCCATGCTGTTCCCGCAACCTGAAACTTCCCTCTCTGTTCTTTTCCTACCTCACTTCCACTCATCCGTCAACTCTGTCGCCACATCCTCTGGGAGGCAGTCCTTAA
This sequence comes from Varecia variegata, assembly GCA_028533085.1. NCBI lineage: Eukaryota > Metazoa > Chordata > Mammalia > Primates > Lemuridae > Varecia > Varecia variegata. The sequence goes on from CM052445.1 coordinate 4,370,616, forward strand.
AGCCCAGCCCAGGGTGGTTTTCCTTGGAATACATTCCATTTGACCTTGACCTTCGCTTCGGCAACACTTCTGTTCAACTCCTGCCTTCTCTAGGTGTAGGCTCCACGACAGCAGGGAGCTTGTCTGTCACGTACATACTGCATCCCCAGAACCCAGTGGGAGCCTGGCACACACAACGTACTCATTTGTCATCTTCTTTCTGTATGAGTAATTGAGTTTAGGACGTCGCAATCTTAGAGAACACGGCAGTCTTGCCCAAATTTAGCTTAAATTTGACTTGAAACAATGCAAGTCATCAGAATTTACATGATCTAAAACACCCAAGTAAGCTAATAAGACCCAATGGTGCCATGGGCAGAGAGAATTATGCTAAGTTTTATTTTATACACGTGCACTATTGTTTCAGTATATAAAACATGCCTGATCTTACAGTAGCACATTTATCAAAAAGTATAAAATAGTCTTCTCCAAAAATGTTAAGGGGCCTGTTGCTGAATTAGTGCCTATACATAAGTATTCATATGGTAGTTTTTCTTCCTAAAAGGTGAGGGAATTGTTCCCATGGTGTGGACTCTGGGGAATCAAGAACACATTTTTTGGGAACCTTTTTCTGCTGGTAAGTATATTCTTTCCTATCATTGCCCTCGTAAACGCCATCAAGAAAAATCTGAAAATTTCCTTTTATAAGATCAAAACTGATTTTATGTTCTTTTGCCAATAACCACATTCCGGAGGGCTGCTCAATTATGCCAACTGGACACACCAGTGGGAAACCTGAGTGTGGCTGACACCAGGGCTTCTGAGGAACTTGGTCCTGTGAAGGTGACATTATGGTTTCAACTTAGAAATCACTTTTCAGATCAAAGGGTGGGAGCTGCTGGCAGACCCTGGGAGCAAGCGTAAGGTTGTGATGGTTGGAAGAAATCTGATTTACTGAATTGCTTGAGTGGAAAAATTTATTTTGAAACTTGAAATGAATCATCACAAATGCCATCAGCAAAGGAGTGCTTTGAAAAGTCTCTCCAAAACCACACAAAAATAAGCAAAGTGAAATTCCTGGAAGCATTCTAGGGAACGAACAATGTACCCACACCTTCTCAAATGTATTTCTTCCCAATAGTTACGTCGCCTTGCTCAAAGTGAACAGTGCTGATATGTGCCTGAGCCTCTCTACATGGGTAGTGGAGAGAGAATTTTCGAGTCAGACTCACTCATCCACACGGTATCGAATGGGGAGATGAAGCTGCTGTAGGGACCTAACCCCTGGTCAAGCAGCGCTGTCTCAGGGCTCAGGGTCTCGGCCAGCATCGGAAGGCCGCAGGCCACACCTGGCGGGTAGGGGAAGGCCTGGAGGCGCTCTTCGGTTAGACCAGGGTGCCACGGGCTTTGAAAGTGCCGCAGCTTGTTTCAGACTGGTGCATGTTCCTATGCCTCTTTGTGGGTGGAGCAGATACATCCTTCTAAATGGCAACTCAGGGTGCAATAAGAACTCACTTGTACTTAAGACAGTACATCAGCACATATAAACAGGTAATGCAATCAGCCGACACACCGGCCCTCTGGAACGTCACCATCTTTCTTGATTTCCACCACCTGCTACCCACACATACCCGCAAAAGACAAAACCAGCCGACATTCTTGCCAAATCCTGTGTGTTTCTCTCCAGAGCAGTTCATCTTCTTCACAGGAAACCCCATCACGTAGCTCTCCCACCTCCAACCCTTCACTGAGAAAATGTCCCTCCAGGTGTGCGTGGTCTGCCCCCCCCACTCCTTTGCCCCCTTTCCAGCCAGGACCCTGGGGATGCTGGCAACGGGTGGAGACGGGTTCTGATTGACAGTTGCCAGGAGGATGGGGAAGGGGGAGGAGGTGTGATGCCTCTCGCCACGGGATGACACAGCCAAGAGGCCCTAACAAGACGCCAGACCCGCGATCCTGGAAGTCCCAGCCTCCAGAGCCGTGAGCCAAATCCATTTCTCTTCATTATAGATTACCCAGTCTGCGGTGTTCTGTTACCGTGGCACAAAATGGACTAATACAAAATCCAATCTCCCTTACCAGACTACAGACGCTTTGAAGTTGGGACACACATTGATACATTTACTCATCACCCTTAGGATCTACCACAGTGTTTTGGGCATAAAGTTAATGAGCAATAATGTAATAATTTTTGCTCTGTACTAATTGTGAGAATTTAGAAATTAATTCTAAAATATTCATTCAATTTGTTACAGGAAGTCAACTAATGAACAAGAACACCAATGGTCTTCTGTTGTTCTGTGCCAAAACACTTAATATTTGCAATTTCACCTTAAACGGTTTCATTCAGTAGGCTGTTGTTTGCAACACAACTAAAAGAAAAACCCCTATGCTGAAAGCTTGGTAAACACAATGAAATAATGACACTGATCATCCTGGTGACCATAATAAAAGGGGGAAAAAATCACCCTATTGGCTGGTCGCTAGGTAATCTGCCAAATGTGGGGCAACAGATAAGGATGGTAGAACCAAATTTGGCATTATCCTTTAGCAACCGTTGGAAGTTTACTCCCTTTTAAATATTATATATAGCACATTAGGTGAATGAATGGATTTACACGATGGAATCTAGGCAAACTATAACAATTCCACCATAAACTAGGAGCGACAAACTCAAAGCACATGATCATTAACTCCAGGATTAGAAAGTCTTTGTCTCTACTGTAGAGGAGCCACATTAATTCCTTTTGAAGCAAGTAAATGACAGTCTTGTAAAACCTCTGAGCGTCCAAAGGCAAACACTGCTGAGTTAGGAACACAGGAGGATGTCTAGATAAGAAGGGTAGGGGTCTGCAGGTAGCACTCGTGGCTGGTCCACGCTATTCGCTCTTTCTTCCCAAGTACACAGCCCGGCGCAGGTCCAGAGGGGTGACTGCCCAGATGGCCCTGGCGCTCATCACACACACCTCTTCCCATCACTAGGTCCAGCCTGCCACGAGGATGGCTACGATCATAGCTTCTGAAACAAAACCACGTACAACCCGCTCATACTTGTAAACCACACTTACTTACAAACCATTTTAAAACAAGTTAATTCCACTATGAGTAAAGATAAATCACAAGAAAGGTTTAAAGTTAAAAGAAAATGATTTCACTAGAATGTTCTTTCTTGGGGTCTGGGGCTAGAAGCAGAAAATGTAATTCTGTGATTAGGGACCCTGGAAGGAAAAGGAGTTCTGATGAAATTGAAAGGATGGGTCATAGGGCACAAGGAGTTGGTTGTGCACGCACTTTTTCTAACTGTCAGTATTTAATAGGTTAAAGAGTATCAGCGAGGATGAATCGCTTCTGTTTGAAGCATAAAACACACTGACACAGAAACAAAGATGCTTGGAAACTTTATATTCTTTGGTTCTCTGAACAGTAAAAGGCCTTGTCCAGTCGACATTTGGAGTAATTTTTCCCAGGGGGATTATTACTATTTGAGAGGGATGAAAGAGTAGCATTCTCATGATACATGTTCATTTTCTGAGACTACAGAGATGCCTCTTTAGGAGGCCACGCTTAGGCTGCATTAAGAAGTGGAAAGAAACATGGAGCCCCACAGTTCTCAGACATCCTTTTCGAGCCGTAGAGAAAGACTGAAACCAATCTGGAGAATTGGTCCTCAGAAAAACCATGACTTCAAAAGGCGTACATCAAGGAAACGAAACGCTTTCAGAAAAACTAGGCATAAGACTGAACTCTCACAAGATCTGAGTTATTCTGCATATGGGTACGGGAGGCTTGGAAATGAAAGCCCAAGTAATTAACAGAGACTTTCAAGCTCACGGACAAGAGGCATTGACTTTTCATTATAGCGCAGTCCTTCTCTTCAAGATCCCTGACTCAAACGGTTATTAAAAATTGAGTTTTGAATTCCTACTATTCAGACTATCCAGTCAACTGGAAGGAAAATGGGTTCTCAAAGCCAGAGTTGATGAAACCTACTGGCTATAAACCTGGAACTACCTCTCATTAGATTTTAGATTTTCCCTCTAAATCGTGTTTTTATGATCTTTCCTTCTACAGAACTGGAAAAAAAAATTGTGAACACATTGGCACCAGAGGAGCTGCAAAGCTACTTGTTGACAGTTGCAATCATAAAGCCGTTACCATGCTCCAGCGCTTTCATGGGAAACCAGAAGAGGATGAGGGAGTGGACCAAGGCGTTGATGCAGTGACCCCAGAAAACCTACGGGAAAACAAACCAAAGGAGTCAGGAGCTGCCCAAAACTCTTGACCTCTGTGTGGCTCAACAAACGCCACATTGTGAAGGATCCCGGCAGCCTGCTGCACACTTCCACCAGCAGCAGATCATTCTCGAATTTGGGAGGGAAAAAAAACCTTGTTTCTTAATTTTTACATACAAAACACTGGACTATCTCCAGATAATATTACTTTAGCACAAAGACCTAAGTATATATATGTTTATGTAGACCAACACACAATCTATTCACCTCTGAAAAAGGAGTGGTGACCAGTTTTCTTTAGCATTGTAAGAGGAACAACATTTTACAACCATCCAGAAAAAGGGCATTAGGTCAAAGTTGTTAATAACAGACTAGAACTACGTACTTTTGAAAGCATTAAAAAAATTTTACTTGTAAATTCTTACATGGAATTCTCTTTTGTCTTATTCCTTTAAATCTCTCTCATTCTACTTTTTATTTAATTTTTGGGTTTTGGTTAATATTATACACATTTGAAAATTCTCTTTAATACTTGAAAGGTCAACCAAAAGAACACAAAGTTCGGTTTATCCTAAACTTCAGTTTCATTAATGCACTTCAATCATCCTTTTAACCACTGAGATGACAGAACTACTAAAGCCAGATTAAATGTACTTAAAACTCCACCAGTTGATCCGGGAATTGTCACATAGTTTGATCCTAAGTAGTGGTGGGACAACAGAAGATAATGAAAAACATTACTATAAGACAATGGGATTCACCCCCAGCCATTTTAGATATTCATTTTGCACCACTCTTTCCCTGACATCTCTACCAAAAAGAAAAAAAAGAAAAAGAAAAATTTCAAAGTGCCTGAAAAAAGTTTTGGGGCATTCTCAGCTCTTTCACCTTTGCCTGGGGTCCATTCCCTACTCCTTCCCACCTCAAATAGCCTTTGAATTCAAACTCGATAGAAAACAGATTTAATTTATGTAAATAATGCAGAGGAAATGGGTCTGATTTTCCCATTCACAGAACCACAGCAAACCAGACAGGATGCCTTTCCTTTTCTAGTCTCGGACATGCCTCTCACGCCCTCTCGGAACCAGGCAGCTGTGAAGGTAACACCTGGCTCAGAAGCGAAGCCTGCGGAGGCGGCTGCTTCCCCGAGGCCTGGACAGGGAACAGCTGATTCACCCTCACTAGGGCCCGGGGCCACCCACGCCAATCGCGAACACCCCTGCACACAGCACTGTAGCCGCGCTGGGCAGCCGGCCTCTGTCTGAACTTCTGAATCCCACCTGCACGGAAACCTAAGACAGAAACAGGGCCATGCTCACACCTCACCCCCCTGCGGGCCGGGCACACAGCTGCCATCGGGCAGGCGCACCCGGCTGCTCTGCCACTCTCAGCCACGACTGTCCCCTGCGCGACAGACCCCCTTTGCCATTCCAGACTGTGCAATCCCTTTAACACCCAACCCGGCTTCTGCTTGGGCTTCTCAGGATTACCCACACCTCTTCTGTATCCTTTCTGAGTCTGTGGTCTGGAAAAAAAACCCAAGAACTCATGACTCACTTAACTTTTGGGTTCGTATCTAGCTAAATGAAAACCCAGCAGCAGTCAGGCAAGCTCCCAGCGGCCTCCATGCAGGGCGGCCTGAAGGTGTAAGACGGGCTCTGCCGGCTGATCCTGAGGGCCCTGGGCCCTGGGTGCTGCTGGCCGCGCTGACATCAGAGGCTTAGGGAGGAGTGGGAAGGACTCAGCAAACTGGAGCTCAAAGATGCACCCCATGCAATGAGGACATGTCACTCCAGAAGCCACCTCTAATTCACTGGCCTTGCTGTGTGGGGGGGGTGGGGGCTTCTCAAATGTCCCCTCTCAAGCTTGAGCTGTCGCACAGGCAGATGACTGGAGTGGAACAGCAAAAGGCAGGGCTACGCCTTTTCGAGGCTACAATTCCATGACCACATTCTGTTTACCTTTGTGTTGAAGCCTTCGGCGTTCTGGGTGATTTTGTAGAGCTGTGGAAACCTGAGCATGCTCTCCTGAGTGCAAGACCTCTCGAAGATTCCCAGAGTGAAGGGCGGCAAAGCAGTGAAAATCTGCAGGGAGAACAACAAGCCATTAAGAGCAGCCCTTCCACGTCACGCAGCTTCAGCGCTTCCCTGCTACCAAGAGATGACTTCATCTTCAGTCAAGCCCGAGCCTGAGATTCAATGATTCACAACTCCCCAGACAGCCTCCAAACAAAGAAAATAAATGAGAGACCACGTCTATGCTAATCACAGTAAAATGAATGCACTGAACACTAAAAACAGCACCACAGATATTGGGTTCACCAAGAAATTTTGTTAAATTAACAACTACTTTCCTTTGTAAAAGGGGCAGTGATGTAGACTCGTGCCACGCTTAGCTTTGCGAAGTGTTTTGTTTTCTGTTCGAGCTGGCTGAGGCCCAATTTTACAACTTCCCACCCTGGTTTTATATTCAAATTTCAGGAAGCATAATGTACTCTATGCAGTTATCCCTGCAGTAGATGTTCGCTGAGGGTGAATTACGGGCTAGATGCTGTGATGAGCACCAGGAATGGAGAGATTACACACAGAAGAAAGGAGGAGAGGAAGCAGGTCCCTGACCTGCAGGAACTCCATCTACTGCAGAGGGGGGTGGGGGGCAGTGGGGGACAGGTGTAAAGATAAATATGTAAACACAGGGCTCTGCAAAATTACCCACAGGGGAGAGGATGGAGGAGGAGAAGGCGGCAGAGTCACGAAGGAATCCTGCACCAGAGAGTATCTGACCTGCGAGGTGTTGGATCCATAGGGTTTTGCAGGGTGATAGGGGTGTGGGTGAGGGGTGCCCCGGGAAGCATTCCCGTGAGAGGAGCACCCGTACAACGCTCCCCGGCATCGGCGAGCATAGTTAGAAGTGTTGAACAGAGCTTATGGGAGGCCATTGTGTAGACTTAGAGTCTACATTCAGCCCCAGCAGATCAGACCAAACCAGAATGGAGTCACCTGTACCACCAGAAGCTCCATCAGACTGAACTCTGAATTAGACCAGTTTTCCAAAAACACGGAAGATTCACAACAACTGATCTGAAAGGGCCCAGTTTACGTGGCAGCATGAGAAAGGAGTCCCTTCTGTTCTAACGCTGCAAGGAAAGTCACTTTGAAAGAACGGATCAGTTTTTGTCCTGTTTTTGCTTTCTTCTGCCTTTTTCTTTTTTTTTTTTTTAAAGAGACAGGGTTTGGCTCTGTCACTCAGGTTGGAGTGCAGTGGAGTGATCATAGCTCACTTCTGGGTTCAACTGATCCTGCTGTCTCAGCCTCCCGAGTCGCTGGGACTACAGGGGCGTGCTGCTGCACGTGGCTAATTTTTCTATTTTTTTGTAGAGAGGGGGTCTTGCCATGTAGCCCAGGCTGGTGTCAAACTCCTGGCCTCAAGCGGTCCTCCCGCCATGGACTCCCCAAGTGCTGGGATTACAGGTGTGAGCCACTGTGCCTCGTCAGTCCTTTCCTTCCTATAAACCCAACCTCCTCGGCTCAGCTCATCAGAGCACTCGTTCTACTCATTTCACCAGCCTGAGATGTTACCTGATTCTAGAATTGCTCACAAAAGCCAAGTAGATCTTTAGATGTTTTCATTTTGTCTTTTGACAGAGGGACCTTCTAAGACACACAGGATGGTAGATGGTGGCTGGCTGAGGTTGTGGTGTGAGGCAAGGATGGGGGGAGACCAAACAACCTCCCGTGACAATGACTTCCTGGGGAGATGGTGCCTTCCAAGACTTTGACTTTTACCTGTGCTCTGCCAGCGTGTGGCACCCTCACATTTATGTGTTAGAAAGCTAAAGCCAGGTGCTGAAGAAGGGGTTTGGAAGAAACACGTCATTTCATGTAATTTCAAACCGGGACATGCTGTGGCCTGAGGGTCATTCTGTGCTCGGTTCTGGGCATGGTTCACAGTTTGGGTCACTCCCTGCTCAGCGTCACCATCCACAGAATCCATCTCCGCAGACCCAGCAAGGCCTTGGGTCCCTGGGAAGACGATGTGTGTCTCTGGAAGAATTCTGAGCCCACGCCAGTTATCTGCAGACTGAGTACGTGGCCAGAGAAGGCCTTGCCCAGCTCTGTTAGGATCAAGCGATCAGGGGTGTGGTGAGTAAGGCCAGCAAATTCTCCAGCCCAGAGCAGAACAGAAGCTGCCCTGGCATTTCAACATGCTACAAAAACTGCCAGGAGAAATCCACGTAGAGCTGTCCTTACTTCCCTCACAAGAAAAGTTGTCCGTTTTATGACGAAAAGAAGGCGCTCCTATCAAACATCTCAGCAACGCCGCACGCTTCCTTGGCACTCACCTTCACCTCCATCGCTTCGTGTCAATGCCAACGTGGTATCAGGCACATGGTTACGCATACGTGTGATGTCACACATCCTGGTTATGCTGCTTTTTTCTCTTTTAACTTGAGTTTCTACTTCTCCCCACTTCAAATCCTCCCCCGTCCTTCATCTCTGGGTTACAATGAAGCCAGTAAGCTCTACGTATTTTCCACACTGCCTTCAGCACACTAGGCAAGTGTGTGCGAGAGTGCACACACACACACACACACACACAGTTTAGGGATCATGATTTGTTTTACAAAAAGTGGACATTATACACATTTTTCTTCATCATACTTTTCTTGCTAAACATACATCACAGAAAGCTCTCCAAGTCCCTTGGGTTTGACGCTAATGTGGTCTTTTTAATGCTCACATAATAATTCATAGTATGGACCTACCGTCATTTTTTAGCCATTTACCCACTGACAGGCATTCATTGTATTTCCAGCTTTTTGCTGCCATAAACATTATGTAACAAACAGCTATAAAATATCATAACATACATACTTTTTCTTTTATTTCTATGGGAAGGAGGCCCAGCAGGAGGCTGGTTCTATTTTTTATTTTACTCAATGCTGCCTGGTCGCTTTCAAAAAAGGTTTCAATCTTTTTCTTCTCCCCTTGCAAAAGACCACACTGAACTCTTCCCTGTTTCCCTACCGGCAGTGGTTGTTATAGTGGTCTTTGAATATTCTCTACTCTGAAAAAGTAAAGATACTAATTCTTATTTTTAAAAAATTACATTTCTCAACTACCAGAGAGTTTCAGCAATTTTTCACATATTTGAAATATATGTATGTATACACACACACACACACACACACGCACAGCCATTTGGATCTGCAGTTCTGGGAAATGTCCAGTCAGGTCTTTAATCCATTTTCTACCTAGGGTTCATCTCCTTTCTGAGTTCTTTGAGTATAACAAATATCAACTCTGCTATAGAATTTTGCCCCAAATGCACTCTTTGTCTATTGGCTTTTTAAATGGTTTCTTTTACTATATAAAGGCTTTTAATGTTTATTTTAATTAATTTATTTTTTGAGATGGGGTGTTGCTACATTGCCCAGGCTGGTCTCAAACTCCTGGGCTGAAGCAATCTCAGCCTCCCAAGTAGCTGGGACTACAGGCACAAGCCACTGCACCTGGCTAAAAACTTCTAATGTTTAAATGCTCAAGAACAGCTTCTGAGTGTCCAATCGTGGTTACAGAAGTTTCCCTTCCTTGAAACTTATATGTTTTCAGAAGTGCCTTGCAGGATTATTACAGTTTTATTTTTCACATTTAAGTCTTTACTATATCTGGAATTAATTTTTCTAAATGGTATAAGATAGGAATCCAATTTTTTCCAAATAAAGAGCCTGTTGTGAGAACACAATTAATTAATCCACACTTTTCTCACTAAATTGAAAGATCACCTTTAACGTTTATTAAATTCTCATATATTATAGATCTAGAATCTAGAAATGGGATCTAGTTATAGACTAACTAATTTGTTTAGTTCTATGCCAATAGCATGGATTGGTTATGGTGACTTTATAGTACAGTCATATTTAGTAAAGACATGTCTACCCTATGGTCTTTTCTGAACATGCTCTGCATACTTATTCTCAACTACTCATTAATTCCATTTACACTTTAATAAAATTTTATAATTTTGTCCTCTCTTCCCCCTGCCCCCAACAATACCCTTTTGGGATGGATTCTATTTGGAATCACATTAATTTATACATTAATTTTAGAGGAGTTCTTTTTTTTTTACTATTTTTTTTTATTTCAGCATCTTATAGGCGTACAAATGTTTAGTTAGGTTACATATATTGCCTTTGCCCCACCTGAGTCTTTTATAATATTGCTTTCTCATACAAGAAAATATTAAATAGTATGCCTTTCCATTTGTTCAAATCTTATTTTGTATACTTCAATGAGACTTTATTTTTTTCGTACAGGTAAAAGAAAAATTATTCCTATGCAATGTATAATTTTAATTGCTATTTTGAAAGGAATTATTATCCACTTTGCATTTCCATTAATAGGTGTCCATTGTTAGAGTAAAAAAGAAAAAGCTATTGATTCCTAGGATAGAAAAAAGTGATCTTTCTTTGGAGACAAGGTCTCGCTCTGTTGCCCAGGCTAGAGTGCAGTGGCATCTTCATAGCTCACTGCAACCTCAAATTCCCGGGCTCAAGTGATCCTGCTGCCTCAGCCTCCCAAAGTGCTAGGATTACAGGTGTGAGCCACCACACCTGGCCTTGATTTTTATATATTCATCATTCATCTGGTCACCTTGTCAGATTATCTTATAATTCTAGTATTTTTATACTGGTATCTTTTGGTTTTCTACATAAATAATTATATATGAACATATTTACATGACCATATCTTCTGTGAGCATATTTGTATAAGCACAGAAATTGTTCACTCTTTTCCTAATATGGGTAATAGTTATTTAATCTTCTTGGTCTGGCTGCTGTTAAAAATTCCAAAACAATGCTGAATTATATAGTGATGGCAGGCACTTTGACTAATTTCTTCTTTAAAATGATATAGTTTTCGAATTTTACCATTTATGGCAACATTCTACTGGTTTTTGTGAATAATGTGGATTGTGGTTGATCGGCTTTGCCCTATTCCTGTTTTAGTGTTCTTATTCAGGGAATAGCAGCTGAATTGCTTCAAAACTTTTGTAGCATCTGCTGATGGGGTCATGTTTTTCTTCTTTATTTTGTTGATACAGTGATATTTAGAAAGTTTTTTTATTTCTAACCTCCTGTGTGTCTGAAATAAATCATACTTGGTCAAACACTTCGTTAATACACTGTTGCACTCCATTTGCTGATATGTTATTTAGAATTTTTGTATTTCTGTTTATAAGTGAGGTTGATCCATGGTTTTCTTCTTCAAATTATGCTGACTTGATAATATAATTAGTTTTCTGAAACATGTTTAATAACATTAGAGTTCTCTCTACACTAAGAAATATAGGAAATTTAGCTAAAACTCATCTGATCCTCTTAGCATTCATCCCTGGTGGCCTTTCTAATCTCATCCTACCCACAAAATAAAATGATACAGAAATTTGACTATGGATATAGTGAGAATGTAATGGGACAGCATTCATTCACTATTTAGGGGGATGCAAGAGTTTCAATCCTATTTTTTAAAATTCCAGAATATTATGGGGGTACAAATGTTTAGGTTAAATATATTGCCTTTGCCCTGCTCAAGTAAGAGCTACAAGTATGTCCATCCCCCACACAGTGTGCACCACACCCATGAGGTTCGAGTATACCCATCCCCACCTACCCCCTGCCTGACACCTGGTGAATGTTATTACTATATATGCAGTTAAGTGTTGATCAGTTAATACCAACTTGATGGTGACTACATGTGGTGCTTGTTTTTACATTTTTGTGATACTTCACTTAGTAGAATAGGCCCCAGCTCTACCTAGGATAATACAAGAGGTGCTGGATCACCATTGTTTTTTGTGGCTGAGTAGAGCTCCATGGTATACATATACCACATTTTATTAATCCACTCATACACTGATGGGCACTTGGGTTGTTTCTACATCTTTGCAGTTGTGAACTGTGCTGCTATAAACATTTGAGTGCAGATGACTTTTTTATAGAATGTCTTTTTTTCCTTTGGGTAGATGCCCAGTAGTGGGATTGCTGGATCAAATGGAAGTTCTACTTTTAGCTCTTTGAGGTATCTCCATATTGCTTTCCACAGAGGTTGAAAGTCCCACCAGCAGTGTATGAGTGTTCCTGTCAATCCTATTTTAATGCTGTTTAACCTGCTATGAGAATTAAACTGAGAAAGAGTGATTTGCTACTTTAGCTGGCTTGGGAAATCAAACATAAAGAAAAAATGCAGAAGAAAAAGCAGGAGAGAAATATTGCTTGAAGAAAATGGCCAGGGACACTCCAGACCAGCAGAGGGGGGTCACTAGCAAATGCCTTGCATGTTACATACTGTCTCTTGTGGCAGGTCTCTGGAGTGATACTGGCCTGGGAAAAATTGTTAAATACAACATTACTGGAATAATAACAGCAAAACTGGAATATGACTAATATGGATTAGATAATATTACTGTATCCATGTTAAAGTTTTCTGATGTGATCGTTGTACTGTGGTTATGTAAGAGGAAGGGCTTGCAATTATCCACTAAAGTATTAAGCAGCAAAGGGGCACGATGTCTGTAACACATGCCCCACTTCAGTGTGTATGCACGTGTGTAGGCGCGTGTGTGCATGTGCACACGTATGTATAGAGAGAATGCAAATGGGGGCAAAATGCTAATAATTGATGAATCTGGGCGAAGGTATACAGAAGTTCTTTGTACTCTTTTTTCAACTTTTCTGTAAACTTCAATTTATTTCATACAAAGTTACCAAAACAATTTCTGTGGAGGCAAATCTCCATGTTCTGCAAAGGTGATCCTTCCAGCTGAGTGACTACGGAGGCCACCGACCCTTGTGAGCACACCTCGGGGCTCCTTGACATCCCCAGCTGGACCGTGCCACCTGCCAGTGCCCCCTGGCAGCCCACTTCAGTGGCTGCACTGTGGATTCTGGTAAACTTGGGCCATTTCCCCTTGAAATATAGAAATCAAGAAATCACATATTTCCAACCCTAGGGACCAAAGGTCGCTGTGGGTCTCAAACTTTAATGCGCATCACAATAACTAGAAAAGTTTGTTTACAATTCAGCATCTCTGAGACGCCCTTTGCTAGGTTGAGGGGGGGCTCAGGAATCTGCATTATTTCAAACAAATCCTGGTTATTTGTGGGCGAGTGGTATGTGGGCCTTATTTTGATCAACACTGCCCTCTAGCCTGTCAGCATCTTGTGTGTAGTAAGCACTCAATAAAATTTGTTGGATTAATTTGAATTGCCCAAGGCTGCAGGAAGCTAAGGAAAGAATCCGGGCCTCCTGTCCTGAGCATGAAAATAGGGCTAAAATCCACTCATCCTACACGCAGGTGACATGCATTCCAGTCCTGCCATTGGCTCTGCAGCACAGCCTCCTATGTCTCACTGTCCTATAAAATAGGCACGTGGCACAGGTTTGTGTGAAGTGTCAACTCTATGACACTTGACTCTTACAAACACTGAATAATTATGGAACAATCCACACATTTCCCCCAAACGGTTGCATAACTTTAGCCTACTCAGAATAGTTTCAAGTCCTGCAAAGTCGGCATTCTCTGGTCTCCCCTTAGTACACAAAGGGGAGGCACTTGAACCCCTATCCACAGCGTAGGCAGTCAGAGTAGCTTTTCTAGCACAGGAGAGGAATGGACATCAGATTAAGTCCTGTTCTCACTACTAGTCACCTTTGTCTTTTAGGCCATCAGTATCTGCAAGGAATGTGCTGGTCCGACTCCAGCCTGGGAGGTATCTGTGTCCACCTGACCCTGCTAACCCATAAGCTACAGAGGGCCAGGGCAAGCTATGGTATTTGGGATTTTATATCCAGCACCCAGCATTGCAGCCACTCAGAGAAGAGGGTGGAATGCTTGGATGACTTAGATATCCAGCCACAGTGGGTGTACACACCATAAATATTTATAGCACCACAGGTTATAAAATTGCATGTCTTGTAACTTCCACCTCCACTTATCTGTGATGGCTGCTTCACAGCGTAAACTCCCACGGAGCAGAGGACGCCAGAGTTGGGATGCAGCACACCTGGGAGAACGTGACTCCAGAAATGGGCCAGTCTGGGGTCTTCAGAGCACTAAGCTACAAGCCCCTTAGTTCTTCCCGTGAAACAAAAAGCAAGAAAGCTAAGCATCTACTGCATCATTTTAGCTTACAGTTTATATTTACTTCTAGCTTTCGATTTATTACAGTCAAGTAATTAAACAAGAACATGAAAATCAGGAAAAATACCAGATGAGCTGATTACCATCCTCCACAGTGGCTGGAAGTCAGAATTCATCATTTTGGCTTTAACTGTGGAAGAAAACATGCTTCCACAAGGACAGATACTCTTTCAAGGAGGACAAAAAGGACACTAGAGCACATGCTCTACATGCGTATCTATGTTTTAAGCATTCAGAACCAAAATAATGAAGTGGAATGAGTTTAGATGTAGTTCAGAAATTTTTACGTGGGCTAAAAACATGGAAATCTTGTGTAGGCATTTAGTAAGGGGGTAGCAGCAAGGGCCCATTATCAAGATATATGGGTTAATAATTTCATGGGGTTATTCAAGAATGATCTGCTATGATTGAAACCATGTGTGGAGAGTTTGGGCTTCTGCAGGATGTGTCGCAGCAACAAAGGGCCCCAAGATGTATTTGTGCTGCCTGCTAAGTGTACAGATGATTGACTTAGATACACTTCCCAGACATAAACAGTGAAGGAATGCCACTGAAGTCCTGCGTGCTATCAGACAGAGATGAAGAATGCTTACCACATTGTACAGGCCGATGCACCAGCGTTCAAATAAAATCTGCCCAGAAAATCCATTAACAAAGGCGAACCAGAGCTGAAAGAGAAGAAAGTTCATGAAGTTTTATATCAATATTGACCTAAATGTTTCCATTCACTGAACAAGTAGCAGGGAATGTGGACCACCAGCTGGACACAGCTGCTGGGAAACAATGAGCCCCGGGACTGTAGCAGTTGCTCTTTCTTTCATAAAATATATTAATAAATTCTCCACATCACAAATATCAATATTTTAAGGAAAATTTATACTTCAGGCACACATTTATTTTTCAGAGGTAATATGTACATGTTTACAGAAAAATAATTTATATGTAATTTCTATCTAATAGGCTTTGTGTCAACACTTTTGCATTGACTGGAAGAGTCTCAACTTCATGTTCTTTTTTCCTATAAAGTCGATTTGATAAATATGATTTTTCTTTGTGGGACTTCCAAATAGATAAAAATCATAAGTACAAAAACAGAAAAACTCCTCTGTTGGTCATGTGTTTTCTTAGTTCGTAAACTGTTGACCCTCCTTAACTGGATGTCCATTCACCACCTCAGCAAAGGTCAAGGCACAGCAATGTGAAAGAAACAGGCTCAAATTGTCTTTTGGAGTAACAGGGGAGGTATAAATAAATAAAATGTGGACTGCTATTTGTGCCTTCAAGTAGTCTATAATTCTAATTGATTAGGCAAGACTGACATAAAAACAACCACAGAGCAAAGTGCCAGGATATAGCTAGTGCAACATGACAAGGCAATAAAACAGTATCAGAGAAGGAAAGCCTGCCCAGGTGCAATCGGAAGATGACACAGAGGCAGTAGGAGGGGACTGGAAGAGGGGAAAGCCACCAGGGGGAGGGAAACCTGACTTAGAAGGGAGCAGATAGAAAATACAAAATATGAAACGTTGCTGCTTAAAATTCAGCTAAATTTATATGCAACAATGAAATTCCAATGATTTGGCAGGCTTTAAAGTATCCCCTACAAATCACAGCATCTACTTGAGCAGAATAAAATCATGACGGACTAAACCCGTTACTATGGTTAAGACCTAACTGGCAACACAGCTCAGCTATACCAAGATAACCTGAGCTGAGACTGACTCTGGTACTGAACTTTTACTGACTCAGATTTTTCAAAATCAGTTTCTTGACTCTACCAGATGCAGTTTCTTGAGACAGGAATTGTTCCTTATGCTGCTCTGTGCATGATACTGGGTATGAACAGGGACTCACCAAGTCCCAGTGGGATCAAATTAAATGCCTCGATTCAATTGCTAGATAAAGTTTTCCTTGAATATGGATTTCATCATGTCATTCTCCAGTTCAAAAACCTACTAGGGCTCCCTCCTAAATCCAAGATAAGCTTGCAGACTCAAAAATCCTTCCAACACTCCTATTCACTCTTTAAATTTTCTTCTTCTTTTTAAAAACTTCTTACTTTATTGTAAATTGACAATTGATAAATGTACATATTTATGGGGTATAAAGTGATGTTAAGATTTATAAATACAGTGTAGAATAATTAGATCAAACTAACCAACATATCTATCTCCTCAAATACTATTTTTTGGGGGGGGTGAGAACATTTGAAATTTACTCTTCTGGCAATTTTGTTTTTATTCTTTCTCTTTTTTAATAGACATTTCTAATACCATAACTCTTAGCAATTTTAAAATGGACAATACACTATTAGTTATATTCACCAAGCTGTGCGGTAGATCTCAAAAAAAAAAAACCAAAAAAACCCCAAAGCGTATTCCTTCTGTCTGAGACTCTGTATCCTTTGACCATCATCTCCCAGTTCCCTCCACCCCAGCCTCTGTAACCACGTTCCTCGTGGGAGTTGGCACTTTCTCTCCTATCCACTCAATTTCAACCCTCCTCCCAAGAGGTCTGGCTATTCTCAGTGAAGAAATATTGGTGGAGAACTGAGAACCAGAGCTTCATTCTGTGTTTTGTGCTTGGAAAATTCTTATAACACCTATTCAAATATCAGCCATCCCCCAAACCACAACTTCAACCCCACTCGCTCCCTATCACTGGAGTCCTGGTGTTCAATATTTCAACCACACTTTCAGAGCAATGGGAGCCTGGATCCACATCTGATTCAAGCAAATCTGTAAACTGTTTCAAGGGTTTTAGCTTAATTTTCCCAAGATTGTGTTATAATTCTGGGTTCTATTCAAACAATTGAGCAAACACTGATCTTAATGAGCACTTAATTAACTGTAATCCAGTTAATTTGCTGTCTTGTTGCACTGGTAGTGATATTTCTACTACCCTGCCCTCCCTAACATCACCTAAACATAGCAAAAATAATTGAAAATAGAAAAGAATTAACCATTTCCAATGAAACTATGAATGTCCTTAATTACAGCTACACCTAACACAGACTAGACACTGTTACACATGATGAGACTAGATCAAATCAAGAGAGAATGGCAATAGCAGACAATACCTACAGATTCGAATAGAGTTAAAAAATATTTCCAAGAAATAGGTGAAACAACTCAAGAAATATCTGAACCAACTCTTACTTAGAGGGTAAAATAAAGAGGTGGGGTAAGCAGTGGCAGAGGTCACTGGATGGAATTAATGCAGCAGGCAAACTGAAGTCGAAGGGCAATAAATGCATATATGCCTTCTTCCTCCCCCTGTTTTTCTTTCAAGAATCTAAGCGGGAGAATGGCTGGGTACAGGAGGAAGCATAAATGGCAACCAACTTAGCAGATACTGAACAAGGTGAACTGAAAAGAAAAAAAAATGCAAAACCATCCAGCGCCAACCCCTAGACACAGCAATTCCCCTGAGAGACATGCAAGCCTCCTCTTCCAAGGGTAAGAAACGGCAGCAAGGGAGGTGCTCATTATTGCAAATAATGATAGGAAACCACTGAAGAGACAAGAAAATTTGATAAGAAAGTATTCTGAGGCAACTTTGAAGCTCCCTTCCCCTGGAAATATTAAAAAGTATGTGAAAAAAATAAAAGAACAAGACAAATGCACATGAGATAATCTTTGTAGAACTAGGCCACAGGGCAGAAGAAAATTTTGAACATTCTTTGTGAGCCTGAAAGAGCTAATGAAAATGTGTTTCTTTGAAATAAAGGTTAAAATAAGATGTGTAAGATGTCAAAGAAGGAGACAAACAGGAAAAGGTGAATGTTACAGATTAAAGTCACATAAAGGGAAATAAAAACCAGAATCTACATTGCTGAAACCACATACAGGGACCAGGAGGGAAGGCTCCAGAAAACTGCTCAGGAAAGGACAAAATGTTAATGATGATTTCAACAGAAACTGAGTTAGAGGCCTTTAAAGATAATTGGAAAATTCAAAAAAAGAGATGGAACACAGAGAATAGTAAAAAAATGTTCAAAGATATATCAGAAGAAAAAGTTCTGAAATAGTCTAAAACCTTAATCAGCCAATACAGAGGGCATCCTTTGTCCTAGGAAGCAAAACAAGCAACAGATACAGAAAAATCAACACCCACATATATTCTGCTATAGAAATTTAAAGACTTTTAAATTTTTATAAGATCAGTTATTCAGTAAATTTAGGCCAAAAAAAGTGATTAACTTACAGGGGGAAAAAATATCAAGCTGGTGTCCTGTTTCTCTCTAGCAGTATACGATACCAGAAGGTAGTGAGTATTTACAAGTCCTCAGGGAAATAAAGTACAAACGGGGGTTTTAGCAAAAGATAGAAACCAAGGAAACATCAAAAAGTGAAAACTAATATAAAAGTGATGACAGAAGTAATATTAAATATGTGTATTATGTCAATAACAAAAAATTTTAAAAGCTCAGATGGATAAAAAATTAAAATCCAAAATATATGCTACGTGTAAGAGAAACATGTCAAACAAACATGCAAAGGAAAGGCTACACAAATATGATCAATGCTATAACCCTGACTTACAAAGCCCTACATGACCAGGCTCCGCCCTGTCTTTCTGACAACACTGCCTCTCCTCGACTAAGCTGGAATGGCCTTCTGTGGCTCCTTGAAAGCACCAAGTGTGGATCAGCTTTGATATTTTGCACCCAAATATGAGCAATTATGTCAACAGCATTGCACTTTATCATATGGTAAATTAACATACTATCTGGAAAAAATTATAGGGTATTTCGGTCTCTATATATGCAAATTAATTTCACATGGCTTGAATATTTAAACATAAACAACAAAACTCTGAAAGCTTGGAAGAAGACATGAAAAAAAGTTATTTTGTTAAATGTGAAAATGGCTCTCTGTAAGACATTAAACTCAGCAAGAGGGAAAAATGTGAAACAAAGTAGTTAATTTCTGTAAAGAAAAATTATCAATAAAATTGAAAGAAAACTGATAAATAGTACAAATATATTTGTACCATCTATGAAAACAAAGGCCTAATTTCCTTAATATATAAATAGTTCTTACAAATCAGAAAGAAAACACCCTACAAATGGCTAGGAAAATAGGCAAAGAATAGACAAGGTCTGTCTGGAACTTATCCAGCCATTGCTAATACGACGAGAACGTTTGCGCGACATTGACGTAAACTGTCAGCCACGGAGAGTGGTCTGGGATTCGCGTGCGTGAACAATGGCGCCCTCACTGTACTAGTCAGTGGGGCGCTAGACGTGTTGAGTGAGCGTGTGTACTGCGTGGCTGTCACATTCAAAATGACCAAGCAAGCAGAGCAATGAATCTGCATCAAATTTTGCGTTAAGTTTGAACATTCCTAGTCGGATGATGCCTAAGGCTTTCAGGAACAATGCAATGATTGCAGCACAAATAAGTGTGTCACAAACGCTTCAAAGATGGTCGAGAATCTGTTGGAAGTGATCCACATTCTGGAAGGCCTGCAACACGCAGAACACCAGAGAATGTTGAACATGTATGGGCCAATTTAAGAGACACCAGGAGAACTGTGTGAGGTCCCAAGGTACCTACTTTGAAGGGGACTGAGGTGTCATTGTCCTATGTACAAAGCTTCTTGTATCTTGTATCTTCTTCAATAAATGTCTCTATTTTTCATATTACATGCCTGCCTGGATACTTTCCGGACAGACCTTGTATGTAGTATGATCACAGGGTAAAAAAAGAGACTTAGAAATATCATATATCCCATTCTTTTAATTAAACACACCACAAAGGGATATCGCTTTTTACTTATCAAATGGGTAAAGATTTAAAAGTTTGATAACCTGAGGAAATAGCTACTCTAATACCCAGTTGGTAATGTAGTGTTTATAAAACTTCAATGTAGTTTTCTTTTGATCTAGTGATTCTACTTGTAGGAACATACTCTAAATTACATCTTATAGATAAACTCATGTAGTATTTCACACAAAAATATAAGGGTGTGGTATTATTTAAAAAAACAAAAAATTACAACCTACATATACACTGATAGCTGGTTTAATAAATTATGATTCATTCATGTAATGAAACTCTATTGGTGATATTTATAAATCCATATGTACTATAATACAAAAATCTCAGATATATTGAAATGAAAAAATAAGAGTATAGGCCGGGCGCGGTGGCTCACGCCTGTAATCCTAGCACTCTGGGAGGCCGAGGCGGGCGGATCATTTGAGCTCAGGAGTTCGAGACCAGCCTGAGCGAGAGCGAGACCCCGTCTCTACTAAAAATAGAAAGAAATTATCTGGACAGCTAAAAATATATATATAGAAAAAATTAGCCGGGCATGGTGGCATATGCCTGTAGTCCCAGCTACTTGGGAGGCTGAGGCAGTAGGATCGCTTAAGCCCAGGAGTTTGAGGTTGCTGTGAGCTAGGCTGACGCCACGGCATTCACTGTAGCCCGGGCAACAGAGTGAGACTCTGTCTCAAAAAAAAATAAATAAATAAAATAAGAGTATATATTGAATGGTCATGATTGTGCAGAATAGACGTACATACTCATATATGGATGGCAACTTTCTGGAAGACAGATCATTACTATTCATTATCTCTAGGTGGTAGAAGTGCTCTCTAGGAGGAAGGAAGGAGATTCTCTTATACTGCTTCTGTTTTGAACTTTCTAAACATGTTAACGTTTTATTTATATAACTGTCTCAAGCAGCAAATCTCAGCTAGGGGTGATTTTGTCTCCAAGGTGACATTTGACAATGTCTGGAGATCTTCTTTATCTCCACAACTCAGGGAAGGGTGCTATTGGCATCAAGCTGGCCAAAGATTCTACTAAACATCCTACAATGCCCAGGAGAGCCCCTACAAGAAAGAATTATCTGCTCCAATATGTCAATAATGCCATTTTTGAGAAACTCTGGATTAAAGAAATAAATGTATTAGGTCAACCTGATAAAACTTAGAAATCTACTTGTAACAGATGTTCGTTGCAAGCACAAGAATGACATGGGACTGGCTGCATGAAGCCATGATTCTGCCTGTGCGTGTGGGGTGAGGGCTCAGAAAGCTCCAGTCCTTTCTGAGTAACTGCCCTCTCGCCAGACCTCACGCTTGGAATCACAGGCTCCACTCTTCAGAGGCCAGGGTAGCACTGGATGTGAACCTAGTGACATTACAAATTTAGATGCCCCAAACAGCAATATATCTTTACAAATTATTAACAAGAAATTATTTTAAAAACTGACAGTGAATTTTGTATAATCAAGAAACCCAAGTTGATGAAAACATTACAATAAGGGGGAAAATGTTCTAAGAAATCGAGCACTTCTTTCCTTGAACTGACCTTGTTGACATTGATATCATTCCAAGCAACACTGAACCATGTAAAAATTTTCACTCTTCATTTCAGATTAACATTGTTGATTAGCTGGATGTTGGCATATTTCCTCTAAGCAGCCAGCGTTCTGATTCTGTCCAAGTTGGCACTGGCTTGGCCACATGTTTCTTCAAAGACTTTTGATGTTTGTACTAATTTTTATCAGTTGCAGGTGCTACAGCATTTTGAAACGTATAAACAAGCTCATTCTCAACATTTCCAACTCCTTTTCAATCCTGCATTCAAATAATTCATCATTAGACGATCAGACCTGTTTATTCCATTGGAACTATTTATTTGGCAGAGAAAAAATTAAAACCAAAATAGACAAAACAAAAAAATCCACTTCTTAATTTCAAAATCCATAAGCTGGTTTTCTCTTACATTGTAAACATTCAAACTTGATTTAGTTTTGGCAAGATTTCCATAGGTGAAACGGAAAAAGTATGAGAACGCAATGTATTTTTAAATATTTATACGAACGTACTTAGTTTTTATTTTATTTATTCATGAGACAGGTACACGATAGCTCTCTGACACATTATAAAATCAGACTTTCACACTAGTTAGGCATATACAAATGTTAATTCATATACAAAAAAGACGGTACCACCCAATTCCTAAACATTAGTGTCATTTTTGGTGGGCCACCAGTTCCCAACTTCTACACCAAACATAAAGCCCTCAATGCAAACAGACGGTCTATCCCCCCTCTGACGTGCAGTTACTTGGATAGTGGTGGCTTACTTATAGCCACTAAATTTTACTCTTTTGGATTAATGGGGGAAAAGATTCCTCTGCCTTTACTTTCTTATTAGCTAGGAATGCTATTAAATGAATACAGTCAAAGCC
This sequence comes from Varecia variegata, assembly GCA_028533085.1. Lineage (NCBI taxonomy): Eukaryota > Metazoa > Chordata > Mammalia > Primates > Lemuridae > Varecia > Varecia variegata. The sequence continues at coordinate 4,393,243 of CM052445.1, forward strand.
CAGAGAGCCAGGTCCCGGCTGGACGGCCTCAGACGTTGTGAGTTGGGAGGAGACCTGCCAAGCCCTGCTGGCTTGCCAAGCTCCTGGGGTTTTGGGTCCTCAAACGTAGTGTTGTTATGAGCAAACTGACCCAAACTTATTAAATGGCTTTTCCTTCTTGGAAAAAGATCCTTCTTTGCTTTAACTGCTGCCTGACTGCCAAAAATGCAGTAACCGTCTTGGCTAATTGCACAGGCTCCCGTCTGGACGTCCCGCCGCCATCATCCAACCTCAGTGGGCTGTACCTGCCACCACTCTTGGTCTCTCAACTAACAGCCGACACTTAACAGATGGCTGCTTAATTTGGGAAAAGGATGACCTGTTCCTTTATTGACTGCTCTTCCAGGATCCCTGGTAGAGGCCTGACCTGGAAAAGTACCCTATGGAGAATAATTAAATAAATTAGCCATATGGTTTCTCATAAAAAGACAATAACATGATCTATTAATTTTCACGTCAGGTCTGGGGTGATAAACTGGCATTAAAGGTATTTGTTTAAAAGTCAAAATGTTACAATCTTTTTTGAAATTTGATCTGGCCATATGTATTAAGATAAAATATAGATAGAAATAGAAATTATATTTCTGGAGACCCATTTCTCATAAATAAAAACACCAGTATATAAGAAACACATCTTAATAGAAAATAAAACAGCATAGAAAGAAAAAAAAAAAAAACCCTAAAGTTCTTTAGTAGGGGCTGATTGTAGCCAATCTCTAAAATATTAAGTAGCTATCTTTTAAAATGTTGTACCTATATTTATGGACATGAAGGAATGCCCAATAAATAGAATGAGATTAACAAAAGGCAAAATAAGTAAATCGGTAAGTAGGCAGGAAATCAAGAGAAAAAATCAGAAACACTATTATAGAGCAAGAGTTGTCAGAAATAATAGCAGTAGTAGCCATAGCAGTAGTCGCAGTATAGCAGCAGGAGCAGTGAGACACCCTAGAGAATCTTTTGTGCAATAAGTTATGGGATTGAGTAGCCAGAGTTAAATGGCGAGCAGGGAGGGGATCATACTAAATGGGCAGGGCCACACCTGTGAAATCTCTGGAGAGTTTTCTCTTGCTGACTCAGTGTTGGGCAGGTAAAATGTTAACAGCAAACACATAGTCATAAAAATTCTAGGGACTTTTCCAGGCAAACAAAGTTACAGAACGATGGGTACAGGATCCCCAATAAAAATGCTGCATGTTTACGTGTGTTTGTATGAGTGAGGAGGAAAGTGTGGAAGTCTGGTCAGACCATCCCTATTGATTACTTAGCAGAAATGGAGGCAGATGAGGAGAAATTGGTTTTTCTTTATTATTACTACTATAACTGACAAGCATTACTTCAACTTCAAATAATTGTACAGATGAAGAAAACTTGCAGTCTTCTATCACCACACCATATTCATTTTTTCCTTAGTTTGTCACAGTCTATGATTTTTGTTCCATTGCTGTCTGGCTACCCCAAGTGGCCAGAGATTATATCAGTTCCACTCAACGTTGCACACCCAGGATCCAGGGCAGTGCTGGGCCACAGTAGGCACTCGACAAAAGGATATATACAGAATACTAATATTTCATGTTGAAGAGGAAAGCTCTCATAAACGTGAGCACAGGACAGTTTAGTTCGAGCTCTTAATTGCTGTGTAAGGATGGGCAACTTCCTTAATCTCCCCCAATCTTCATTTTTTTTTTAATGAACAAATGAAAAGAAAACCATACATTCTGCAGAACTGTCACTTCTGTTATTCTTGATGACAATGGTAAAAGCCAACATGAATTTATTGCTTGCTTTGTTCCAAGAACCTTGCAACACTCTAAATGGATTATCTCATTTCAGGCTCGTAACCATGACTAACAGAGGTGTGATCCTCCTTCACAGATGAGGACAAAAGGGCACGGAGAAGATGAAGGATATTCTAGCTCACACCAAACAGGTGTTCAACAGACTGCAGTTATTAGCAGTAGACTTGATATAGCAAATAAGTGATTTTTAAAACATTTAAGTTAAGGTAATTCATAATCAAATCAGTATGTATGGGTACCAACTTACTACCGATATTTTAAGATTGTAACATGAACAAAACGCTTCACAACTGCAAGCACATAAGCATGTGAAAAAAGAAAAACTAGCCAGATCTGCTTCCTTAAATGCCGTGTTAAAAAAAAAAACAAGGGATCCTTTTTAGATCAGGGTATAAACTGTTTTGAAAACCAAGCTACAAAAATCTTCCCCATTTGGTACAACAAAATGCAAGTACCCTAGTTTGAAATATTTCCCTGCAATATTTTGAACTACAATATTGCAATCTTTTGCTAATATGGTTGAGATGGAGCCAGTGTACAATCAAAAGTAAACTTCTCACCTTTCATTATCCAAACTCCCTGAATAAAAAAAAAAAACCCACAAATTAATACTAGTGAAAAATCTAGGTTATGTTTAAAAGTACTAGAATTTGAATCACTGAAGTATAAAATAAAATAGAAATTATTACATGCAAATAAACATAGCATATGATGTACATCTATAAATTTTTTGCTTTAGTTTGGCATTTTCTTTTCCATTAAATTCCCAAATGATGTAAGAAGTTGAATCTTATAGCTCATAGTCACAAAGGTTAATAAAGGGAAGTCTGGTAAATCTTTTTCAAGTTTCCTTAATTATTAATTTCTCAGTGCTACAAAATGCCTCTGTTTCTGCAAAACTACATGCTCATACTACGGGACATCAGGTGAAAACAAAACTGTGTTTTCTCTCCATGAAAGACCATAATACCAACCAGATGGGGTATGCACAATTAAACTGATTTTTAATAAGGAATTCTTGGCACAATAGAATGTAATCGCTCCAAATTGTGTCAAGGACTACGTAAATTTTTTACAGTTGAAGGCTTAGAGTCTTCAGTCCAAATCCCGTGCTGGTGTGCTGGGGGACTGAACAGCTCTTGAGACCAGTAAGGAAATAATGAGCCTTTCATCTGGAGGTCACTGGTTAGGATCTGTTAGCGTTCTTTAATGACACAGCTGTTTCCAACCTCCTGGTGTTGGAACAGTGGCGGGGGGTTTATTATGGAACGGGTAGCAGAAATATGTATAAGATCATTTCATTTATAGACAGGACCTATGGCAAACATTTGAGAACATGTGTTTTATAACCAATAAAGTAACGCTCTTGATTTATTTTTTTTTTTAATTTTTTTTTATTTCAGCTTATTATGGGGGTACAAAAGTTCTGCATAGATATATTGCCCATGTCCCTCCCAATCCCCCGAGTCCGAGCCTCAAGCGTGTCCATTCCCCAGACAGTGCACATCGCACT